>CM075857.1:30208087-30633087 GCA_037975125.1 Latrodectus hesperus | reverse complement strand
TCGTGGCTTGGGAACTTATTTACAGATCGATTACGGTTGATTTAACTTATGCGTGCGTAAATCGAAAGTATTGAAAGGTGTTTCCCTGCGCAATAATCAGAATCCTTTGTTTAAAAGAAACAACAGCATTCTAATTATGTTTTACTTTGTTATATTTATTCGCATTTAGATTTTCACACTTAACAACATGTTTTTAGTCATTAATTAGCAACATATCAAATGCTTATTTTCACTTTTTGATCAAATTAATTTTTAAGTTATTAATATTTCTTGGTTCATAAGTGACTTCATGACAAAGTTAAAATATAAGGAATCTATATTACTTAATTTGATCAAAAATATGAAATTTTAGAAAATTAAAAATTTTCTTTAAAATTAGAATGGATAAAATAAGTAATAAATTAGATGTTATTTTTTTAACTTTATAAACAAATTTAGTATTTCAAACAATTCTCCAACGATTTTTATATGTATTTCTTTTTTTATATTTACATTTTATTAAATTTAGATTATATATTCTGTTCTGTAAATATTTAATCCTTTTGATCTCTCAGGTTTAACCTAATTTTCATTTAAAAATTGAATATAACTTGCTAATAAAATTATTTTTTAAGTGTTTATTTATTTTTTATAAATGATCTACAAAAATGGAAAATCTTAGTTATAAAAATATTTTTTTATGTAAATAAAATAATAAATCTAACAAAGCTTTGGTCAACGGTCTGATGGAGCTTGTCTGACTTTGTCAGACATTTGGAGGATAAGCCACAACATTTTTTGTTGAACGTTAAAAAATGACTTTGTATAACTAATTTAATTCTATCACACTAGATTTTAAAATGAATGGTAAAACTTTAAATAAAATTTTAACATTCAACTGTGATTCATATATTCAAATTTTTCTTCATAATGAAATTATTTTCACTGAAAAGTAATATTTATGGGAGTATTTCACACGATATTTATTCATTAGAAAATGGAAACAATGCTTAAGTATTAGCATGATGCATATATTTACTAAAGACACTTACAAATATTTTAAATGAAAATATTTGTAAATCAATGTTATATTTGTTCTTTCAAGGCTTATTATTTATTGTATTTATTTATAAAAACTAACTAAAAATATGAAAATATAAATCGAGATATAAAACAATCGAAACACAACATGATGAAATTAATTTTAATTCTATATTGTAATATCTTGTTAATAAATTTTGTTTGGAATAAAATATTCAAATTTAAAAATTACGATCTTAAAACGATATTAAATTTCTAAAAATTGTACAGAAGTTTCACCACTTAGTTACCACTTGTTCAACTATTTGTTTACAAAATGCATATCTGTTTCAGAGACATTATAAAATGACTTCAGCATAAGCTAATGATCAAATTTAAATATATAAAAAATTTTTGAATTTAGTAGTCACAAACATTATTCTGTATGAGGAAAATAACAGAGAAAATGATAAATTATTTTATTTTTAAGCTCTGAGGTTCAAAATTATTTTAATATAATTTTTATGTAAAATTTAGGATATTTTAAACTAATACTCCATAAATATAGTTTAAAATCATTGAATAAAAATTTGTTTCTTATAAATTCTGAAAAATAAGAAATTTACTTTATCATGTACAAGAAATATTTTGTTTTTATTATATATGTTTTAATTAGCAAATACCTCAATATCTAACAACATTACTAAAGGTAATACTTTTTCTTTCTTGAAACAGAATATTACAAACAAACACTATGGTTTGACTTTTTTAATCCCTTCGTGTGTTTTAAAAATAAAATTTCAATGAGTTAATTCTGATATTATGCTAAATAATTCGAGTTTGAATAAGATATTTCTAATATAAAGAATAAATTTTATCATTGTGGTAAAATAATAAATTAAGATACTTGTTTTTAATAGGTTAACATGCAAAATTAATGCTGTTGAATCTAGATAAAGAATTCATTTCTGGTTAGTGAATTTATGCTTACAAAAATGTATTTTATGAATATTTACTATTTTAACGAAAACTATTTTTAAAAGATACATTTGGTTAATCTAATTAAGTGTAGCAAAATATTTATATTTTATAACTATCAAAAGAAAAGAAAGAAGTTAAATCATTATTTTACTCTATATATTACTTTTTAAAAAATCTTTCTCAAAATTTACCACTTCTGATCTTTTGCATTTCAAGGTAATTATAGTACAGTGAAGGGAGAGATATTTAATGTAGAACTAATTTGAATATGTGAAAAAATGTGACATTAACATGTTCTATATGTTAAATATTTAGTAATGAGAATACTATTGTAAACAGCAGCGTTAAGATTTTTCCGTTTTTATTTTTGCTTTTTTTCTAATTTAAAAAAACAAATTTTCATACATGATATTCATTTATTTTAATATTTACCAAAACAATTCAAGAAATACTAAAAGATATATAATAACAACATAAATTCTCGTGTGGAACGATATTTTTTACATAATTAGAAACAGAAATTATTCGATACGAGGAATTTAATATGAAAAATTTATATTCAACATTTTTCCCCAAAATTTCAATTGAAGTGAGTAGCCCTGAATCTATTGTTATACAGTTAAGTTATGTTTTTTATTATTTTTTTCTAATTATTAAAAATATTACAATTATGTCAAAATTCTTCAGTTTGTATGTATTAAAGCATTAGAACCATACCTTTTAATGATTTTGAAAATTATTTGATGATTTTAGAAATATAGTATCTACAATGATTAAAACAAATTAATAATTAAACAATGATTTAATTAATTATTACAGCTATTTAAGTTTCTCTGATTTTTATTAAAAAGAAATTACGCATTTAACTGCTTTATAATGATTAAAATAAGTATCATTTGATTCAATCTAATACTTTTTTATTTTTTACATCAGAAGAAAATTATATATATAGCAAAATGGTATTTTAAAATTGTAAATTTTAAAGATATTCCTTGTGATAGCTATTACATATTTTTTTTTAATTATTTACATTTCAATTACAAAAGCTGTTTGGAAATAAAATTCCTGTTAATATTTTCAAAATAATTTTTAAAAATTCATATCAAGAGAAACATAAAATTATAACAGGGATTTGTAGAAATTTTCTAGCAGCATATTCACAAAGCAAACTAACAGCATATGTTGGTTTCTACAGCTGACAGCGAGTGATGGATTTCTCCACTGTAAGTCATTAGAATGTGATTATTATGAGGTGGTCCAGGGTAAAGCAGGAAATACGTCCCATCAAAAATTAAAGGCTTTTGTATTCTTGACAAGAACTAAAGGGGGGAAAAACTTTTATTGCAGTGAAAGCCAAAATTATGTTGCCACTACGAAGCAAAAATGAAGTCCTTTCTTCACGGAACCCCAAGTGGTTAAGGGGTTAAAATAATGAAATAAGTTCTTTGTTAACCTATTTAATGCAAATTCACGACTATTCCTTTACTTTACATAAACTGAAGAAAATTGGTAGCCTCCAAACACAAATGGCAGCAAATTCCTAAAATCCTTTCTATTCTCGGTTAACAACCCCATAATATCTCTCCTCCTTATAAAACCCATTAAAAGCAAATTAAAGCAGCAAAAAACTTGGGATGATGTTCACATATACAGTAGAACCTCACTTAACGAGCTATAATTTGTTAAGAATCATACTTGTAAAACAAAACATTTAAAATGCAATATAGTTTTCCTCATACATATTAATGTAAAATACAATAACGAATTCTATGATGAAAAATACTCCCAAAATATAATATATAATGCTTATTCAAAGAAAACCACTTGCATATTGTTATATATAAAGAGAGTATTACCACTTATATATACTTCACTTTTTTTTTCCACCACAGAACTAACCCACCTGGAATGTGAATTCGATTTGCAGAAAACAAAAATTTGAAATAATTATGATACATGCCTAATTATTTCTTTTTAACTAGAAAGATGTCCAGAGGCATTTGCTTGTGCTGATACTTCAAAATTTAGTGAAAATTCAACACAGCATTATCACTAAGTAAATTTGTAGCACATTCATAGCTATTTTCATATTAGGGTGATGTTTTTCAATATAAGATGTAAGTTTCACATGCCTTCAGCATTTCTCTTATTTTGATAGAAAATTCTTGCTTTTCTATTACCTTCTCCTTTCATGCTATGAAATACAATGGAACTCCATAAACATTTTCATTGCCCCTTCTTGGCTGAGCTTTTCTGCAAACTCTTCAATATCACTATTATCTAACCTCAATCTCATGATAGAGACCAAAAGCACTGTCTTTATTCTCTCAAGGTCACATTCAACAACACACTCCAACCAAAGTCCTCTCAAGCAAAAGTTAGGCTTCCCATGGTAACCACTTCTTCCACTTTGTCCATCATCCTGAGAAGTGAATTTTCCAAAACTCTCTGAGAGTGACATAGGTTTCTTCAGTGACTTGAAAAAATTTTCAAAGAATGTTTTAGTGTAGTACTTTTTAAAGTTGGAAATAATTTGTTGGTCCATAAGCTGAAAAAATAGAGCCGCAGAAATTGGCTCTTGAAATTAAATTCCTTAGGGAAGTCATCTTGAAGGCCTGGAGGATGCACAGGAGTATTATCTATAAACAAACAAGGCATGGAGTGGAAGATTTATCTCAATACCTTTTTACAGAACTAAGCATTTCCTTGTTTGCAATCCGTAAAATGGTCACATAACACCTAACCCTTCCAGTTGAACCTCAATATCACATTTATTCTGCTTTTCTAGGCTTTATTTATTGAAAGCATGTGGAGTTCTTAATTAATAAACAAATGAAAACTTAGTTTTCAAATTATTGCTTACATTGGCACATGAAATAGCTTTTCACATCTTGGTGAATAATGCATTCTCCTCTGCTATTATACGAGGGTCACTCTGAAATTTTTGAGATACAACTAGGTTTTTAAAGTTATACTTACAAAATTTTAGGTGTGTTCAAAGTAGTCTCCTCCAGCATCAAAATTTTTGTTAAATTATTAAATTATTCAAAAATAACCCTCGTATGCATTTGTTTCAACATCTTTTTCTAGATAAGACCTGCATTATCACAGAAACCTGTTGTGGCAAGTAACCTTCTGAATGTACGAGATTTTTGAAATCGTCGATGAAGCTCTCTGCAACTCTTGGGTCAGAACTTGTTACTTCATCGTGGCTCATAACACTATGGACACCAATTTTCTACTTGCACTTTAATTCTTTCTGACTTTTCTTAAATACTACAATTTTTCAGCTGTTGTTGATGCTGTTTTAGAGGTCATAAAATATTATTTTTGTCTTCTCACAAATGATGATCTTGTTAATAGTGGCACCTTGCAGTTGCTTTTCATTTATCCATAAAAGAATCAACCTTTCAACATCATTGAGAATATGTAACCATTGTGTGGATATTCTTGTTACTCCCTGTGAAGCATTTATCTCCTAAATCTGGCCCTTGTTTTTGAGGATAGATCAAATTGTTTATGTAGGCGGATTCCAGATTATCTTTTAAATAATTAATTTATTTAATTTATATTAATATTCATATAGCAAAATTTTTATAAAATGTGTGATCACAGGTGGCACTACTACACAACTGGAACAAGTGTTAAACACCGACTGTTATAACATAAGCACAATCCAAGACTTCCACTCTCCATTTATTATGCAAAATGTCAGTCCTAATACAAGTCATTCTTTTAAAATCTTTTTTGCTCGTTATGGAAATTACTCATTATAAGTGGTGTTCACTAAGCTAGTTCCACTGCATACTAATGATAAGCAGTTTTTAATAATTTTTAAATAAAATATTTTTAGAAATCATCAGTGCTTCCTATTACCTTACCCCTAAACTGTTGATTGCTGCTTCATCACATTATAAATTTATTGTATAATAAAGAATATGTTGATATATTAATTTTCTTACTCTCATTACACACAAAGCAAATTTGATCCATAAAAGACTTTGGATTATGTTAAGAAGCTCCAATTGAAATAAGAGCAAAAACCATAAACTGAGATAAAGAGCAGAGCACTGACCATTCTAGCACCAGCTCAGGTAATGCATTATTCAGAGTAAGTACTATGATTAATAACTGATGTCTATTGACATAGTTACATAATAGTACTGTCATATGTTATCAATAAAATGCAATTTTTTATATAGCTCGTTTTTTCATAGCATAAATACTAAGTATTTTATGAAGTTACTATCATATTTTCTTTTATATAATCCATGGACTATATGTTAAAAAAGTTCCGAATTCCATTGGAAGTATTATATGCCACAGATTATCTGATTTAATACAATCTCTATCAGAAAAATTTACATTAAAGTTTTGAAAGAAATGCAGTTTATGTTTTATAAAATAAATAACAAATGGTGCCATGACTCTCAGCTGAATTATTTCAGCAATAATTTTTCTACATTATGTTGAAGAATGAACTCGGTTCCCCAGAAAGATATTACAGCTACAATAAACTATTGCCATTTGATATTTCGCCTAGACCTGAAATGTTTCGTTCAGAAATTATTCAGGTTTGTATATCGCCATATGGAGACTAAATCATATAATTTACGCAGCAAATTTTAAATTTAAAGCTATAGAGAAGGCACCTAAAAATGGTGACAAACATTACTGCAAGATGAAAAACAAAGCATATCTACAGTGTAAAAGAAAATGTAATTAAAACACATCTCCAAAATAGTCTATTTCTTTCATTTAATAACTAACGAAATAAATATATTTTATTTTTAAAATGCCTTGTTTCAAAAGTTATTAAAAACTAAAAATGGATAAGTTTTACTAAATTCTTTTCGTAATTATCACTCATCGAAGTATTGAGATGGGATCTAATTAGAATCAAATCAGATTTCTTTCATAACGAATGTTTTCTCTGAACAATTTATTATGTTTTTAATAATACTGAATATTTTTATATGACACCATATTATCAGCAGTATATATTTTTGACTATTCGCCTAAAAACTTGCTACAGATTATGTGCCACTTTCTTCTTTTACTCGAAAAAAGGTCTTGCAGATAATATGCCACTGCAGATTATATACAGGAAAATATGGTATATAAAATTATTGAATTCTAAGATTTAATTATGTATTCTAGAGAATAATGATATTTTGAACATTAAAATATGAAATATGAGACTTCTTCACCTGATTCTTACTACTTTTAATCAGTTTTATACTGCTTATAGCTGCTTTGCAATGATGTGCGTGAGTATGCTTCATTCTGTTTCTTTTGACATTGAATTTCGACAGTATTTTCATATTAGAGTTTTAGATTTTGGAATATTAAAATATTTTTTGCAGTCAGTTTTCAAGCAAATATTTTTAAAAAATGGGAGACAACCTTAAATAATAGTTGATGTAAAAGAGATATGAATCTATTAAATGAGCATAAGACAAAAGAAAATAGCGCTGCACTTACTTGTGAAAAATAATCTTTGGTAGAAAAAGTAAAAAGTGCTAAAACAGCACAGAAAAAGTATAATAAATCTATTGGTTACCTCAGCATTATGATACCCTTGAAGTTTAAGAAATAGAAAAATTACTTATGCTAGTAACAAAGTAAAACCTGATGTGATATTCTGTTACTCAAAAGATATGTGATTTGATATTTTATATGAAGTGCATGTTTCTATTATATATGGTGGCAAAGGACACATGATAAGAGAAATAAATCATCGATATAAAATATTATTCAGAGTAATTTAATGTTGTTTTTAAGTGTTTGTGAACTGTCCCAAGCAAATTCATAATATGGGAATTTTCTCAATATATTTTTATTATTTGGTGCCCCATGTGTACAGTAATCTGCCAATGGTAAGGTGTTCTGCAACAAACTTGTAGATAACCTGAAAATAACTTGCCCTATAGATGGGAAATCGAGACATAATCAAAATCAAGATATCCTCAAGGGAGACACAACAAACATTTTAACACTTTGGATGGAAGACAACTAGTATGAATGAAGTAGATTGGTTGCCTCGTCTTTTTGAATAAATATAAAAACGTGACTTCATGAAAGAGTCTAGGCAATAATTTTATTCAGTTCATGAAAAACAAAGAACTCCATTCTGGTATACAGAGAATGCCTTATGAGGTTCTATTGGATTATCCACATCTACTGTTCCAAGAGAAGCATTTAATTTAGAAAAGAATGAGAAGTAATTTGAAAATCCCTTAACAGTTTCAACTATATGTTCCAAACGTGAAAATTATGCTTTTTTGCAAATATATTTGAATAAAATCATGGAAAAGTCTCTTAAGATATATGAGGAAACATTCCAAATGAATTATAAGATTGTGGGTTGTATGTTTAAATATTCGCAAAAGCAGCTTATTTTACTGTAAATGAGAGCAACCAATCCATGTTTCATGTTCAGAAATCTGTTATTTGGAAGATAAAAATGTGCAGTCTGCAGTTTGTGTCTAAATAAAATAAATATTAAGAAAGAAAGATAAAGAGCTAAAGAATGCCTGGAAATTCAAGTTACAAAAAGGAAATTATTGTATGACAAATCTTATTCTGAAGCATTAATTAGCACTACAGTTTGTATTGCAGTCTTGAAGTTGATATAGTAAGAGTAGACGCTTCATTCATTTTAGCTGTTGTTATGGAAAATATTTGAGTAGAATTTTTCTAGTTAAGGACAACAGAGAGCTAAATGAAACAATTGTACTCCAGATCTCAATTCAGTATATGTGAGCGAGAATTAATTTCCACTGAAGATGTTCTGACTATTGACACAAAGCAAATATTGGGTTCTGAATATTGACAATCCTTTCTCAATAAATATTGAAAAGTAAAATGAAGGTACTTATTAAAATACAAATCAACATTCTTTTACACTTTTTTGATAAAGTTTACATAACGTTTTTATGAAACAACAATTTTCCTTTCCAGCATGTATTTCTTTGATATTATTCAAATATAACTGTTACTGTAAAATATTTTTCATTTTTTCCTTTCTGTTCAGCTATTGTTAGCAATATAAATAATAATAATGAAATGTCTTTTTCAAGAGATTTTAGCTATTTATGATAAATTAAATCTTAAAATAACTTTGAAATTGTTTATTTTTCATTTTAATATTCTATTATTAGTTATTTCATAAAATAACTAAATAAAGTATAAAATTTTTCATCTATTATATACTTTAACAGATATCTAGTTATTTCATGAGAAATACTGGAATTATACATTTTAATGGTAATATATACATGATTGCACTATTGAAGAATAAAGAATTCATTTGTGACACTTCATTCTTTTGAAAATACAAATGTCATAGAATATTACAGAAAAAGCATATATAAAATATATAATAAATATATAATACAAATATGAAATATATAAATTCTTGTTGTAGTGCAGAAATGAATTTTTAATAAGGAGTTTAAATGATTATCTTTCTACTGCATTATATTATGCTGGTAATAACATAATATAATGTAAGAGAAAATCAGTCAAACTCAAATCATCATGTCAATCTTCATACAGCTACCAACAATAGATAATCTAATGTTGTGTCATCTAAGGATACATAAAATTAATATGCATGTTTAATCTCAGATCTAATTATAATTTCTTTTAAAAAATGGAAAAATGATAAGAAACAAAAAATTTTACTATCACAAAAGTGAATTTAAAAGGACTGATTTTATTTATTTTATTAAGATAATTAAGCTGATAATATTTGAAAAATAAAAAAACAATCATCCTGTTTTCAAAGTGAAACTGTCACTTTCATGATTACATGATTAAACACTTATTTTTAATGAAATTGTGCAATGCAACTATAGCACTACAATGACACAATATAATTAGTTATGTAATTAAGATTGGGTTTGAAAGTTACAAATATTTTTTTCTGTAAATAAAAAGCTTCAATGCATTATGACATATGATCATGACACATTAACAATAGAATATTTCATACATAAATTATTAAAATTTAAAGCAAATCGAAAAAAAGTTACACTAAAGATTAGTTAAAAAAATTGAAGTTATATTTAAAAATGAAAGTATTATTTTTATAGAAATATTTAATAAGATTTTTACATGTTTTTATATTTACATATATATACATATTTTTAAAGAAAAACTTAATAAAATTAAATATTTAAGCAGATTAAGAAGCAAAAAGCAAATATAACAAAAGACAAAAATTTAGAATAAACTACATTTGAAACAAATAATAATCAAAAATTAGTATTGAAGCTAAAATGAGAAAAATATTATAAAAAAAATTCAATATAAAATGAAGTGACTGAAAAATTGGTATTGAATTAATAAGATTAATAAAACCTATTCAAATTACCTCTCGTGTTCTGGAAATTGAAGGCTCACTGAGAAACCTACAAATTTCTTTAAAACAATCCTTTGAATATATGCCAGTGTAACCTCTAAGAATTGCTGCAAATACAGAGAAGTGTGCAGCTGATTGTTTCTTGTTTATCAAAGTCATCATAGTATCACAAAGTACATTAGGATGTACAAAGAATCCTAGTAAATTTGCTGATTTCCATGCCTATGAGCAGAAAAAAATTCAGTTAAAAGAAAATAATAAAAAAAAATCCTAAAATAGTTTATGGTAATCCAATTACATAGATTTAAATTAATTTATTAAATTAAATTGCAAGCATATTTCATTAAAAAAGGTGGGATTTCTGTGAAGCTATAGCGTTTAAACTTATCTCCCTAATTGTAGGCAATTAATGTAATTTTAATAGGAATTACAAAGTATTCTAGAATTTTTTAAATTATAAAATTTAAACCTTTTTTAAATTATTTGTTTTAAAAGAAATACATTTTGAATTATATAAACATTGTATTTGTAAGATAATATAAATTTTTTGTATAGGCATTAAAAAGAATAAATAAAATTGACAGAAAAGAAAAAAAATCACAATAGTTTAACATTCTACTGTCATTTATTCTCTCTCATGAAAACTCTCTCTCTCTAACTCTAACAAAACAATTAATTTATGTAACAATGCTCTATGGATAACCATTCCTGAAGTAAGAGCTGAACATGTGAAGTAAGGAAGCACAAACTATCCAGTTGTCAGCTTAAAACTTTTTTATTCATAGACTATTCTTGCTACATTTACACTTATTAGAGTCCAAAACTGATTTCCTGAAAATTCTATTCTCATTAAATGAGTTTAATACTGTCTAATTTCAGTAAAAGAATATTTTCTTGTTTTGTTTTACAAATCATTTTGTATTTGAATTCTTGATAGTTACTAATTATAAACCTTTTTCAGTAGTGATTTTAGTTATTAATATCTAAATATTAATTATCTTTTTTGTAAAAGAAAGAGATATACTTTTCTTTTGCAATAAAAAATAAAAGGCCTTCCCCAAAAACATTTTACTAGGATTTTTTAAAAGCTTCAGGAAAAATATTAAAGAATTTAGAAAAGTTATTTTTTTATAATATCTTTTCTTAATTATATTTAATTTTTTCAGTTTTATAAAAATTATGAATAACAATTCTCTAAACAAGATGATCTAAATATTATGTAGAAAATGAAATATTCATTTCTTTCATAGTTTTTTTTTTTTTTTTTTTTTTTTTTACATTTACAAAAAATTACAACTACATATTTTAGTTTATTTTACAAAGTTAAAAATAAATTATTTTTTGACAAAAAAAGTCATGTTTAAAAATATGTACTGTGAAATTCATTCACTTTTTTTCTTTTTACGAACAAAAATAATGAAAGCTCTGCTGTTAACACCCATAAAATCTAAAACATTTATCAATTAGAATCCTGACTCAAGTTATAATTGCCAAAATGAACTTATGCATTAAGTAATTAAACAGATTTTTAATTTTAATAAAACATTGCTCAGATTTTATAAAATGATTTTTATTCCATTCTTAAATTTCATAAAGTGAAATATTTAATAAAATAAAGTTACACCAAATACAATAACAATATAACAACATACACTAAAAATAAAAATATCAAATAATATGAATTCTTTTATGAGAATGAGAATTTTATCAATAAATTATTACAAATGACATTAACTTTTAAAATCCTTTACAGGGTGCACCATTAATAATGCAGCTAATTTTATTCTGTATAAATTGTAAAACATTCAAAAATTTTAGTTTAATCAGGTTAGGATTATTTATTTATTTATTTCTTGGATTATATTAGTAAAAGACTTTTAAAAAATAAAAATCATTTGTATCATTTTGAAAATAAAACTGCTAAAAATTTATTGATTTGTAATGAAACAATGCTTATCTATAAGTTTTTCATAGTTTAATATAACTTTGAAGATTGACAACAGTGAAAAGGATTCTTTAATAATTTATCCATGAAACATTAATTTTTGATTTTTATAAATTCAAATGTAACTGATTAGTTTCCATTCACTCAGTGTAAAGTGCATGAAAAAAGTTTGAAAAATGTTCATCATTATACTGAAATATAGTAAATTTTTTGTATATCAAAAGATCACCAACAACAGAAAATAGTATGCTTACCATGCATTCTAGAAATGATTGTTGTGATCTTTTCCTCAAAATACTAAAAAGAACAACATCAATCAAAATCTTTAGATGAACTTAAATGATATCCTGAAAATGTGATCCAAAGCAATTTGATTTGATACAAGAAGTTCACTATCAGTCAAAGCTTCAGAAAGTCAATATATATGAGTATGTACATATAAATGAGATTTAACACACATTCATAAATTATATTTGCTCCAGAATACAAACGAGTTTAGACATTTTTAAATATTAAGTGAATCCACATATTTTACTATATAGTTAAGTAAGATAGTAAATCTTAATCTTAGATTAAGTAACATTAAAATTTTCATAGTAAGGTTTGCAATTTAATTCTACTCCTATCGACAAACTTATAAGTCTAGCAAAAATAAAGCCCTGATAAGCCATTAAGATTAATATTAAATATTCTTAAAATAATTAAGCAAATTTTTCCTCTAAAATATTTTTACAAGACATTCATCTTCTATACATGTTAAATAATTTTAAATACTTAAATTCTTAATCTTACCTTGCACTCTTATTTATTATTAGTGAAAAGAATATATTTTACACTCTTTATGTAATATAACAATGTATAATATAATAAAAAAATAATTTATGATATAAAATCTTGAATATTATGTGACTATATTATTACCATGTCCACACATTCTTTACAATCGTCACCAGCACTCTGAATAACAGCGCTTACTACAGATAATAACTGACTAGTAATCTTTTCTTCTGAATGAAGAATAACAGAAAATAGAACTTTAGAGCATTGCACTCGGATTTGTGTGGACCAATCAAATAATTCCCTTAATAAAGGTGGAAGGATTTTGTGAACATTTCTTTGTACTAATATACGGCATCCAAGTGTAGGGCGTTTTTCTATAGGGAAAAAAAAACAATTATTTTTACAGAATTCTCATTGCTTTACCAAAGAAACAATATATTTTCAAACTAAAAAGTTATTTTTATGCAATGATAAAACTGGTTTATAAAGTTAAATAACGTCGTAATTTAGAAAAATGTGATTTTTTATAAATTTTGCCTACAAAAAGTTAATTAAAATTTAACAAATATTTCACATTTTAATAACAAAATTTAAAAACCTATAACTTTGAAGTAATATTTTAAACTTGACTGATTTGAACAGAAAATGTAGACCTATTTCTTAGTCCATTGAAGTATTAATAAAATTATTAAAGTTGGAAGTTTGGGCAAAAAAATAAAACACAAATAAAAGAGAAGGGTATATTTTTAACCAAAAATATAGTATTTAATGTGAAAATTCACATTTTAATTTTATTATCTTCTCGCAGCAACACTAAAGATAATTTGTTATCTTTCAATTTGAAGGGCCACAGATTTGAAGAATTGATAGCAGATTACACAAAAATGGATTTATTTAAGAATGTTAAGTTAATTTTGTTAAATTATAAAGACATTAATTAAAGAGATAAACGAATTAATAGCAATATTAAAATTGCTATTTTTTTCAAATGGAAATGAAGCTATAGTTGACTTAATAGCTATTAATTGAGCTATAGTTGACTTAATGGCTATTAATTAAGCTATAGTTGACTTATAGTTGAATAATTTGATATGAAACATAAAATTTACATGCAATTAATTTAAGACAAATTTTATGATCAATTTAAGTCTCACTTTTAATCTGTCACATTAATTTAAGTAAAAGTTAAATGTAAGATGATGAAGTTAAAATGTGAAATATCTAAAATGACTGACAATCTATTTTTAAACAAGTTAGATTAATCCTGATGACATTTAATCCCAAGTTTAATAAAATAATATTTTGTTTGTTTTCCAATGGTCATTTTCATGTATAATTATACAGAAGCCTATGGTTTAAAGCTGATTCTGAATAATTACGATCATCAAAGATCAAGATGGGATTCAAATCCAGAAACTATTGAACCAAAGGCAAGAGCGCTAATCATTAGGTTACCAGCTTGCTGGAACTCTTTTGATTCTGATACTAATCTGAAAGTGCAAAGGCATTAAAAAAAATTTAAAGTGATAGATGTAAGTCCCAAATCTATAGTTTTTACAGTTCTAAGATGAGCAGATATGATCAATACAATTCTAATTCAGCTTTTCCCTGTACTTTAAATTTTTAAACAAAACCAATCAAAATTTAAAAATATGAGCTAAATTTTGTCATTTTTAAAAGATTATTAAAAAAAATTAATTTTGTAATTTTCATTCAAGGATATTTTCCTCAGTTTAATGCAAGTAACCTTTATTATACTAATATATAAGAGTAATATTTAAATTTTTGAATAAAAAATTTAACTAAATTTGAGAATATACATCAAATTACTTTTATTCACATCAAAAATATAAAATTATTTATATATTTTTATAATATATAAAATTATATAAGTATATATAAAGCTTTAAAAATAAATAATTACCAACCACAATTAATTTTTTATTACCAATTAAATTCAGAAATTATAGAGAAAAATAATACCTGTTTAATCTTAAATTGATAAAATAAAAAGAAAATATATAACAGGCAAATTTTTATATGAGATTTCAAATTATGTATTGTTTTACTAAATTTTAAAATTAATTAACTGTTTTATAAATATTCCTTCCCTGAACTAAGCATTTTTTCTCTAAATTAAGTAATATATTAGACGATTGTTTTTACAAAGCTTTAATTTACAAACATTCACATTTTATGAACTAGTAGCTAATCCTTACCCTGACACAATAGGCACAATGACAGATGATTTAACTCTCCTTAATGAGCTAAAATTTTTAAAAATCCTTTTTTTTTGTGTAAACTTTTAGTTTTGATAAACTGTTTTTTTTTTTTGACATTTTATGCTTTTTTATATTTTTTTTATATAATGTTTGATAACTTGATTTATTCTTGGCAATGAAGTGACATGTGCAGGCATTCCAGACATTGTGAGATAGTTACTGCGGTGCCAAATTTGACTGCCTGTGGATCAGAACAAAGTATAGGAAAAAATTCTCCAATCTATATATGAGAACATGGAAAAGGGCCAAAAGTTTGAGCTCTGGGGTTTTAAGGTTGGTTTCATTACATTTGAAAACGTGAATTTATGAAGTTGTGTTTCTCGAGAAGGTTCCATTGAAGATTTGTAACACTTGAAGAAACGAATATGTTATCAGTTAAAGTAAAAGAAAATGCTAAAACAAGCAAACGAAAAATATTAAGTAAGACAAAAATTGCTAAAAAAATCATTGAATTACAAAGAACAAACTCTTGACAATTTTAAAAATGAAAAAATCATTGAAAAAAGAAACTGCATCAGCCAAAGTACTCCTTCTCAAAATTACTGTAAAAAAGCTCCTATGTTGAAATCAGCTTCACTTGCTTGGCTGAGAAAATGAGAGAATTGATGGTAATGTCATTAAAGAGAAATCCAATTGTTTTCTTTTAAAAAAGAACAAAAGATTTCAAAGCATTAGATGATTAACCTTAAAAATATTAAATCAGACATGATTTGAGCTTTAGAAAATTGTCTTGTGAAAGTGGAGGAGAGAATAAAATTTTGTATATTGAATGGAGAAACAAGGAGCATTGAAATTATTACTTTTTGAGTAAGACCCAAAAGATGTTTTCAATGTGGACAAGACAGGTTTATTTCAAGATCTTACTTGAAAAAAAAACACTTAGCTTTAAAAGTGATAAATCTAATGAAAAAAAATAACAGAAAAGAATTAGAGTGTTACTAACATGAATGGAACAGAAAAACAACCTCTGCTTTTTATAGGAAGATATTTAAGGCCAAAATGTTTAAAAAATGTTAAAGAACTCAAACAACATATCATGCTAAAATTAAAACTTGGATGATTGGGAGCATTTGTGAAAATTGGCTCAGACCAACATCAATACTTTTATCAAAGAATCATAAAGTTTTAGCAATTATGGATGATATCACAACTAATGTTGAAGCCCTAGATCTCAGATTGGACCTCGGATCATAGTGGAGTTTCTCTCGCCTAATCTAACTTCTGTTTTACATGGATCAGGGCATAATCAACAGCTTCAAATGAAAATACAGTAGGGTGCTTTTTCAAAGAGTGATTATGAGATGGGAGCTAGAGTGGTCTTACAATATTGACTTTCTAGGAGTAATGCATTTGTCAATCAATACTTGGAATGATGTTGAAGGAAAGACAATAACAAAAGCATATCAACCTATAGGCTTCATTAAAGAAACCACTCAACTGAAGAAAATCAAAGTAATTTACCTGTGAACATAAGCAAAGATGAGTTACTCATGTACAAACTCTGATAAAGAATCCCTTTGCTACCTGAAATTTCTTTTGAGGATATTTTTAATATAGACTAATGTGATATGTATAAAAGAAATATATGATGATGAAATTATTATAAATAAAATATACGAGTATGAAATTACTTTTTAGATATCAAACAAGAAAAATAATGAAGCAAAAAGATTGTCTGAAAAAAAAGCTGAATGTTTAACATGTCTAAGGAACTTTTTTAAGGGAAAAACAGCAAACTGTTTTTATATATTGAAAAAATGGAAAATATATTTTTAAAATTGTTTTTAAAAACAGAAATAAATAATTATTTTGCTTGATTTTTCTTCAATAAAATGAAATCAGGTATTGTTTTTAAGTATAAATCTTAATTTGCATATGTGATTTTGATATAGTGTATTCTAAATAATTTTTTCTAATAGTATTTTATACAGAAAAAGTAATTTGGTAAAAAAAATCAGATCTTAATAATCTAATACATTATTTAAGAATAGCTTTATTAGTCAATGAGTTCATAAAACAGGCATCTGCTATATTTAAAAGTAGATGTAATCTCAGCACAAAAAAGTAATAGAAATTAAATAGGAGTTTTCAATGAATTGCATTTAAAATAAAGAAAAATTATCTAAAGAATTATTCTCTTTGTAAAGAGGTTAAAAAAGAATTTCTAGGAGTTGTACAAACCCTAAATTAAAGAATGACAAAAAGTGAGAAAATTGGCAGTTCTGATAATTACATAAAAATAATAAATACTATATTTTATTTTGATAAATTTAATAAAGATGTTAGTTTTTGTTTATGTGCAATACACACATACATATAATAGCTCCAACACTTTTCAGTTGTTGTAAATAACTGTAAATTTTTACTTATGATGAGAAAAATGGTAAAGTATGTTTCGGAATATATATAACATTGAAAAGACTGACATATCTAGGTACCTAAAATTTTATCTAGTACTTTAAATTTTAAATTAAATTTAATTAATTGATTAATCTTCAGCTAAAATAACAAAAGATATTAATTTTTCCTTTATCAGAATGGTTAAAAATTACTTTTTTAGTATAAGATCATTCTACAATATTACAGGTTTTTGACTACTGATTTGTATATGATATAGTAAATACACTTTATAATATTTAATTTAACCAATACCAAAATCTGGATAAGAATTAGGTTCAGGTGGTGAAAAGTCTGTAAGATGTTTGTAATCAGATTCATTTTCTTCCAAATATTGACATCCAACACTATGCCACAATTCTTTCCCTTTAGAACTAGACAAACAAAAAATATAAATGTACAATATTAGCATTCTTATCACATAAAAACTGTTTTATACATAAATTTAATAAATTAAAGAAGAAAGTATTTAAATATTTTATATTATTGTATATAAGACACACACACACATCAATGATAAATAAAAATATAAGCATACACAAATAAAACAATCAATGTGAATCAAATTTTAAATTATCGTTGCAACAATATTTCCAAAGCCAATGCAAACACCAGCTTTAAATTAAAAGAAACCAAAAGCTGTAGTCCAGGATTGAATACAGATCTAACAAATCCATAAAAGGTGTATGTTACATACATAAAATGAAAGAAATTCGTGTAGTATCAAACAGATTTTCTTATTCAGGTAAATTTTTTGTAAGTTTTATCATGTTTTGATTATGAGCGTGTTCTTATTATAAATAACATTTTCATTTGAAAGAAGTTTTCAGACACTTACCTTTTTTAATATCTCAGAATTGAAGCAGAACTTTTTGCATTCTATTTAGCAGTATTTGTATATATGTATAAGACACTTACAGAGTAATGAATTAAAAACCTTTGAGATTTTCATTTAAATGTGGGATATGGATGAATACACAAATTTTTTTCATGATGTAAGTTACAACTCATTAGATGTTATCATAAACATTTCCTTATAAAAGAAGTAAAATGGGAAAAATTACATTTCATCATTTGGAAAAAGGCTTCTAGTTGTTGCCTGTTGAGAAGGGATTTTGAAGACAGCAAATCTTACTTGTTTCTCAAAAACCGCCACACCAAAAGCTTTTAAAAATTAGAATCAGAATCCATGGTCTTTGTCTAGAAGAAATAACAGAAGTTTGAACCCGGTTTTCCCAGGGCATGAGAGGCATGATCTCTGATTAATTCTATTGGAAAACAGGGACTTTGTCCGACTTCATACGACAAAGACCCACAATCAAGGCTTTTCCCAACAGATTTCAGATTGAACCAGAGGCAGAGGATAGGAATACATAGTTAAATGCTTGTCTTTCCAAAATGCTAAAATTCATTTCAATGGTTTCTAGAAAGAGAAGGCACTAGGTGTCTGAGAACTAGAAATGGGTAATGTGTTTGGATACACCCTATTTCCCCTATTTTACACAATATACTCTATTTTATACTAATAGAAGATGTCTGATTTAGTGAGATGCCTAATTTAGTAAGTATTTGGTGAACTATGAATTCATCTACTCTTACTCACACTGTGCAAAGGTCTGGCAGGAGTATCATGATATGGGGTATATTCTGCTGGTGTGGAAGCATTGCTCTCTCCAGTGTTTCGAAAGTGTAAGCAGCAATGAGATGCTTATGCATGCTCGCAGATCAAAAGCCCACACAATATTATAATTTTTCTTGGATGAGGGCGGACAGTCAAAAACCAAATTGAGAATAATAATCAAAATCTAGATTGAAAATACGAAATGTAGTAAATAGTTAGAAAAATGTTCAATTTATATTTTTTAAAATTTCAAAGAAAATAGAATAAAGGAAAATGGAATGACCAACATGGCCAGCTTCATTAGGGGGTGTTGACCACATTGGCACAAAGTATGGCTTTTCTGCACCGGCCCAAGACATAGACTTAAAGCCAGTATACCCGACAGCCACACCAAAAAATTCAAACCAAAATATCAAACCAGAATAAACCTGGGGCCTGAGCAGCTACCAGGCACGTCGGCAGGTGGTGGATCGCCAAACGTCCTGTAGGAATGACAGGATAGCCTTGAATATAGAATCAGAGGCCGCGAACCAGCTCCCGTAAACCCTGGTGTTATGCGACCCGTGCCTAGGGTAATTTGGCACCGTGGTTAATGGTGTCTTAACGGAGCCTCTAGTTGCCTGGCGAACTTCTAGAGTATTTTGCCTTGCTCAGTAACTCAGGCAATGCTGGGTGGACTGTTATATTACCTTAGCTTATTAATTGTTATCTTATGGCTGAAAAGACAAAAGAAATAACAAACCTTTCTGCATTTGCAGGTGAAACCTCTGAAGTAGACCTTGCTGAAAAAGGCAAGGGAACCCAGAGGCAATCTAGTGCAGGGGCAGCAATGAATCCTTCACAGGAGGTAGAAATAACCTCCAAACCATCTTCTTCTGGTGAGAGTCAGGAAGCTATCGCTAGCATGACTGACTCTCTGACCAGAATTAAGCTTAAAAAGAGACTTTTTCTGGTGGCCAGAAAAAGAAGCTGGTGAAGGAACGCAAAATCGCCGAGGGGACTTGGGTTGAAAAACCCAAGGCAACCAAAGGGGAGAAGCATCCCGCCAACCGGACGAACCAGGGCAAGGCTGGAAAGGCTGCCAAGAGAGATGGACCAGGGGGATTTACCTACAGGACGGCTCTCACGGAGATCAAGATAGCTGTGCTCATAGAGGGTCATTCGGAAAAACGGCTAACAGTGGAACAGGCCTTTGACCTGGAACTCTTGTTAACCGAGAAAATAGGAAGGAATGAGGAGGGTTTTGCCCCAACCTTCCTATCCTGTAAACTTGAGAATGGGGCGCTTATTGTCAACTGTGCAGATCTGGGGAGCTAAAAGTGGCTGGAACAGACTGTCAGTGACATAAGCCCCTGGCAGGAGCAAAAACTCTTGGTGGGTGAGGCAAAGAAACTTGTCAGAATCACCAAGATAATTGTAAAACTGTTGAAAATCTGCAGTAAATTGGAGCCTAAAGAGGTCCTGAGAAAAATCGAGGCACAGAACGGTGGAGTCACTCCAACGGAGTGGAACGTTCTTAACAACAAGAACGACCCATCTGGGCGGACCATCGTTCTTAGTATGCCTGAACTAGATGTTGCCACACTTTGTGTAAGGGGATATAAGTTTCATATCGGACTTCACCAAGTGCAGGCTAAAATACTTGACAAATCCGCTCCTGCTGATGGGGGTGAAGGTAGTTCAAGCCAACCTCCACCACAGTAGAAGTGGTACCACAAACCTCAGTAAAAAGTTTCTTGCTGAGGATATACACCTGGCCCTGATTCAGGAACACTGGCTGGTTAGGGGGAGAATCAGTGGTTTCAAAGGAACTAAAGGTAAGCTTATCTATTGTACGAATAGTAATGCTAGAACTTGCATAATTTAACATAAAAACATTGAGGTTTTACTCCTCTCTGAATTTATCCTTAGGGACCTGACAGCTGTGAAAGTCAGACTCAAGACAGTCAGAGGGAGGGGACAGAGAAATTGTTTTTGGCTCTGTGTACCTGCCCTATGAAGAAAAGGCTCCACCTGACCATTCTCTGCACAAGCTCATGAACGTTTGCAGAGACAACAACTTACAGGTAAACCTAGGACTAGACTGTAATGCTCACCATGTTGTCTGGGGAAGTACGGACACAAATAAAAGAGGTGAGTGAATTTTAGAATTCATTCTAAACTACGGGTTAGATATTCTAAATGAGGGCAACAAACCAACTTTCATTACTTCCAATCGATCTGAAGTAATTGACATTACTATAGCGACAACGCTAATTAGTAAAAATATCAAAAATTGGAAAGTAGATGGCAGACCTTCTGGCTCAGACCATCAAAACATCCATTTTGAAATTCACTCTAATGTGTGTCTGGATCGCATATTCAGAGACCCAGTTAGGACAGACTGGAAGAAATTCCAGGAGGAATTGACTAGGTTGGTTGAGTTCGGGAACAGACCTATTAGAGACAACTACGATCTAGAAGTTACAGCAGACCTTCTGCACAGTAGTATTCTAGATACTTATCATAACAATTGCCCTATTCGCACTAAGAGAGCTAAACTCCAATGCCCTTGGTGGAATGACTCTCTAGCAGCCGAAAGGGCAAATGTTAGAAAACTTTTTAATAAAGCTAAGAAAAATGGTGAATGGGAGAACTATAAAACAGCCTCATTAATTATAACAAACTTGTTAGGAAAAGCAAAATTAACTCCTGGAGGAAGTTCTGTGAAGAGATAGATTCTATTTCTGAAGGAGCTAGACTCCAAATACTCCTCAAAAGGGATGAACCTATTTTGGTTGTCACCTTAAAGGACGAGGAGGGTAATTTTGCTGCTTCCGGGAAAGAGGTTATGGAAATTATGACCAAAACCCACTTTCCAGGAGCTAGAGAAATTTATAGCAATGAAGGGGAGCACTGCATTGGCTCTTTGTAAAGAGTCAATAGCGATCAATGGACCATCGCTAAAAAATCGTAAACTACAACATTGTTAAATGGGCAATCTTTGCCTTTAAGCCTTTAAGCCTCTAACCTGATGGAATTATGCCCATCATGATCCAGAAGGCAGAGGAGGTAATCATACCAGTGCTAACTAGAATTTACAGAGCTAGCTTAGCACTGGGTTACATACCAAAGATATGGCAGAAGACTAGGATTGTTTTCATTCCTAAACCTGGCAAGGACAATTATGACCAGGGCAAGTCTTACAGACCAATCAGTCTTTCTTCATTCTTTCTTAAAATTATGGAGAAAATCATTGATCGGCATATTAGAGATTACTTGGGTAGTAACAGTCCCTTGCATACTCTTCAATTTGCCTATCCACCTGGCAAATCTACTGAAACTGCTTTACATCAGCTAGTTTCTAAGATTGAAACCACTCTGGATCAAAAAGAAATTTCCTTGTCAACTTTCCTCGACATTCAATGTGCCTTTGATAACACTTCCCATCTATTCATCCTCAATGTACTTAGAGAGGCAGGGATTAATCAGACCCTGTGTACTTAGATTGAGGCCTTGATTTTGGATAGATGTATACAAATGAGCATCTTGGGTGAATCATTTGAAAAAAAGACTACTAGATGTTGTCCTCAAGGAGGTGTTCTCTCACCATTATTTTGGAACCTAGTTGTAAATAGCCTTATAAAATATCTAAATGATAACGACTACTATACGCAAAGATATGCTGATGACATTACCATCCTAATCCTTGGTAAAGATTTCGACATAACTTGTCATCTCATGCAGGATGCTCAAAGTTATGTAGGTCAATGGTGCATGGACAGGGACCTGATGGTTAATCCTCAGAAAATCCACCTTGTACCTTTTACACGCAAAAAGAAACGGAAAGGTTTTTTCATACCAAGACTTTTTGATGTCGAAATCAATGTGGCTTCAGAGGTGAAGTATCTAGGCATTTATTTAGACCAAAAACTCACCTGGAATAAGCACATTGATGATAAAATTAACCGAGTAAAGAAAAGCATTATGGTTTGCAGACGAATGCTTGGTAAAAACTGGGGTTTACATCCAAAACTGATGTTGCGGATGTACACAGCTATTGTCAGGCCCATTCTCACATATGCCTGTGTGATCTGGTGGCATAAAGTGGAACAGAAGTCTGTGACTGACAGACTAGGAGGTCTACAATGAGTGACCTGTCTGTGCATCACAGGAGCAATGTCCACCGCGCCAACCAGAGCATTGGCAGTTATATTGGATCTGACTCCCTTAGACATCTTCATCTGCAGCACTGCCAGAATGACTGCATACAGAATGAAGCTACAAAACCAATGGTACGACCAACCTGTTGCCAAAGGGCACAGGGGTATTACCAGGAAAAGTCAAGATCCTACTTTCCTGATGCCCTCGGACATCATGGAAAAGTCATACATGTTTGAAAGGACATTTGAAATAGTTTTTCCAACTATAGACGAATGAAACAATAACATGTTTGAAACTAAAACAGGAGATCTAATCTGGTATACAGCTGGATCACAGAAAAACAGCCTCTCAGGACTGGGAGTATGCGGCGTGTCACCAAGAACCAGCCTATCTGTAAGCCTTGGGCGATACGCTACTGTCTTCCAGGCAGAAGCTTTGGCCATTATCCACTGTCTGCGACTAAATATGAGGAAGGGGTACCACGGTAAGCGGATTCTCATTTTTAGTGACAGTCAAGCCGCTTTAAAACCACTCAGTTCTTTCAAAATCAAATCTAAAATGATTTTGGAATGTAGAAACCTTCTTACAGAACTGACAACTAGAAACAAGGTGATCCTTGTATGGGTGCCAGGACACAAAGGTATCGAAGGTAATGAAAGGGCTGATGAACTTGCTAAACAAGGATCGCCTTTTGCTCCCATCGGTGCAGAACCTTTTTGTGGGATCAATTTGAAGACTGCAAAAACCAATGTTCTTAGATGGGAAAAACGGAAGATGTATGAAGCTTGGCTCAACACTCCTGGTCAAACCCACGCTAAAAGTATGATCTGTGGATCATCAGTGAGGATTGCCTCTGAAATACTAAGATGCTCTAGGCAGAGGATACGTTTAATCGTAGGCTTCATAACTGGGCACTACTATTTCAGAAAACATCTCCATAAAATGGGACTGTTTCAGCAAGACCCTATCTGCAGGAAATGTACTATGCAAGAGGAAACGGCCAAGCATATCATTTATGAATGCGAGGCTCTTGTCCTCCCTAGATTAACTTCTTTAGGCATCATCCATACTAGAGAGTTACACCTAGACTCCATTAAAGGGTTATCGGACTTTATTAATAAAGTGGGTGACCCGAGCAACTGGAAATAGGAAACATTGGGTTTGGAGTTATTTGTACAAAATGCTGATAAAAGCAGAAGTGCCCAATGACATACAAACCCAAATCTAAGAAGTAAAAACCAGAATAAAAGAAGTACAGGTCAAGCTAAAATATATAAGCCAAAATTCAATGTTGCCAAAATGCATTTAATTTATAGTAATCAAAATTAAAATTAAATCCAGATTTAAATACAAATCCAAACCTGCAAAAACCGTACCAAATACTACTTAATAATAGTTTTTATTTATTAAATTGATAAGGACTGTGTTGATTGGACTGTTATTATAAGTTAGAATATATATATTTTCCAGTCTATTTATTTGTTTATTGATATAGTTTAAATTATTACATATATTATAGATTCTATTAAGTTGCTTGAAAATAACATTTTTATAAATTTTAATTGAAATATTTGAATTCCAAAAAATTAGCTATCAACCTTGAAATTAAAATCATTAGTTTTTTCGATTTTGTTGCGTGCAAGCAGAGATGTGCATATGATGATTCGATCATTCAAATTCTTCTCACTTAACTTGTGTGGCACCCATCTCGAATACTTCCACACAAACCCTAGTTTCCGAATATGGTCGGAAATGGTTTGTTGAGCTGAATGCTTGTTGAAACTGATTGTAACAGGTGAGGACAGAACGTTCCGGTAGACCTTATATATATATATACATATATATACTATGGTTTGTTCTTAGAGTTAAATTTTTTAAGAAATATTTAAGGACTTTTCAAGGATGCAATTAGGATTTTTTAAACACTTAATAAAAATATATTTTCATACATAACTTCTAATTATCATGTTTATTTCGTATCATCATTTGAGCATTAGACACAGCATTTTTTTAATCTAATACAATTTTTTTAAATATTAATCTAATTGACAAAATTAATTATTCAAAGTTGATTCAATAATTCGAAATCAATAATATAATAAATCAATCTTTCATGCAAATTAATGAAAATTACAATTTGGAAAATAAAATGAATTTAACAATTAAAATTAACTAATAGTGAATTTTACTCAATGTATATTTGTTTACGATAATAGAAAGGATTTTTTTAGGTTTATTTTTAAAATGAAATTAAAAAAAAGTTGTACATTAATATTTTTATAAAATATATTTTTTTCATTTAATTTTTTCTAATAAAAACAATTTCGAACTAATTTTTGAACATTACTTAAATGTAACATTGAATACAGAAAAAAGTTAAAGTACTACAATTCTTAAATTTTCTAGCCAAAAATTTTTCATGTAGGGTGCAATTCTAAATACAGCATATATTTTTTCTCCACACAAGAATTTGGTAGTGATATGATAATTTAAAATAAGATTCTTATAAAATTCTGAAATTACTTTCTGAATACCTATACCTAATAATTGAGAAAAATAAACATTTACAACTTTCTTAGACATCATTTACACAAAAAATGTTATAATTTAACAATAATAAATAGATTCCTAGTTAATTTTTTCATTATATTTTTGAGAAATTTTCATAAATTTTAATTTTTTTGTTTTAAATTTGGCATTAATAACTAAATATTTTATTTTTTAAGTGCAATGGATATTCATAACTCTGAATGGTGTTTAAGAGCTTTTGTTTTTATTTTATTCTTTATTATAAAAATCACATGTTTTTATTTTTTATAAATAATAAATACTAAAATTAGTTGATAAATATTCATGTTTCCTAAGTTACCTCAAAAATATGATTGAATGAAATTGTAAAACTTTTTTAGATTATATAAATTTGAATAAAGTTAGTAATATGTTTATTTTATATTGATAATATCTGTTTTAATACTTAATCATCAAAATTGTAAATATATATATATAAGATTTTCTATATCAATTTTCATCAAATAATCAAAAATAATAAAAATTTAGGCATGTAAATCAAATTTTGATATTTTGTTTATTTATTTTAAATGCTAGAAATATGGACTATGATGTCATTAAATCCTGCTTTTGGGAACAAGAGGCAAAAATTATGACATCTTGTACAATGAGGCACTCAGTGGGTGTGCCATTTGTAACCCTGGGTGGGTCCTCATTATTTAGAAGAAGAGACAAGCAGAAGATTTGGTCTGCCAACCTTAGAGGTATTATTTGACTTGTAGAACACTGAGACCACAACCTATTTTACATGTCCCTACCCCATTAGTGCAACACAACAAATCATTGGCTAGATTTGTAAAGAAATCATTATTTTCTGGTTGCAAGAATTACATCTACCTCAAACAAACCAACATGTAACACAATGTCATGTATTGAATTGCAATTGTATGTCATGTATTGAATTGCAACCATGTATTAAAATACATTATTATATATTACATCCAAAGTCATGTGTGTATTACAGTCTTTGAAATATTACAACCTTTTTATACATCATCTATCCACATCTAGTTAAGACAATTCAACAGAATTACAGAGCAACTTCAATGCCAGGAGGTTGCTTGAAATGTGAGACTAAGTCAGAAGACATTGGATTTTGGATGCTTGGATATTAATATTTTATGGTTATGATACTTATTCTTGGCAGTAATATTTTACCTTTTTTAGCAGAGAATTAGAATTTCCAATAATCTGGACAAGACTGATGATAACTCTTTTTGGGACAGTAATATGGAGCAGCATTGTAAATTGCTTAGAGAGACTAAAGAATCAGATATTAAAAAATTGAGATGTTGAAAAATGGTTAAGCTTGATTATTATTAGTGAGAAAGCTAAATTCTATAATTTTTCTATAAGTCTACGATAGTAAACAAAAGTAATTCCAAAAGCTTACAATGGTATTAATTTCTGTCCACAGGATACATGTAAAAGTCCTTTTTAAACAAATGGTTTTTGATCTGAGGGGATAGGATTTTGATAATAAACAGCACTATATAATTTCACAAGCCAAAATTTAAGAAAAGGTTTAGTCTATATGTACACATATATGGTACATACACATGCACTTATATATATATATATATATATATATATATATATATATAAGTTCATGTGTACATCCAACATTTATGTGCATATATATATATATATCTTACAATAAAAAAATTTAAAAAATATGTACTTACAATAACTTTTTTATGTGACAGCTGAAATTATTAAAGCTTAAAATAAGAATGAATAAATTTTCATTGGCAATAAAATAAATTATAACCAAACCTAATCTCAAGAACTTCATCATGCAAAGTAGATAACATCATAGGAATTAAACGATGAAAGTAGGAATATCGGTCATTTAAAGTCAACAGCATATTTCCTATGATTTCAGTTACACTAAGTCTTACAGCTGGTGCATAGTCAAACAATCGACGAGCTAAATGTCCCAGAGCAAGTTCTATATCTTCACTCCTCAAATGATCCATAATACAACCTAAAAAAACATTGTATTGAACACAACCACAATAACATATATCAGAAAATTTCATTCTAAATAATTAAAATTAATAAAATGTAATGTGTACATATTTATGTTTTCATAAAAAAAGCATCATTGGCATTTTTTTGCTGATCTTGATATTAACTAAATTTTTTTCATTAAATATTAAATATAAATTGAGATGAGTAAATAGATAATTATTCATAGAATCTTTAAAATAAGTAAAAAAATTGTAAGCACAAATCTACATTTAGGATTAACTAAAATACAGTGTAAATGAATTAACAGGTAAATATATATAAATCAATAATTAAATGTGTGCAGTAATTGTCTTAATTTTAAAAAGAAATTTAAAAGGAATCTCTGCACACAATTATAGGATAGTAATTATTAAATCAGGAATATTTCCTTATCGTCATTTATTATGGAATATTCCCAGTTATAATGATTATACTCAAAAAAAGCTTTCAATAATATGCAAAATCAATAACATGTTCCATGTTTAATTCTAAACATGTGTACAATGTTAATGTTAATGTACAATTATGTAAACTAAAATTATATAACTTTTATAATAAATCTGATTTTTGCAAGAGTTAAACAATATTTATAACTATGAATCCATTTATTTGCATCTTTCATGAAAATTAACAAAAAATACTCATGGTTTAATATTTTTATGACAATTAATTCATGTTATCATCATGATCTCTAATATGTATCATTATGATGAAGCAAATTAAAATCTTAATTTTTTCAAAAACTGATATTTCAAAGAAAATTTCATTAAAAAACAAATTATTAGTCTTATAAGACACAGTAAACAAAATTTAACAGTAAAATTCCTCTAACCAAAAAATATATACGATTTCAAGATAAAATTTATTAATAAAACTTTTTTTTAATTTATTTACATTGAAACATTAACTCATGACATATTTTCAAAGGCAAAAAATGTCAATAACAAACATTATAATAAAATTTAACATTTATTTAAAAAATAGCATTTGTTAAAAAGCAAGATCATTAAACAGGATGATTTTTATTGTTGTTCACAAAACATATAATAGTCTAAATATGAAAGCATTCAGCATGGTTTTGATGGAAATGTCAGTTATTTCGGATGATTTCATTCCCTAACAGTTTTGTTGACCACTTTGCATTTTGTAACATATAATTTTTTTGAGAATACTTATATATAATTTTTTTCTTATTATTTGTAAAATTCCTTTTTTCCTTTGATATTTCTTTAATATTTTCATCAATATAATTTACATTATTTTAATTTGACTCAATATAACCAACATGCTTCAGGTGTTTCCTTTGAAATTAGTCTATACTTAGAAAACATATTTTCAAGAATTTGTTGTCACAATAATTATTTCTCTAATTCATTGTTGCTACATAAGTTTGCTATGCTCACACAGCTGTATTTTAAAAGTGAAAAATCTGTAGCTGACCAAAGTCATGGTATTTTTAACATGCAGGTAAAACATTATAATTTCAAAAAGAAAACTTAAATAATTAGTGTACAATAAAAATATCTTATTGAAATTATGATTTAAAGTTTACTTATAATTAAATACTAAAAAATTATGATTAATAAATAAAAATATCATATGATCTTTTGTATTTGTAAAAAAAAAATTAAGAAATTTTTTTTTAATTAAATTTTATGAAAATGAAACTTGACTGATTTCATTTAACAGAAAAAAATCGATTTAAGAAACATACT
This sequence comes from Latrodectus hesperus, assembly GCA_037975125.1. Classification (NCBI taxonomy): domain Eukaryota; kingdom Metazoa; phylum Arthropoda; class Arachnida; order Araneae; family Theridiidae; genus Latrodectus; species Latrodectus hesperus. Next base: position 30,603,275 of record CM075857.1, on the reverse strand, counting down.
TGAACGAAATTAATTTCATAATAGCTTCATGAACTCAAAATAATAATGTTATTTGGAAAATTTACAAAATATTGCAGAACATTTATTAGATATTTTAGCACTTCAATTTTAAATGTGAAAAATACTGATGAATATGTGTTTTTAGATTACTCATTTTACTTCAATATAGTGCTGAATATCCTAAGATATTATATGAGCAGGCAGTTTTATAAAATTATTAAAAATTTTAATTTACTGTTTGAAGTTTATGATTTATATGCTTATTTTCATTTCTGCACACAAATGAATTTGCTATTCTTTTTTACTTTTATATCTTCATATTTTTACTTAATTTAATCAGATTTAATTTTTTCATTTAATATTAAAATAAGACATCCTTTTTATTTTTATACAACATAAATCTATTGGTGTTTTAATGTTATTTTTTTCAGTCATTTAGTAAAATTTAACTATATTTATAATATTTTTACATTGTGCTTTTTGCTAAATTAATATACAATATTTATTCTTTTTACTGAATTTTCATTGCTTATATAAATGTTCATCACCACCTGGAAAGAAAGGGACATCCTATAAACTGCAGCTTTATCTTTTTTATTATAATAAATGCTACTTAAACAGTACATATAAGTGTATCTTTTATCCCATTAAATATCAAAAAATTTTTCTTCAAAATTCTTACCTTGATTTGATTCATCATGCAACCCAGCATATAAATTATTTTTTTAAATGATTTATATGATTTATATATTAAAAGTTTATCACATGAGAAACTTGCATTTTCTTTAAATTTGGTACACATGTTGATGTTCTATAAATATGAAAGTAAAAATTTTCAATGACCTATTCAGCAGAGTCATTAAGTCACATAACCTTATAACTTAAGCCACAGCAAATTTTTCCAGGGCTGTGAAAATACAAAAAAATAAGTTGTCTTATGGAATCCAAAGTGCAAACTATAGGGAATACCTATTAAGGTGGGAAGAAAAGACAAAATTAATGTTGTTTTTTACAACATTTATGTGAAGTCATTTTCTGAAGACGCTTAGATTGCCCTGTAAATAATTAAAATAGTGGAAAGATAATGGAAAAAGGAATCACATATAATTCACAAAATAGAAAAGAAACATTTGTCAAGAGAAAAACAGAATCAAGAGGATTCCAGATTATTAAGTACATAATTTTTCAACTGACAATATTTTTAAATTCAAATTTCGGTAAAACTGAGTAATACGGTCGAAGTTTGGCGATTTTTTGGATTTTTTTTTTCGCCAAGTACAAGTAAGGATTGAAATTCCTATGCTATATTCACAGCGAAATACAAAACGAATATAAAAGACAGTATTGAAATTCCGGCACTATATCTAAACCGGGTAAAACTGAGCTCTGACCGTAATACTCAGTTTAGCCCAAATTTCTACTGATTTTTTTCAATACTTAACTTTATTTATATTTTCAATTATTTTAAAGTAAATAATTCACTCTCAACTGTAACTTTTATTACACTCTTTTTATGAGTATATTCTTTAGATTTAACTATATTGCTGCTTTTTACAAAGAAGCACTAAAATGATATTGTATCTGGGTATCATCTATGTTTGCTATGACATAAACATATAATCATTACCCAAAGAGTAAGACAAGTGGAAAAGATGCAAAATTTTAAGCAACAGAACAGATGATAAAGAAAGCTACAAGAGAATGAAACAAGAGAAAGGCAGATTAGCAATACTAGATCCAAAACATTTTCCCATTACAATGTCTGAACATATATTTATAGATGTACAAAAATTTTATTTAAGAGCAGATGTAAACAGAACATATCCTGGTAAAAATATCACATCACAGTATGAAAATTACATTACATACAGCAAACAGAAAAACTAGACAACAGAACAAGATATAGGATTTTCCCAATTCTCTATTTTGATGTTTATAACCTGTTTTGAAAATAAATATACGAAGTATCATTGTAGCATATTAACTCCTTTAATGTCATGTAATCTTTGTCAGGGATAATTTTTTAATTGTAAATTAAATTCTATGAAATATATTTAAAGAAATAATATTAAATTCTAATGTCTTACCTAAGGCTTTACAAGCTACAGTTCGTACTTTCAAATGATGATGATCTAGAGAAGATATAATAGGTTTTAAGAAAGTTTCAGAAACTAAATGCAACTGAGAACTAGCTTTAGATGAAAGTAGCAAGAGGCATTCACAACTTTTTCGTTTAATTTCAGGGCAATTATCAGCAATGCAAGAGGATAGAATTGTTGTTATATCAGTTAAATAAGGTAACATATTTTCCTCACACTTATCAATAAGTTGAATAACAAATTCTATTTCTAAAATTCGTATTTCTTCTGACTGCTCACGTTCATCAGTTTTCCCTAACCGATTAGCAAGAATCTTAAATAAGATGGGTAGTGTTTCTTGAAGATGCGTGGGAACACGGTCCAAAATTAATTTTAACGTTCCTATAGATATTTCACGACATTTTTCACTATCATCAGAAAGTGAAGGAATTAAGGTGTGGACAAATGAAAGTAATATGGGAAGTTCACTATTATTTTGAAATAAGTTTAGTTTGTTTGTTAAAATATTATTATGAATATCTTTTAAAGTATTTCGACGAGAAAGAGCATCACAATTCTTAAAACTTGAAAGCTTCTCAATACATTCAGAAAGATGTGTTTGTTCTTGATTGCCCAGCATTTCGAATTTCAGCAAGCAAATGACTTCAGAAGTAAACAATCAGAAAAACTAAGTATTTTATTCTTTCCACCGGTAACCATCGCAACCACTAGAGGTGATGAAACTGAAGTGAGTTAAGATGGCAGATCTTATAGAAAATTAATGGAATTTAAGAACTTAAAAAGTTAGCAAAATACAGATAAAGAATAAAATTCAACTATTTTTCTAATTGTTTTTCATGTATTTATCAATATTCATTAGAATGAAATTTGAAATTGAATAAGTCTAGTGATTAACTGCCACTGTCACTGCTTGCATGGCATGCCGCGTTTTACTGTTTAGTCGGATATTTTCTTTGCAGAAATTAAAAACATATTCAATTAGGAACAATATTAGTGATATTTCTAAAATGTCTACGATGTCAAAAAATGAGCTTAAACGTCAGTTGAAAGCTGAAAAGAAAGCGAAAGAAAAGGCTGAGAAGGAAAATTTGAAGGTTCTTCCAACTGCCGAAAAAAAAGAAAAAATCGTGAAACAAGAAGATCCTACGGACGCTGCAGAATATTTTAAGATACGTAGCCAAGCTATTGATGACTTAAAAGCAGCTGGGAAATCTCCATATCCTCATAAGTTCCATGTGTCGATTTCTCTTACTGATTTCGTGGAGCAATATAACAATATTGATGCCGCTCAAATCCTGAAAGATGTGACTGTTTCAGTCGCAGGTAGAGTACATGCTAAAAGGGAATCGGGAGCTAAATTGCTCTTTTATGATCTCAGGGGTGAAGGAACTAAAATACAGGTGATGGCTCATGCTAATCATTATCCCTCTGAGGAAGAATTTTTAGAAATAAATAGTAGAATAAGAAGGGGAGATATTATCGGCTGTATTGGTCATCCAGGAAAAACAAAAATGGGAGAACTTAGTATTGTACCCACCCATATTGAAATTCTGTCACCATGCCTTCATATGCTACCCCATTTGCACTATGGTTTAAAAGATAAAGAAACAAGATTTCGGCAAAGATATTTAGATTTGATCTTGAATGACTCTGTGCGGCAACGCTTCATTTTTCGAGCAAAAGTTACAAATTATATTCGAGATTTTTTCAATCAGCTCGGATTTCTTGAAGTTGAAACCCCTATGATGAATATGATCCCTGGTGGTGCCACTGCCAAACCTTTCATCACTCACCATAATGAACTTGATCTTGATTTATATATGCGTGTTGCTCCAGAGTTGTACTTGAAAATGCTTGTTGTTGGAGGACTTGATCGAGTATACGAGATTGGTCGCTTATTTAGAAATGAAGGAATAGATTTAACACATAATCCTGAATTTACTTCCTGTGAGTTTTATATGGCATATGCAGATTACAATGATTTGATGAAGATAACAGAAACCCTAATGTCTGGAATGATTAAGACCTTGAAAGGCTCTTACAAGATAAAGTATCATCCTGATGGTCCTGACGGTGAGGAATGTGAAATTGATTTCACTCCACCTTTTAAAAGAATCAGCATGCTATCTGGTTTAGAAGAAGCAATGGGAGAAAAACTGCCAAAGCCTTCTGAGCTTCATCTGCCTGAAGCCAATAAAGCATTGTCTGATCTTTGCAGCAAGTATGAAATTGAATGTCCTCCTCCGAGAACCACCGCCAGGTTGCTAGATAAGCTTGTTGGTCATTTCCTGGAAGAAAAGTGCATCAACCCCACTTTCATTTGTGATCACCCAGAGATCATGAGCCCTCTTTCCAAGTGGCACAGGAGCATCCCTGGCCTCACAGAGAGATTCGAGATGTTTGTGATGAAAACCGAGGTTGTGAACGCATACACAGAGTTGAATGACCCCAAGGTGCAGAGAAGTCGCTTTGAGAGGCAAGCCCAAGATAAAGCAGCTGGTGATGATGAAGCCCAGCTGATTGATGAGAACTTTTGTACTGCTCTAGAGTATGGACTACCTCCTACTGGAGGGTGGGGAATGGGTATTGATAGATTTGTTATGATTTTGACGGATACTAACAATATAAAAGAAGTGCTGTGCTTTCCTGCTATGAAACCTGAATCAAATATCAAACCCAGTGAACACGGGCCTGACTCTCCTCAGAAGTCTACCCAGTAGTAAGGGTTGAGTTTTAAATTGTTGTCTAAATTCTAACACCATGCCTTAATTTATTAATTACCTTTAATAGTTTAATAAATGCTTTAAAAACTATTGTTGAAAATGAGTCATTTCATCTTATTTTACTGAATATATTTTACATTTGAAATCTTATTCTCTGAATACAAGAAATATTTTTGTTGAGACTAAAATGCATTAAGATAAGCAAGTTCTTGCTTCCTGATTAAAATCATTAAGAAAACCTGGGTTAAAAATGTTTGTTTTTTTATAATACATTTTATGTTATGAATTTGATTTTACAAAATATAATATCAACACATTTATCATTATGTTTGTTGCTTTTTCTAAAAATAGTTTTATTCATCTGTGCAAGCTGCAACTTATTTAATTGAACACAAAAGATAAATAAAAAACGTTTTATTTCTTAAACTAATGTAATATATTATAGACTTTTTACTATTGATCTTATTATACAATAAAAATTTTAATTATTAAATTGATTGGGAAATATCAAACCCCTAGGTTTAAATGTAAAGATAATGATTTTTAATAAAATTAAAAACAGTGAGTAACTTTTCATCTGAGGATTTTCTCAATATTTTGATTGTAATTCTGAAATCAATGATTTTTTGTGATCTAAATTTCTTATTGTCGTGGAATTCAAAATTTTTTAATAAATTTACTATTTTGGCAGCGCTAGTATATGCATCTTAAATATTATGGAACATGTTGTCAAAAAACCCTCTATTGTCAGTGTCACGAGAAGATATATTTTCTACTTTTGAATGTGTACATTTTTAAATTCAGAAACTGAGAATCAGGATGCCAATGACTATTTTGTACTCATACACAGAAAATAAGAAAATGTTAATCTAAGCATGAAATTAAAGTTTGCAGTGATGAATATTCTAATATATATATTTATTTTATTAATATAATCTATTTTTTTAATATTTTTTGTTAATATGTATTAATATCTTACATTAAAATTTATCAATTATATTTCATTTTAACTACAACTTGCAACTTTGATTTATGTTTCATAATAAAGTACAAAAAATAATTTTCAAAATATGTAAAAGTTTTTGATACTGCAGTAATTAGTATGCAACCTATTCATCCTTCATATTTTGATCTAGGATAATAATCTTCAGAGTTCATAATACTTATTTGTATAAGGATAAAATTAAATAAATTTAAAAAAATTCAAATATGATAAAAAGTAGGAAATTATCTCCTTCTAAATCCTTCTAAAGTAGGAAATTATCTCCTTCTATTTTTAAAATTTATTCAATCATTATAGGAAATAATTTGTTAGGTAATGAAATCAGCAAAAAATTTAAGTTTTCCCGATAATAGTATTTTTCAAGATTCTTTAAAACATTTCCATTGGATAAAAAGGTTTTTAAGTATCACTGAATGATGTATAAGAATTTTACATCAGCCCTTGTGTATAAATTTCTTATACATCAATACACTTGATAAATAATCTTGCATGATTTCTTAGTGATATTGTAATTTTTCCATGAAAAATGTTGAGTAATTATTAGGTTTACATATAATTTAAAATGCATAAGTCTAATTCTATATTTCAAAATTTACTGTCAAATGTTATATATTTTATCAAAAATAAATTTAAGTCAAAAAAAGTTTTACTATAAGAAATGAAATAAATGCTGATTATTAAAAACTTAATTTAATTTGTACATTGCAATTATAAAAATTTCTTTAGGAAAATATTAAATCATGTAATGATTTTTTTTAAAACATGGATAGTTGATTTCGTTATATTTTTTTAATATAGTGATCCAATTATTGAAATTAAGGGTTTTGTAAATTAGAAACCTACATATTGGATAGTTTATAGAAAAATTTCTCTTGTTATTAAACTTTTTATATGTATTAATAAGGGTTCGTACAACTCCTGGAAACTCCTTAAATTCCAAAAAAAAAAGTGAAGGGCCCTTGAAACTCCTGGAATTTCAACTTGATTTCTTGAAAATCGCAAATTACTCCTAGAATTTTTTCTTACCTAGATGCATTTATTTTTTCCTACAAAATATTATAATTTTTTTCTTTTAATATTTTAAAATTTTCAATAAAATTGTCAAAAAACTTAATTTAGTATTAATTTTAAATATTGCCACTAAATGGCAGCATGATCAATATTAAATTATTTTTGTATTTTTAACTATTGACCTGTATAAACGTTGTGAGGATCTAGTTCAGCTACAATGATTTCATGATAACTCGGTATAGTAGTATTTAGATTTATGTAAAGTGAAGTAATTACCAAAAAAATTTATTTGCTGCATAATTAAGACCGGCGATTTTAATTGATTCTATTTGCTGCTGTTTTCCTTTTATTGTGTAAAATTCATTTGAATATTAATATTTAAATATAAAATTTTTGAGTTATAACGTATTTTACACATTTTTCTTGATGAAAATTATGTATAATTCAATTGAATCAGAATGAATATGTTTATTAATGAAATAAAAATTATTGGATCAGATTTACTGAACAGTCACCCTTGGCTCATTTTTTGGCACCAAATTTGGCGAACATTATTACTGGAAACCCGGCAAACTAGTATTTTGGCAACCCTATTTGTCATTAATTTCTCATGAATATTTACTGATTTAAATTCATTAATATAAAATTTAATCAAAAAATTTTATGGATAATTTAACATATCAACTTTATTATTTCACCATTGATGTTTGAAACCAATAAATCCTCGTTTTTTGTTAATTTTGTAAAATTAGTTGAGCATATTGTTAAATACCAACAATGTACAAAATATTTGTCACTATTTCAGTCATTTTCCTCCCGTTGTATTTCTCGATCGGAAATTCGTCATGCTGTCACCCTTGGCGAGTTTTTTAAAATTTTGCCAAGGGTGACCGTGCGGTATATTTTTACCAAATTATTTAATATGCCTGGTGGAAAATGTCTTTTCAATGACCAATAGACTCTTGAAACTATATCTAATAGTATATATCCAGTATTATATAGAATATGGATTAATTGAACAAAATTTTGCTGTGTTGTAACTGTAAATTCATTGAAGGCTTTTGAAATAATCATTAATAATTTTAACTTGTGAATAAAAAATAGTCTCATTAATGTTTGCAATTATTTTTATTACTTAACAGAAATGAATGAAAAATATTGCATGTACATAATTATATGCCTTTTTCATTAAGAACAATTTTTAAAATAAAATAAAAAATTATTTAACGTGAATGTCGATACCTCCTGGAAATTTTTGATTTGATTAGTGGAAAACTCCTCGAATTTGATTCTTGGAAATCTGTATGAACCCTGATTGATATACAGCAATTAAACTTTTGTGATTTATTAAGTTCCCCCTAAAATTAAAAATATGTGTATAATGCACAGATCTGGAATGTTGACTTTAGAGGTAATACCACTGACCAAAATAATTAAAACCGTCTTCCAGTCAAAAACTGGCCCTACTTTCATTTTTATATTGATCAAAAACCATTAATGTCACTATAAAACCTTTTTGATCAGATTTTAGAAAAATGACGAATGCTATGACTAACAAAGGGATCTTCAATATTAATACGCCAAAATGTTCGCAAGAGTCTCCTCTACAAGATACAATTTGGTTCCAGACATTTCTAGCCCTTTAAAATGTCATACAGCACACATTTGTGTAGTCAAAAATCCCTTAGTATCAAGAAATGCTGTGGTAAAATGCTTGTAAGAAATATCAGAGTTTAAAAATTTGATCGTAATTTTTTTTAATAAATCTTTTTACTGGTTCCTCTCACGTCTACTTATTATATCAAAATGAAGCCAGTTTATTTCATTGAAAACCTTTATTATTAATTTGGTAGTTAAGAATACTATTGGGCAAAATTTAAAACACAATTTTTTGACATTAAACTATTGATGATAAATTATAAGAAAAGAGTTATGTTGATATGAAACAATAAATTTTTGTATGAAAATTAAAGGAATATTAATTCCAAATAAAAACAAAACTGTCATTAAAAATTATATGGATATTTAATCACAAACTTCTTTTCTTATGCAAGTTTTGAATTGGAATTTGAAATAACTTCTAATTATATTGAATTTAATATATTATCAACACATTTTGATTTAAAAATAAGCTGTTTTCTTCTACCACTGAGCATGTAATCAGGAATTTTAATACTTTTGAACAAAACAGTGAATAAAATTTTCATTAGGAAATAGTTGTACTTGCATTATTTTTAAAACCAATCTTAAATAAAGATTTTTATTAAATTCCTTATAATACCCAAAATAACCATATATTATATAGATGATATTTAAAAATAATAAAGTTTATTAACTACTTTGTTATGAAGGTGTGGAAAATATAAGAATGTTCGATTAAAACTACACTTAAATTTAAAAAAAATCATTTAATCTGTAACATATTCCAACAGAATCAGTGAGCTGGAAGATAAACAGTTATCTGAACTTCAGACCAACAATTAAAAAAAATGGTTGTTGAGTGACAAAGAAACCAAATTCATTAAGATTAATGTGTGTATACTCAATAAATAAAGCAAAAATACACCTTTGATACACATTATATTGGCATTGCTAATAATGAGATACAGTGACCTGGTTATGAAGAGAATTTTTTTCATTAACAAGACAGTGGGCTACTGAAGATCTGTTGTGTTCAAAAGTGATAGTTGATGCAATATCATGGCCACTATGTTTTCCATGTGAAATGATATTTCTAGTGATACATACATAGCGGTGCACACGAGCCCCTGCACTGTACCTTTAGGGTAACAGGTTTGGAATATTCACCTATCACCAAGTGCATTATGATTTTGAACAGTCAGGTGACAAGGTTACACCTGAGCTGGTACCATCCTATCCACATCAGCGGTAGTACTTTAGACATAAAATAATAAGGTGGACGCATCCATAACCCAGAGCTTTACCTACCCAGTGCGGGTGTGTATGTAGTTACCCTCCAAATTACTGCCAGCCACAAATAATGCTTCACTTTGCTGATTTTAATTGGAAGGACATGAAGCTACTGAGTTATTGTAGTTCACTTCTTTTGATATAAGGCTTCTAAATTTAAAGACTAAGTTTTTCAGCAATGGCACTCCCTATTTATGACTATATAAATTGCTATCTACTCTGTCCCTTGTTGTGTTGAAGAATGAAATTTCCCAAGAAACTGGGCATTAGAAAGAAAAATCATTGCATACAATGTGGTATAAAATATTCATTAAAATTTCAAATGAATCTTAACTCCAAGACACCAACTCTTAAGCAATCTTGATTGATGAAGTATAATATAGATTTGAAGTAGCATGAAATGAGGGACTCAGTCCTGTTATTAAGATCAGTTTGACTCTATGCCTTATCAGGTTTGGTTTTGTTTGTCTCTTAATGGTCATTTTTTGGCATGTAAGGGCTAATTAGACTGGTACCTACAGTTTAAATTGGATTCTAAACAACTGCACAGTCAATGTCAAAGTGGAATTCAAACTTGTGATATTTTGAATTGAATGTCCTGTCATGATCCGTTCGGTTACCAGATCAGTCCATGCTAACTGGATGATCATTTTAGTTGTCAACAATGGCAACTGTTTCCATTAATTTTGCTCCCTCTGAAACTTTCAAATTATTTACAATTCAGTCATTTTTTCTTAATATCATTCTATTTGCATACAATATCTTTTATTTGCTTTCCTTCAGTGTTAAAAATTTAATGGCTAGCATTATATATATATATATATATATATATATATATATATATATATATATATATATATATAATGCTGTGAGCAAAAAGTACTAGCATTTAAATTCTCAACTTATTTACTTAAATTTTTCATTAAATGATAATTTTTGCTTCCTTTAAGCGACATAAAAATACTCAATAAATAAAGCAATTAATGTTAATTTCAAACTTTTTTTGCTTCAATAACCCTGTATCAGATTTTTACATCCTTAACCTTTTCACAATGGAACAGCTTCGTTTAAGATGCACGCTCAGGGCGAAGTGGAAGTGAAAAGAATTATACTACAGGACATGGGTTTTGCACAACTTAGCCTAAATTTAGAAAAAAAATCGCAAATAAAGTAGTTTAAGTCCTAGCGCCATAATTTTTTGGTAGCATTTTAATTTATAAAGTAATGTTTTCTAATCTTAAAACTAGACTTTAATAATGTTTTCATTCAATTTATATATAAAAAAGTTTCACTTACCTTGAGAAAAAATTTTTGAAAGTGCCATAATAATCTGAAGTCAAGGCTTTCTGAAAGAGATGTGGGCAAAATATATCCAAAAGCAAATAACTGAAAAAACTAACACTAAAATCCTAAAAAGCTTCACATATTTGCAAAAACAAAAATCAGACAAGAGAATGTTTATATCATGTGGAAAGTTAAAGAGCCAAGCTATGTTTGTTTACATAATGATTTCCCTCTCCCCAGTCACAACTGTTGAACAAAATACCAAAAACAGCCAGAATATGAATAATCTGAAGGTCAGAATACTAAAACTATGTTCAGTTTAAATTAAATGAACACAGAGTGCCACCTTGTGATTATTAAAAATTGTATCAGCTCAAAATGCATATGCACTGCCCGTTCACTAGACTAATATTCCAGGAATTCACGTGTGAAACACCTGGGCCTCAGATTTGTCCATACAAAATGCATGTGTAATTCGCTTATTGTGAAGAGGTTAATATTGTCATATCTTTAATTTTGAAATACAACATACTGGCAGCTCTAACATCAAAATAAAGCACTACATCATTGTTAATTATAATATTGCTGACATATCTCGAATTTCATTAAAGCCTTAGCTAGAATCGTTTTTTTTTAATTGCTAATTACTGAAAACATGTTTAGCGGTCCTGGTTCAGGCATGGATGTAGTTTCTCTCTTTCCTGTCTTTGCACTTTCCTTTTATGAATAGGTTTTGAATGGTTGCCGATCCTATAAACGGGTACCTATGGCATGTATATAAGGAAGAAATCGGATTCTACACCAAAGAACGGTTCAGTTGGAAAAATGAAGCAGTGCACCCTTCATTACCAGTCTAGCTGGCACAAGACAACAACATATGTTAAGAGGAAGATGAATTACAATAGATTCATAAATCAAAAATTTATAATGATTTTGTCTCTGATAGTAAAGTAAAATATAATTAATTTTTAATAAGATTAAAATAACCTTTATAATATTTTGATATCGGGTAAATGATTCTAATGATTTAAACTCTTCTAAATTATTAGATTATTTTAAAAATAAGCCCTATTCTGATATGAAAGTTTTAAACCCATTAGATGTTTACATTTACTTAAATTATTTTATTTATTATAATTCAGTTTAAGAATTAACACAAAATTGTCTACTGTATAATAGTAGTTGAAACTTTTCTATCTATTTCTGTGTCACATATTCATAAACAATTAGCAATAAAAATAATTATCTTATTTCACAGTTTTTAAAAAGTCTTATTTATATTATGTTATAAACTATATATTGTATTATCCTATGTTTATAAAACTAATATTTAAATTCTCTTTGGTATATTTCATTAGAAATTTCATAAAGCAAAAGGAAAAATTCATGTAATTGATCATTTTTCTAACAAAAAAAAGCCTAAAGAATGAATGACAAAATTTCTAGGAATCAACTCAAGTTTCTAGGTACTTGGATAAAAATAATCAAATTTCAGAAGATCCAAATAGTTGTACTTGTTCAGTTTCATTGATTACTTTGTCTAAAAATATTATGTACAAAAGTATACACATTAATTTGGAATCAATAAATTAAAATTTTATTTTTATTACGCATTGTTCATATAGTTTCTTTTGAAATAGAATCAGTTATCATAGAGTTTATTGATTCCACTTTTCGTCTTCTTTTATCGCCTTTGATATTCATTTCTTCAACTTCTTCAGCAAACAGACAGTTTAATGTAGGAATAAATAGAGGCAAAATATTCATTTCATTAGCACCAACCTGAAATATGTGCATATGATTATTCTTATTTATTTCATTCCTTCATTCAATTTGGAAATTTATACGATTGATTTGATTCACATTTTTATTGGTTATTTATAATGCAATAAAAAATTTAAATTCCGAAATCATTAGCAGTATTACAATTTTTTAAGATAATTGACAAATTATATTTTAATCCAATCAGTATAAAAATAGAAAATTATACACCATAATCAAATTTACATAATAAAATTCACAGTAATAATTATAGTAAGGTATATTATGATACTTTTTTAAATGACACCTTTTTTATAAAAAATTTGTATTTTATGATAAACATTAAATATAATGTGACAGAAAATGGCAAAAAAAAAGCCAAGTACATTTTCTATTTTACTTGAATGACACATTTATTTAATGCACAAGAATTGTACAATTTAGTACATAAAACTGAATAATTTAATATGTAATATTTTTTATTGTTTTATTAATAACTTCTTTAATATTTAATGTTTGGATAAGCAATTTGATAACACCAAATGAAAACTAAGAATTTAACATTAAATATGAATTTTTTGTTAAACAAGATCATTTTTCACCAATTAATAAACTTTTAATTACTATACATAATTATATAAGATAAAAGTTTTTGTATTAATAATATAAATCTTTGAAATAAAAATAGTTAACATTTTTATTTTTCATATTTATTTAAAGAAAACGCTATACCCTTTTTTGATAAAATTTATTTGTTGCACTGTTAATTTTAAAAAATTTTTTAAATTGTTATTATACTATCAAAATTATGCTATTTCTTGTTTTTATTATTTACGAAAACATCAAACATTGATCGTTTGAGCAATGAGACAATATTTGCCTCAAAACTAAGCAACTGAATTTCAGACTTTATTAATATACTGAGAAAAACTAATGCACAATATGATTCATATCTAATTCATTGAAACTCAGAGGAAAAATAAAAATAATAGCTTTTGATTTTTAACTCTTTAAAAAAAAGCATGATCTCTTTTTCAATACATTCAGATACTTTAAAATTTTGAGAAAATACAATAATCTCATCTTTGGTCAAAAAGAAATTAATTTTTTTAAAAAAATTAGTTATTTCAAACTTTTCAGCAGAACTAAAATTGAAATGTGCCCTTGATAAAGATATGCAAATCGTATAAGTAAACCCTCAACTGCTTGCATTCTCTTAATTCTTTGCTCAACTAAGACAACATACCAATGTAAACTCTTTTTTTAATTTAAAATTCCCACAGTTATAGGTATTTATTTTATATATTACAGAATTACAATATTTTAGTGATTCTATTACTTTTTATAAACATAATTCAAGTAACCTAGCATTATCAATGCTATATTTGTTCAATCAAAGGAAGGGAATATTCTAACCAATTACAACATTCCCAATCCATTAATTTGGAATTACTTAAAAGAAAGAAAAAAAAACAATTATCAAGCAAACTTAATCTTAATATTAAATGATCAGGAAATTTAAACATGATTCTTACTTCTTTGGATATGCTGCAAAAATTTAAAGAATGAATTGAAACATCTGAATTGAATAAACATTTAATATTTAGATTTAATCAAAACTTAAAACTTGTATAATCGATTGAAATTTAAGGTTTTCTTCCAATGGCGGGAACTTCGTTGATGAATCCTAAGCCACAACAAGGCCAGAAACTGCTACTCATTTGTTGTTACCCAGCGGGCACCTGTGAACCAAGTCACAGAGGCGAGTTTCATTGCCCGCGCCATACCACTACAAACCAGTTTATAGGGTGGGCCACATTCCTACATCGTCACAGAAGAAAGAACAGAGAAAGTAACACCCATGCCCAAACCGGGATTTGAACCTGGGATCCACAGGTCAGGAGTGCTAACCACTCAGTCATCAATCGGAACAGTTTAAGGTAATGAGCGCAATTTATTGGTATGATAACATGAGGTTTAAATTTAATTGAAAACAATTCACTTACTATCAGTTCCTGAAAAATATGCTATTGGCTATTAAAATTCCCTCACAATGCCGAAATGCAAATAAAAAAGATATTTACAGTAAACTAACAGTAAATCATGAAGTCAAAATCTCAGAAAATCCCTGGCGGCTAAAATAGCCTCTACCTGGTTACCCATGGAATCAAACTGAGTGTGGATGACAGAAATGAGCAACTCATTCCATGCTTCATCAATCGTAGGAGTTGAAAAGGAATGGCCATATAGTCTCAAAATAATTATGATCAGATGTTCTCAATTGATGACTGACTAAAGACCATACAGGTTAGGACAACAATCAAATACCTTGTGTTGAGATAGATCATTTGCAACAAGTACCCTTGCAACTTGTTGAAAGATGTTGTTTTGCTGTCATCAAAGATAAGGCTCAAACATTGGCCTTGAATTGGAAGAAATATATTGATTTTTTAAATTAATGTCAGTTCAAACTGAAATGTGTTGTCCTTTCTAAAGACCTCCCATATAATTACAGCAGGTACAGAGTCCCTATAACGATATCGAATGCAATATGTGACAAGCGTTCTCCTGTTTTTAAATATGTGACTACCTGAATTTTGCACTTGGAATGGAGACTTATTTACAAAAAGGATGTAATGCTAATCCTGATACAGCTTTGTCAGTGGACATATTAGAATTGTTATCTGTCTTTATGTTGTATTGGCAAAGTGAGCCAAAGTAATAATCACTATAATAATCTGTGCTGCTTCAAACATTATACTTTATGATGATGGTAGCATAATGGTAAGACATCGCTTTCCAGAGTAAAATGTCCTGGGTTTGATAACTCAGTTATTTTTTAACAGCTGATTTGGTTTGTTTATTTACCATCCAGCAGTCTTTTTTACTCACAATACATAATTTGGCTCAGACTTGCAATTTAAGGTGGTTAATTTAAATCTCTACAAATATCAATGACCAAAGTTGGATTCAAATGTAAGGGCTGCTGAAACAAAGGCCAAAGCTTTTAACCATTTTGCTACCCTCTTAGCTCTTGAACAGCAAGCAGTGAATATTGCACTTTAACTCTCTATATATACATCTATCATCTAGGGTAGGTGCTTGAAAGTATTTTGGATTTATCATCACACAATGCATGAATATGACCCACTATCTATGAAAAAGTTCTCTTGGAAATCAACTTAATAGAAAATATTAAAAGGCCTTATAACAAACAACCTTAGACTGCCCATTATGCAATGTCAAAATGACTTAACATTGTACAAGTAAATATTAGACCTGTACACTGCAAACAAGCTTACTACTCAACTAATGGCCCATGATGCTGTACAGTTTTGTAAAGCTAACCTCACAGTGCCTATACTCTTCAGTATCAGTCATCTGAGGGCATTGCAATCCTGCATGCCTTTCAGTATTACCCTCAACAATCAACTCCATCTTCGTCCAACACTTTAAATATCAACCAAGACACCATACCATGAAATGATAATCAGCACTCTATATAAGTTAAGATCTTGCCTCTTTTGAATTCAAACAGTTTCTGGTAAGCATTTCTTATCATTCGAGTCATAACAGGATATTCTGAGATAATTCCAACTTTATACAGCGATTCCCGAATGAGAAATCGACTAGACAACATTTCCTTTATGTAATGCTTCAGATGTCATTAGTCTCTCCTGCACCATCCAAATGTGCTGATGTTAATCATTTGCTTTTTTCTATCTTTTCCTTTCATGTGATTTTGATTTGAAAACCATTCTTTCTTTGTGTTGTAATTTCAATGGCCAGCATATAAAAAAATCCTTGAATTTTCCATACAAGATTTTAAAAAATTATAAAATTAGTCTTTTAGATTGTGATAGCTTAAGAGAGTAAAAGTAATCGGAAACATTAAGTTTTGTATAACCATTTTAAAAGTAGCTGAAAGTCACTGAAAAATAAGTCAATTTTATTCTAGATGCACCAAATGATAATACCATTTAATCAAAATAAACATCAATAGCAATTTATGCAAGTTTAATTTGACCAAATGTTCCAGTTCCTAAAATTTATAGTCTTTTATAATATGCTAAGTCTTTAGTTCCTTTATGCCCTGTAACAAAATCAATGAAAAAGTCAACATAAAATTTTAGTATCAGCCAAAATTAAATGCATTACAAGTTGCTCATGCAATGTGATATATCAATCTTGGTAATACTAAAACGTTGACAATTTAGAAGAATGAAAATTAATTTTAAAAAATCACTAAGAAAATGTATTAGTTAAATATATATGAACACTATATTATCTTTAAAATCAAATTTCAAGAGACAGTGAAGGAAATAGTGTTATAATTCAATTTAACATAATTTTAAATATACTAAAAATTATTTCTATTAAAGAACTATTTTACATGATTATAATAACAATAATTTCATTATTTTTACTATATTAAATCTAATGTAAAGAATTTAGATTATATATTATCTTCATATAAATTACAAACGCAAATATTATTTTTAACATTAAATATAATTATGAAGGCTTTATAAAGCAGTTTTAGTAATTTCAAGAAGAAAGGAAATTCAACTTACTGTCATATTATCAAATGCACAGCCTACATTATCATGGAAATTGTCATTGAATAATGGAATTTTGGCATATCGTTGACTAAAATGAGTGAGTAGTGTATATTGTGACTTCATTTCCACTCCTATTTTAATTGCTTCACTTGTTGTACTAAAAGATATGAAGTTTTCATAAATTGTAAGTACTCAAAATGAATAAAGGAAATAGAATACTTCTAATAAAAATTATTACTTCCATTATTAACAATTTAAAACATAACATTGACTACACAAAAATATACACATTAATTTCACATAAAGAACTAACTGCGATTAAAAATAGTTAAGATAGAGGTTACTTTTATTAAAACTGAAATCATTTATTTTTCAATAAATTACTGCAATACATATTTGAAAAATAAAAAATGCTTTACTTAGGTTTCTAATAAGATAAATGATATTTTTTAAGTCATTTGTATTCCAATTTTAATAATTTATGGTTCCTAGTCTTAAAATTCAAGTTTAAATATTTTAATGTTAATATTATTCAAAAAATTCTTTCACAAGTGCTATAATATGTAATTTTTCTTGTCCATATCATTGTGACATAAATTTATACACACATACTCAATCTAAATAAATTATAAATATAAGATTTTTTAAAAGCTAAATTTAAAAAAAAATCTTATTTAATACAGCAATTGCATTTTAATTACCGTACTTTCCTACACAGATGCCACAAATTATATGTTAAAAAATTTCAAATTTTGTTGAGCATATTATACGCTGCCACAAATAATCATTCTTGATCAGAAAATCTTATAATGAAATTTTGAAAGACATGCCATTTATGCTTTATGGTAACATATGACTCGGCTGACAGTTTTCAGTTATAATTAGTTTTGTCTAATTACATTCATAAACAAATTTAGTTCCCTTGACAGATTACAGTTACTATTGGCTATAGTCATTTCACATTTTGCTTGAACTGAGCAGCTTCATTCTGAAAATATTCAAACAAAACAAAAGATAAACCCAATGCACAGTTCCAAAATATTACATTTCTTCCATTTAATTATTAAAAAAACAAGTATATTTTATTTTTAAAATATTTGTAAGCTCATTTTAAAAGTTATTAAAAATTAAAATTAGGAAAGTTTTATTAGAATCTTCTCTGAATTATCGTTCTTGAAGATCTCAATCTAGTGCTTTCATCTCAGTTTATTGCACTTAGCATGAAATGGATCCAAACAAATGCTTTTTTCTGTATAATTTATTATATTTTTAATCATGATTTTTTTAGGTGACAGAACATTATAAATAGTAGATGTTTTCGACTATTTGCAGAAAAAATTGCCATGGATTAGATAAGAAAATAGGGTACTTTTATTTTGTTTCAAATTGTTCAATACATTCAAAGATTGGAACCAGCCATTACTCTAATAATATCAAATCTAGATTGTACAATAGAATCACATTAAACATTACATAATGATGCAATAATTTTTCCATTTTATATATCTTTGATCTTCAAATATTTCTACCTCTTCTAAAAAACAACTTGATGTGATGAGAGAATATGATGACTATATAACAATTTCTATATCAATTTATTAAAATAAGATTTTTCAGGAAATCAAATATAATCTGAATTACTAATCAACTGAACCTAATTGAATCAAATAAATATCTGAATTACTTGATAATTCCATAAAAAATAACAAATACTTGAACATATTATAAATGCAATCAATTTTAGTAATGTTTCACTTGTATTCTACAATAAGGCATGAATGTAAATCCAAGTCAATTAAGATTAGTATTATTAAGATCACAAAGTAAATTGAAGCATGAAAGTCATTTGATTACTGAATATTATTTCAACATAAGCAACATTATATTTAGCATTTCATAACATAAGCTGATCATTATCTGCTAAGTAGTGGTGAATTATGTTTTAAATTTTTCTTAAGGATAGGTTTGTTTGTCGCTCAACGGTCATTTTTTGCACACAAGGACTAATTAGACCTGGACCTATGGTTTAAAGTGCATTCCGAACCATTACAAACATCCATGCCCAAGGTAGGATTCAAACCCACGAACTGTTGAACCGAAGGCAAGAGCGGTAACCATTTGGCTGCCAGCTCGGCTAAATTTTTCTTAAAGTAGTAAAATTGTTATGTTTAATATGTTGCACAATTTATAATTTATATATTACAATCATTTATGTACAGTTTTATTTACTACTGATCTTAAACATCCAAGCTAGAAGCTAATAGAGCGAATAGATTTGCACCAATGGCAATATATCATTTACCTTACAGCCAAAATTCATTCTTAATACTGATACTACTTTCACATTTTTACTGCCAGAAAAGGAAAATTTGGAGATTGTTTTGAATATTATAAATAATTATGCAGTTATAGATTTTTTCCTTCATGATTGATACTATGCTTTCCAGTTGATTAAGATTATTATACTTGAGTGATTTATATTGAATAGAAAATGTATGAATTATATCAATATAATGGTAAATTACTATCAGTTTAAAAGTCACATTTTTTTATTCTATTTTATGTTTTTTATTTATATTATTTACTAATGCTTCTTATAATAATTATTTCTGTTAAAAAATTTTATAACAATAAAAATATAAAACTTACAGTTAATAAAATAAATTTAGTTGAATCATATACACAATGTTAAAAATAAATGAACTTATTAAATACTTACAACAAATATTTTAATAAATAATACAGACAAAACATTAAAAAGAATAAATGTTACTAAGAAATTGAAAAATTAAGAATTAAAAATAGAATAAAAAATAATGAACATTAATATGCATACTTAGTAACTCTTTTATAAACGGAGAGCAAACATTGTAAATGAAATGAGTTTATGTTTAAATTTATAAAAGTATACTTAGGTGAGATTAAATTAAAACAGAATTTTTTTAACTTAATAACATACTATAAAAGTACAATTCATGATTATCCTTTACCTATGTTTTTTAATTAAGGCTTCATTTGCAAGCTCATCCTCCATTGTAGCTTCATGTATAAGAATAGAACAATTTCTCCCTATAAAAGCATAAAGACTTGAAAATAAATTTGACTAAATTTTTCACTTTCTCTAAATTCAAAGAACTTTATTCTATAACAGCACATATATGTTAATATTTTTCAAGAATAATTTTATTTTCAAACAAGTTTTCAAAATTAATTTCATACAGAAATTCGAAAATTAAAGTAAGCAAATTAAAATTCAATATAAAAATAATTAAATAAACTGATAGCAATAAAAATTTAAATTCCAAAAGGTATCTAAATTTGAAAATAATTAAAACATATATTAAATGCAATTTTATGAGACAAACAAGTTTTACTTTATTTTTTATTTACACACATACATATATCAATTATAATAATAGCTGTATATTTAAATTAATTTACAGAGAACTTTCTATAAGTTTTACTCATAAAACTTTCTTTTAAGTTTTACTTTTAAAAAGTTCTCTGTAAATTAATTTAAATATACAGCTATTATTATAATTGATATATGTCTGTGTGTAAATAAAAAATATACATTATTATGCAGATACATATCCTTAGAAATTTAAAGTGACTGGCTAAAGACATTATATCTTTTTTCTTTTGGTATAAATCTATTTCCATTTATTATCCAAAGTTGATATTTTTTTACGTAACTTCAAAGAATTATATTTGGCAAAAGAGATGTTAAAATAAATATTACAGTTCTTGAGAGTGGATCTGGGAGTATGAATTTCTAACTCATCTTACTCTAAAGATAATTCCATAACATGTTGTAGCTGCATTTTTTAGGAAGACCTGTATAGTTTTCCAAATGCAGAAACCAAATAACAGCAGAGCCTGTTAATTAAGAGCTGAACAATTAATAGATTGTCTACTCAACAAACAACAAAGTAACAGCTGATAACTAACAGCAGAATATGTGACTATTCAAGAATAGATAAACAGTTGGTTCAGTTTGTACATGGTCAAATATCATTGTTCAATATACAACAAAATAATTTTAATATACTAAAATTAGTGGCATTTATCATGGCATCATTAATGTGCAATGCCCATCAATTAATTACTATGAGCCACAACATCAGTGATGTCTCACAAAACTGGAATGCTACATAATAAAGAATATATGGCTATAAAAACTATTCAATTATTGAGATCCAGTTTGTAATAAAATTGCTTTCATCAGGAACTAAAGAGTTAGCTATCAGATCTCAATACAAGAACATATCAATCATTAGAATTAAAACAATACTTAAACAACTGAGTATATATAGTTTCTATATAGACTACAGTAAATAGAACATATATTACTTCACAAGCAGCATTTATTATGGAGCAAGACATAACTCCATAGGGTGAAACACTGGTTACTTGAGAAATATTAACTTTAAATCACAATTAATGTCTCAAGATAAAAATTTATTAATTAGTTTTATAAAATCTTGCACCCAAATATTTTGCTTCAGTCACCAGAGATCTTAAAAAACTATTTTCCTATAAGAAAACAGCTGCTGTCAATGATTTTATTTTTATTACTTATTGGTATCAATGGTGTTAACCGCTTTTAAATTAATGCTTGTAAAACTTTTAAATTAGAGTGAAATATAAATATGTAAAATGTGTTTTTCTTTTGAAATTATACAATAAACATAAAGGAATATTTTATGAGTACTAATATAAATAGTTACATCTTATATTGTATGTAAAGTTAAGCATACAAAATAAGAATCTTCTCATGTAATTAAACCTACACCCTTTTATCATCTAATTTTACATATTTTTTATTCATTTAGTCATAAAAATATTGTTGATCTATGAATATTTAAAAAAATGTTAAAAATACATTAGCTTGTCTTTTTATTTTTTTATAATTTCTTTTAAATGAAGAATTTCTTATACAACTAAATAAAATGTATTAATTATTGTTTCAGGAAATTACTGAATCACATACTTTATTAAAAATGCTTACTTGATCATTTATCTAGTCCAATTTACAATTTATTAAATATTTCATATATATATATATATATATATATATATATATATATATATATATATATATATATAAGCATAAAAATCTATTTCTTAAAGTTCACCCAACAGTAAATAATTTAAAAACTATTGAAAATCAATTGAAAGAAAAGAAGACTCACCTGCATTGATTAGTCGTTGACATGGCATGGTATCTCCAGAATAAACTAGTTTCCATTTTGAATTTTTTTGCGTAATTACAATACCATATGCATTAGGACAATGATCAACCAAAACTGTTGACATCTATAATATAAATATACATAAATAAAATATTAATCCTGAATCACTATAATAAGTAACTGATAGGAAAACCAGCTTAAAATTTTACATTGATATCTTGAACATCTTCAATTTCATTAAACTGAGATTGAAAAGTATCAAATTTAGAGCATTCCATAAACCTATAAAATAAAACATAAATAAGAAAACATTGTTTATATAAAATTTTAATAATGATAAAAGGATATTCATTACCTATACAGATGTGCTACATGTTCAAATGTTTTGTGATAATTCATCAGCCACTTATTTAATTTCCATGGACCAATAATATGAATAGGATTGTATTGCAACTCTAGTTTTCTGAATAATGTTTCTCTGGCTTTCAATAATTTTACTAAGCCCTATATATATCAGAAATAACACACTTAATTTCACACACACAGATAAACAGTTATTTAAATTAAATATATATTTTCAACAAAATAATGTGATATGCAGAATGAATCTGATATCATAATGAATGGAAGCCTCATTGATAACTAAACTATTTTATGCAGCTCTTATTTAGTGCAAAAGGGAAATAATATACTTTAAATTTCCCCAGATAACAAAAAATACAAACATTGTTTTGTAAATATTCATAATTTGAAAATAAATACTAACTTGTGTGTGTGTGTGACTTTGCTAAATTCAATAATACACACACACAACTTTGAATAAAACACAGAGGTTTAAACTGTTAATTTTTTCCTGCGAAACTTCATCATCTACTGATTATACATTCTTTAATACAATAACAAAAGATTATTAATAAATAAATTCAATGTTTTAAATTTATCTATAATAATTTAAAATATTCATAACATGCTGAACATATATGTACAACATGAAATGTATTTTTATAATATTTAATGAAAACATTATTCTTTGATATTAACATTTGTCTTCACATAGTTTCATTAAGGGTTTTCCAAATTACCAAATATCTTCATGGAAAATTACAATGGAATATTATAAATACATATTCATTAAAAGAATTTAATTATAGAGTATGTGAAGAACAATGAAACAGTTTATTCTATATAATTATTATTTTACAATAAAACAGCTCTCAACTGTACAACACTTCCATCAAAATATTTTTGTCAATTCAAAGTAGCTAAACACAACTAATCAATGTGTAGTTCTTAACTTTCATCAAGTGATAAGATAAATATTTAAGCAGATGAAATATAATTGGGATTTCACCTAAATGTTTTTTCCAAATACAAAAAAAAAAAAAAAAAAAAAAAAAAAAAAAAAAAAAACTTTTTTGAAAAAATCTTTATAATTTTAACACATTTTAAATTTTTATATAATAATTCTTACCAAATGATGATCAGCATGAATGTGTGAAATAAAAATGATTGTTAAATATTCTAAAACTTTTTTTGCACGGTTTTCCCCATATAATCTTATTAACTGACCATATGTGCCTTCTCCACAATCCAATAACATGTATTTATTCTCACTATAAAATAATTAAACAAAATTAACAAAAATATATTATAATTCTCATTTGAAAATATTAAAAACAATATATTATTTTAAACTCAAATGAAAAATTAATCTAACTAAAATTTAAATTCTTAATAATGAAGATATTTCCTCTAGAAAATTTGCCTTATTTTCATAACATAAAATCTCACAAATAATTGTGATTTCACTTACCAATCTTTCAAAAATAAAAATAAAAACTTTTTTTTAAACGTTATTTTTAATGGATATCAGCAAAGTAGTTTTCAATCATGATACTCAATAAAAAAACTATAATTAAATTTTAATAATATCTTCCATATATGTATTTCCTAACCTCAAGTGAATAATGATTTTAGCTCCAATAAATCTTGTGTGCAAAATATATTTTATTTGGAATATCTTAGTATGTCTTCAAGTGCATAAAAATGCTATATTTCATTCTTTCAATATTAAACTTGTTTCATCATTGAAAAGCTCATCATTAAATCATTTGAAAAGCTACTGGAATTTTAAAAACCAGCCATTGTAATAATTAATATACAGCTTTAACCTTTCACATAAAATTGAAATTAAAGCTATCAATAACTTATTCATTTTAAGCAAGTATTAATTTAAGTTTCTCCTATACAAATTTATCCAATTTTTGATCAGGATGTTTTAAAAATGAAATAATATACTAATAATCTTTTAGTCTACTTATCTCAACTTTTATTAATATTATTTTTCATTTCCTCTCAAAATTCATTAAATCATTCCATACTTATTAAGGAAGTTGCACAGGTTTTGTGTTTATTTAAATTTATTTGTATTTTTGATATGAATGTACATATAGCACAAATATTTAAAATCTAGTATCAGCACATTCAAACAAAAGAATACTTTGTACAACTTTTAAATTACTTCATTATATACACATTTTCTGATAACTGAAGTAGTTATTGAAAAGCAGATAAAAATATAATGTTTATATTTATGATAATGTATTTTCACCCTTATAGATTATACAGCTAAAAAATAAGAAAAATAAATTTCTTGAAATTTAATTTAAAGATATTAAATAACTCTAGAATAATGAAAAAAATATTCCTTTATGGAAAAAAAGGAAAAGCGGACATGCAAGAAATATGATTGACATATAACAGAAAATTACAATATGATATAAATGTATATAAATTAAAGATCCAAATATTTAAAAAGTATCTTTATGATTCCCGTTTAAAATCTTTAATAAGCACCTAATTTAATGCATATTTTATTAAATACAAATTTTTAAAAACAAAAACAATGAAATAAATCAGAAAATATAAATATTTTAACAAGTGATAAATTTTTAATTATAAAAATTTTTATCAAAAACATTTGTCAATGCTCCTATTTCAAAATATTTTACAATTTTTTATAGAAACTTTATTCCTTACTTAATACTTTTTCTTTTATAAAATGACAATTTTATGACATCAAGAAAAAATGTTATACAAAACAGGATAATGATCTCACCTAGTTGTGACTAATATTGCTGATACATTCCTTGCTTTACTAGGAATCGAAGAGCCTGTTCCCAGAAATGTAATAATAGGATAAACTGATGCTAAAAATGATAGACAAATCTTTTACGTAAAGATTTTACAGTAAAGTATGAAATTAAATTTGATCGAGATTTTTATATTAATTCCATTCTTACCATTTGGCTGAGCAGTAGATTGCTGTTTAATATCGTTTTTAAGGGTTTTCAAACTTTCTTCAAAATTTGCTGCATGCATAGCTTCTTCAATAAAATCTTTCGGATTCAATTTGAGACATGAACTCCTACATACAAGATTGTGTTTTATTGCCATAAGTAATAAAATAGAGAACATACAGGTGGTTATCAAAATGATGGGAGAACTTATAAATAAAAGTGAAATACATAAATTTGTACTTTATAAACATCAAAATATAATAGCCATCAGTTTCTTTTATAAACAGAAATGTATATATTTTATTACTTATGTAGTAACTTTATTAAAGTTCCATAAGTTTTAGATTTTTTTAAAAGTGTAAAGTGTTTCAGACTTTTAAAAAGGCAAAATTGCAGAGCTGATCCCGCTGGAGCAAAGTGTGATTAAAACATCTTACATCTCTTAGACATTCCTAGAAGTACCATGATAACATGCAGCAAGACAAGATCAGCAAAAATAGTGGAAGGAAGAGAAGCTTAGTGAAAGAGATTGACAAGTATTGAAACAGATTGCAATGTTCAACAAGGGATCAACTGCAGCGAAAGTGATCACATAGTTCAATCAGCACCTGGATTCTCAAGTGTTAATGATTAAATTAGAAGGCACTCTTATAAATAGAACATTTAAAGTAGAGCATCAATTTTTAAGCTACTTGTAATAGTTTTTAATGCTAAATTGCTGTAGCATTAAAAGCTACTTGTCACAATTTTTAATGCTAGAATAGTGTTATACTCACAAAACATAACCCATTGATAAGGGGAAGAAAGTAATATGATGTGACGAATCACTTTTACACTTTTCCTTGAAACAAGGCAGGTGCATGTTTGACGAATATCTGTACAAGCATATGATCATGATGGTCTCCACTGTAAAAATGTCAAACTTGGAAATGGGTATCTTATAGTATATGTAGTTATGCCATGGTTTTCCACTGGATCAATTGTAACTCTGAAAGGAAGGATCACTAGAGAATTGTATAGAGAAATTTTAGCTCACCAGGTCCACCCTACAGGGTAAACTTTATTTCATGCACCAGATTTGTTGAGAATGAAAATATGCATAAAGAAGCAGCAGGACTAGTCCAATTCTGATTTGATGAACATGAGAATGATGTTAAACCTCTACCTTGGCTCTCACAGTCAAGGTTCAATATAATTGATCCATTATGATCAATTTTAGAGCATTCAAAATTGAATTGATATCCTTGACAGGCATCTTTTCCAGAATTTTTACAATATTTTCATGAAGAATTGTACAATATTCATCTAAGCACTATTCAGCTCCTATACAAATTGGTTCTTGAGTGAATCATAAAACTGCATGCCAAAGGCACCATTACTTAATTATATCAAAAGCATCTGTAATGCACAAAACTTTAAACATAAAAATGTATTATGTAAAATATGTTTACATAAAATTATACTTAAAATATATAATTAAATTTTTTATAACAAGAATTTAAAGCAAAAATATTGCTAAAAATAAAAACTATTTTTGTTTCAGATTTAATTTCTTGTAATTGTAGAACTAAAATACAATTTAAAGTATTCAATCAACACCTCAGTCTATTTTAAGTTGATCATTTCTTTTTTAAATTATGACAAATATTCTAATCACAAAAACAATCAAATTAAATATTCCCTTAGCAAATAATCTTGTATACCAAGCAATATTCAAATCCTGATTAATTTATTTAATGGTATTTCGCTTCAAAACAATTGTTTTTTTATAATATAAAACAACTAAGAATAACTGAAAGTTTAATTTTTCTGTTTACACACAAAAATCTCAGTTAAATATGTAATATTATAATCCAGAATTCACATGCTATCATAAGAAAACAAACAGAAATCATATAAAAGTAAACATACAAAAAATAAGATGAAATGATGTTTTATGTATTCTGATATCAAGAAATACTTAAAAACTTCTACATACTCAGTATAAAAAAGTATTGTAATGAGCAAAGTGGAAAATAATTTTCTGACTTTCATTATTCAATTAATACAAGGTGTTGAAATATAAAAATATATTTTTTTTTTGGTAAAAAGTAACATTCACAAGATATGTTATTAAACACAGTTATATCCTAAAGTAATGCAATCCATAGAAATTTTAATTACAGCTTTTTACAGTTTAACTATAACTTTCAACTTTGGTTCTTCAAATTGATTAAAAGCTATTTATAATCAAAAATATATCGAAAGATTGATTAATTTTTCTTAAATTTTTGTATGTAGGACACATATACAATTAAAAAATGTTTCATCAAATATAAATATGAAAAATATAAATTGAAGAAAAATTGAAGGTTTTTTATTCTCCATTAAAAAATATAAGATTTCATAACCTGATCACACCATCCACCACTGAGTTCAACAAGGAGATGCAGACCAGTTGCACCATTACTATCCAGGTCCTATACACTCACAGTACATCCCTGAGCTAATATCCACCCTTAACAAGTTATCCAGTAGATGTACTAATCACTTGATCCATAAAACAATTGATGTGTTAATGACTACAAAATACATATCGCTAATCTCAAGCAGAGGTTGAAGTTATGTGTTGGTTTTGGGGGCCTTGACTACTAGGATCCAGTTTTCCAGGGACACGTCAATATGCACAGCAAATCTATGGGTAATTTAGTCCCCAACAGAAGCTAATAGGAACAGAGATGTGATAGCAACTTCAGGGGAGACCTCAACATCTGGAAAGGCAACCACAACAAGAGAAAAAAGGAAGAAAATTCAGGAAATAAGATAAGAGATGGACAGATCACTGGGGTACCTCATGATTGTGACACCCTAGTTTACTTAAAGAAAGTGATCCCCCTGAGTGAATTTGTATGCAAAAACAACATTTTTAAAATATAAAATAAGACATTTAATAAATTTCACAGATTAAAGGTGAGGAATATAAAAGATTTTTTTTTAAATTTCAATAAATAAATAAAAGAGATGAATTTCTTTTACTACATACGGACATGTAGTAAATAAGTATCATTTATTTACATGATTGCATTTCTTCCAGTAAATTGTCT
Organism: Latrodectus hesperus; assembly: GCA_037975125.1. NCBI lineage: Eukaryota > Metazoa > Arthropoda > Arachnida > Araneae > Theridiidae > Latrodectus > Latrodectus hesperus. The sequence goes on along the minus strand of CM075857.1, from coordinate 30,574,324 downwards.
AAATAATTGTCAATTAACTTTATACAAATTTTGTAGAGAATTTCTTTTTCCTCTTTAAGAAAATAATATAACTGAAAAATGATACATAATATATGAAAACCTTTTTACATTATTCCTTAAAAAATAAATTCCATGTAAATAGAATAGAAATGAATAGAACAGTAAAAAGCACATATAGCTAAAATTAATCATAAATAAGTATTTTCGAGGAATATAAAATTAATTTACCTATCAAGTCCTTTGGCAGGTCGTAAATAATAACGATCTAAAGTATTCCCTTGTATCACATTTTTTCTATGATTTCCAAAGCATTTATCATTAACCTTAAAATAAATATAAAATTAATTTTATTAAATGACAAAATAGCATGAGCTTGAATCTGAATATTACTTATTGAAATTATTTCTGTAAGAATTTGTTTTAAAAGATGTTAAGTCTTACAAAGTAATTTTTTATAAATTAAATGTATCTCCTGTATAACTTTTCAGATTTCTCAAACACTCTTTTTTTATTAATGTTCTTATCAAGCCAAGAATGCATGCCTTTAACTAATATCCATTTTTGTATAACATTTCAATATATATTCTAGCTCCATTCAATTTTTTTTAAGATTACATAAGCATTTTTATAAATGAATTAATAATATCAAAGATAAGAACAAATCTCTTAAGATTTATTACTTTTTAATATTCTTTTACTTTTAATATTCTTAAATTAATCTTAAATGCACAATTAGAGTATTTAAGAAATGGGTCCATTTAGCATTTTATAAAATAATGCTCTTTCACATTTTTTATAATAAAAAACAATAAATTTTAACATGCACACTGAAATATAACAAAATAATAAGTTTTAACCAAATTATAAACAATTTACATTGAAATATTTATGTAAAACAAACAAAATTCAACTTGATTACAATGTCTCCATCATTTAAATTATAGAGAGTGAAAATTCGTGCTACATAATCTCACCTCAGCTGACAAAAAATAAATAAAAGTGCTGTCTAAAAGAATCTGTTGTGATTTAATTTTCAGTTTCTTAAAGAAAATTGTTTGTTATATTTCTAATGGAAAAAGTCTATTTTGAAATTAAATTTCAAAATATATCCTTATCATTAATTTTGCTGAATTAACAATTTTGCTTGAATTATAGTCATTACTTTTGTATAAAATGCAAATAGACTGACAATTTTTTTATGGATAATACATACCTGTCAACCTTGGTGAAAAAAAATCAGGAGACATGACCAGTGGCATTTTGTTTGAAACATAATGTTTAAAATGGTAGTACCGCGAAAAGAAACTCTTTAGATTATGCATTCTAAGAATGATTTATGTTAATCATATATTTTGTGTTAATCTTAATATTTTAATAAAATATTTATCAACCTCATAAAGGAACTATGAAAAATAAAAGAATATACTACTTGTAAAAAAATAAACGTCAATGTTTATGACCCAATATTTCTTTTAGAGGGCAACCTTTATTACACTAGTACAATTATAAATCTCAAACTTATAAAATTACATAAAAACATAAAATGCATTACTAAATAAATTTAATTCAGTGAGAAGTACTTCTAAGAATATAAAACTTATCAAATACTTTGTCAATAAAAAACATAAATACATTTCAAATCAGAATAATTCATGGCAATTTATTTTTTTCATGTGTTGCTGACAAAGCATTTTTAGAAATGAATTGGTAAAGTGCTGTTCAAAACATTTCTTATTTTGGGAATAGTTAGTTATAATTAAACATTCTTTGTTGACTGTTTGAATAAATAAAACAATTCAATAGACATTTTTCCGGTAAAATTTTGGCTGTTTTTACATTTTTCACTTAAACTGCCAAAAAACTTGGACATTATTGGGAAATCAGGAGAAATGATGAAAAATCAGGAGTTCCACAATAAAATCAGTAGAGTTGGCAGCTATGATAATATTAATTTATAATATACACAATTTTGTCGGTAATAAATTTAAACATGTTATTATGAACATGATATAAAACAACAATTTTTCCACATTCATTTAAATTTTAATGAAACAATATTTATGCAACACTTTCACTAAAAATAAAACGTCTTAGTAAAAGGTATTGATAACATTAAATTATTTTAAAATAATTTATTTATAAAATAAATTAGATGATGTCTGATTTATTTCAGAATAATAAATAAAGAAAATATAATAATCTTTAAAATACTTATTTTAAAGATTATTACATTTTCTTCCTTTATTAAAAAATTTTTAATATAGAAAATAGGCAAATGAATTAGATAAAAGAGAAAAAAAATTTTTTTTGCTTATATTTTCAAGCATTAAAATCCTTCCTATATAATCTAATACATTTTATGATATTAATATTGTAGGTTTTAAAAAAGCATTAGTTTTCCTCATCCAAGTTAATTTGTTTTAAAATTATTCCATAGTTCTTTACAAAAAATTCTCATAACTCTTGTGTTACAATATAACAAGAGAAATTTATTGAAGCCAAACAGTCAGAAAGAGTTTTTTTGGAGAGAGAATTACTAATAAAATTCATTTAATTTTGTAACCTTTTCACATACTGCAGAGAAGTTATATAAAAAATGAATTTTTTCTAATATAAATTATAATGAATTCTTCTTTATATATTTATAAATGAATATATAAAGTAACACATTGATTAATATCTTATGATAAATAATGCTTTGAACGAAATTTCATGTTTTTCTTATCAAATATTATATATTCGGAAATTATATTTTAAAAATTAGTAGAAGATATATTTTACAAAATCTAAAGCAATTACTTACAGCAATAAGTGAGGTCAATTAAAATATCCATAACTTAAAATGCAGCAGAAAACTTCAATGTGAAACCATGTACATACATCAAAGATTAGAAAAGAGAAAGCAGAAATTATGGTTTCACAGAATATTCTTTCACTGCCACACTAGTGAAAGGCAATGCTTTGGTTTTGAGTAAAGATGAATTGAAAATGTCACCAAAATGCAAACTTTAAATTAAACTTAGCATCTGGCATATTAACAATTAAAAAATACTGCTACTATAACTTTTAGCACTAGGTAACACTTCTTTAAAAAATAAGCTATCACATTTGAGAAGCAGAAATATACTTTCTGAAGTTACATTGAAAACTACACAGATAAAAAAAATCAAAATAATGCAAAAAGCTCACATGTGTGTTCGCAGATCACATCCCTTATTGAAATCACACTTTATTTCCAAAGAAAGCATGTAACCAAATTGTTATCCTCCTGAAGGATCATATAATGTTCCCTCTATCATTTCTAAAGAATTAAAGATCTTATACTCATGATTCTTTTTATGTCATTTTTTGAGCACTGCATTTTGCAACAAGTATATTTTCTGTTTCCTGTGTAAGCATGAAGCAACACTTTTCTTCAAATTTCTGTTATAAACCTAATTTAAGTAGACTAATATGTTTGAAAGTACAAGGTGTTCCTTTCTCTCTGTGTGTTTCTCTGTCCTTTCTCCTAAGATGATGAACTAATGTGCCCTGTCTTATAAATGGGTTTGTGGTTGAGTGTTGTGGGTAATACTACTCACCTGTGACTTGGTTCACAGGTGCCCAGTGGGTAATGAGAAATGAGTAGCAGTTTCCAGTCTTGTTGTGGCGAAGGGTAGTCACTCAGTACTCATCATTAGGAAAAATAAATAAAAATAAAAATGAAGCTAAAGTTACTTGAAAAATCATTTTATTGCTGTCTACTTAGCTAAAACTTTTTAACTAAAAAAATTGTTAATAGTAATCAGAATTTGAAAACATTATCTTAACTGGACTGACACATAAAAGAGAAATTTTTAAGAATTTCTGTGCCGTACTGAATATTTTTACAAGACCGAATAATTTCTTGGAATTTTTCTTCACTGTTCTTTCATATTCTGATTATGTGAATTCAGGTAAAATGCAATTAATCAAATAAGTGATATTTAAACTGACTATATCAAAATTGCCTTTTGCATATTTCTTAAATTTACAATTAGATTCTTATGATTTCCCATTTTATATACCTATGAAAATGATACAGCAGAAATTATATTTCTTCTATTAATATCATATCTGATATTTACAGCTTTTAATCTAAGCATTAAAAATCCTCCTTCTATGAAACAATTACCAATGCTTTCAGAGTTAACTAAATTTTGAAATTAAATTTATTTTTCAACTGTATTTCTTTGCTAAAATATTGGATCTCTCCAACTGAGTTTATTTTTTTATGAAAATTCTCTGAATTCTGAGATTATAGTAATTAGATGGAAAGCAATAAAGACTGATAATGTTTTAGAAAAGAGTTAGTTGGGTTTTCTGGTGCAAGGTCCAGTTTTAGAAAAGAGAGAATCTCTTCCTTATGGATAAGGTGCTCACTGATACCAAGTTTAGCAATTTTGGAAATTCTTCAGTCAATTAGTAATTATTAAAATTTCTTTTAGGTTTCCATTTATTGATCAAGCTAATTTCCTTTTTTCTATATTTTTAAAATACCATGGTGTACAATACCTGACCAAATGTGAGAAATAATTCATCTTCCAGTTCTATTTGCAATAATGCAATGCCAAAAATCACATAGATAGTTCAACCACAAAAGAATAATTAAATTAATGTATACATGATAATGAATCTGTATTTAAGATAAATAATATATAAAAGTAAAAAAATTATATAAAGAAATTTTATATATTTGTAAATATATATTTATACATATATATTTATAAATATCATTTTTATTATTATAATAAATACTACAAAGTAAAACATGTGTAAATAATCAATTGATAACTTGACATGTAACTTAAATCAAAAGAACATTTTAATTCTTACAGTTTTTGTTAATTTTTGAGCATTAGAAAGCATATTTTAAAATATAAATGACTTACATCTCTTTCATGTAATAAGCTAAAAATGTCAGGGTGTAATAAATTTAATTTATATTGAATACGATGAACAGCAAGACTACTTAAAGTTGCATTATCATTGTTTAATATTAAATGATAAGTAGAATCTGGAAATCTGAAAAATAAAAATACAAAACAATAAATATATAATGCAATAATAAAATTTAAACTTATAAAAATATTGTGAAATCATAAAACACACTTAATTTAAAAAGACAGTGACTTTCACTTAAATAGATTGTAAAAAAATTTACAAATAAATTATAAATTTAAGCAAAATCAAAAACTCTCTAACTGAAAAGGATTGAAAATGCACATATGAAAAGGATTTACAATACATGTATAGTATCAAAAAAATGAAAGCTATGAAAATACATATAGCTAAAGTTTGTAAAATCTATTTTATTTGCTAAAATAAACAATTTTTTTAAATTAACTCTGAAGTTTTTACATCAGTATTTTGTGAAATGAGCCATGTTATTTTTAAAAGTAAATAAATATACATTGAAGAGATTTATTTCAAAAATTTAATCTCATTTCAAAAAAAAGTGAAGAAAAAAATTATAATGATTTTTATTTAGTAAACAAAGTTTCAATCATTGCATACTTTATGAAGCATAATAAATTATCAAGTACAATTTTAAGATACTTGGATATTTTTCAAATAAACCTTTTATGGAAGCAAATATTCTAAATGTTACAAAGGAACTATAATTTTTTTAATATCATTTCAAATATAAAATGTTTAAAACTATTTTATTAATTAATTAAGCACTGAATATAAAGAAATAGTCTTGAAATATATAACATACACATGTTTACTAGAAAATAGATATTCTCTTGTAGCTATAATTCTGAATTACTTATAAAAAGGCAAACTAATTAAAAAATAAATTCCAAGGCAATTTTCAGGAAAAATATGAAATTTTCCTATTGTTTCAATTAATTTTTTTATCATTTTATAATTATGAAAAAAAAATCATAATTTCTCTCTTTTATTTTAAAAACGTTTCTGATACATTTATTGCAGAAAAATTTTTAGTGATTATTCAATGCTATCTAAATTTATTCAATATCTCACCAATTAATTCTGCGACATTATATTTCAAAAACATCATAAATACCTAATAATTTAATCTTTAAGTACTTTTAAATTTATGAACTGAAATTAACATAAATAAATTTAGAAAAATTAATTTTCTGCAAAAATATAATATTATAAATTTTGAAGAATGAAATTATATTGCTAAAATGAAATTATACAGCCAAAATATAGACATAAAAATTTGGCAGGATCTGGAAGTATATACATATAAATGTTATTTATGTAATATTACTTAAAACGTAAAATAAGAAAAACATATTAAGTAATTAAACAATATGAATAATTCGATGCATATTTTTTGAAATTATTAGAGTTTGAGTACTATCAGTAAAATTTTTTTCTCCTTTTATAGACATTTGTGTAAAGTCAAATAATAATTTTTAATTTATACTTTGTGAAAAATAAGAGACATTTATGAAAAATAATGTTGAATTATAATACTTTATGTAGTGAAAAATTACAAATAGCTTACAAATAAATAGGATTTACTCAATAAGTTTTTGGTGTATTAATACTTGTAAGCTCATAAAAATATATTTTAATTAAAATTCAAGTTAACTTAAATAATAATTCCTTTCATTGAATAAAATAATTTAACTGTTTTCTCTCACAGTAAATGTTAAAACTTTTTAAACATATTAAGAAAAAGTAAATCGATTTCTAGGAATGTTTAATGATTTTCATGAAATGTGGAAAATATTTGCATAACTACCAAAAAAACAGAAAACCAAAATTAATGTCTGCAAAATTACAATATATTTTTTACATACATTTATATATTTTTTACATAGTATCATTATTATAAATATGATTTCAATTTACATATAAATTTAGCATTTTTTTACTAGATAAGATCAGCAACTTACAGTTTTATTCATAATAAAAATAAATTGATAATATATATTTATTATTAATGCTCATGTATTTTTAAAAAAGAAATCCTTTTATTACACATGTAATATTGTCAAAGTTTATTTAAGTAGTCAAAAGTACTGAAATTTAGTAAAAAATATTAATTCAAGCTTTTTTAAAGAACATTTTTAGCTTTGACAGTTTTAAGCTTTACATATTTAATAATAAAAATATTTTTCAAGTTTTCAATGTTTAATATATTAACTTTCACAATAAAATTTATTTTCCTTCCGAATGAAGAAATCTTTTTTCTAATCAAAGCAACCATTTTTATTGAATTACAAAAACGAAATAGAGATAATTCAGATTCATTAAGAGATGAAAATGTTTTTCCTTTTTTATAATTTTTTTAATGTAATATAAAAAAACGAATGATCAATTAACCCTATTCACTGTAAGATATTTTTCAGATACTAAGCAAACTTTTTGTCATGCTCATAAATGTAAAATTTAAAATGATCACAAGATAATATTTTATGCACAATAGAATTTGAATACTCAAGTATAATCTGCTTTATCATACAATTTATAGCACATAAAGTTTAATATATTTAAAATTTGATAAATCATTTTTTAAAATGTTGTAAAATCATTTTTAAAAACATTTCACCATATTAATTTTCGCCTCTATTAAAATTTGAAAGCAGAAAATGTGAATTACTTGTCCATCCACAGCTGATATTTAGAAGACTTCAAAATCTCAGGTGGAGTGAAATGCACAACAAGGGATGCTATGTGAGACACAACTGGAGAATCTTTTTGATAATGGAAGAATTTTTCTTCATTTATAAATGAATCAAGATATTCTTCAGAAGGACATTCTACAACTAAAATAATATGCATTAATGTGCATATACATTTACACCCTATATATATATACATACATAAACATTGAGTTGTTAACTTTTACATCAATTATATCAAATTTTTAAAATACATAAATGAGTGTATGTCTAGTAACTTTTTAAACTGAATTATTTGAAACTGAGGACAGTTCAGATTAGCAAGCCAATTTCTAAATTACGAAAGCCCAGCTAGTGTATAAAACAGCAACATTCTTTTTATATAAATTAATATCTTTGTTTTGAGTTATGAATATTTTAAAAAGGCATAAAAATAAAAGCATACATATGTATATCCTAAAATTTTTTGTTTAAAGTTTTCAGGTAGTTTTCAGCATGCTTTGATGACACCTGATGTACTGCTTTTAAAATGCTGGCATAATTTGCATCTTTCAGCAGCTTTATAATTTGATAATTGCTACAGTAATTCTACAGATCATTTTTATGAAGGAATGATGTTTTTAATAACACTTTCATTTGACAAATTTTTTTGTGCCAAATTAAAGTGTTATTAAAAACATCATCAAATCTATCTGTCCTCTGGATTTTTTCCTGTATATAATCCACTGCAGTATATTATTTGCAAGACCATTTTTTCCAGTTAATAAATTAAAAAAATTGTATAATCCCCATCCATTTTTATGGAGAATAATCCAGAATATATATTATTGATAGTGTTTTCACAAAAAGTAAAAAATACTTATTTGTTTTGTTATACATAAATGAAGAAATGAATTATTTTTGAATAGCACATTGCTGGATATATGTCACTAATGTCACACAAAGAAATTTGCCAGTAAATATTGTCAACATTTTGGCACCAAGTCTTAGTGAGATTATGATTTCTGTCTTGCAATTTTAACCTTTTATCATAATTTTTTTTCTTTAGCACACTTAAAAGAAAAAATACATTTTGTAAACAAACAAATGAATTCTAAATTTGCTAATAAATATATTGTAATTCATCGATTAAAATCGTTAAAAAGGGGCGATAAGCAAATTTTAGCACATGCGTATAAACATTGACAAATTCTACATCATAAGAAGAGAGCATTACTAAAAATAGATTCCTGTATTTGTAAAGCCAGATAATAGAATCAATTGGTAAACCCAAATTTAAATTTTTGGGAGATAATACACTTGTGGCCAATGGCCATCAGTTTAAAGGAAAGCTAAAAAGAAGGAAGGAAATTTGTTTTCCCTTTTTTATTGTAGAGAAAAATAGCAGCTGAAAAAGAATATATTTCACTAGAAGAAAAATTTATAAAAAAAACTATATATTTAAAGTTACAAAAATTGTAATTAAATTATTAATTTAATTAAAATTTGATAAAAAAAAACCAGGTATTTCAGGATTTTGAAAAATATAGATATTTAGGAAAATTGTATTAAAAAAATCAGGAATGTCAAGATAACTCTGACACATGCAATTTATTTTTTTAATTTATTTATTAAGTTTATTTATTTATTAATATTTTGCTATCACTAAGGGTGTGAGATGAAATAGAAATTTACTAGTGTTAAGTTCCACATATAAGCACAATTAAAATGATACACTTTAAAATAAAAAGAAAATACCACTAAGAATAATCACTAAATTTATTTAAAATAATTAAAAATCTTCAAAATTTGATTTATCAGATTCAGAAGTAAATAAATGCATTTTTCACTTAATATATTATCAGAATCATTAGATAATGAGTTTTTATTGTTGAAGATAGTCATTTTCATTAACAAAATTGAAGGCATGTTTAGCATTCTCATTTAGATGAGCTTTCACTGAGTTCATTATTAAAAATGCTTTAAAATAAAAAAAGAAATTTTTACCTTTTTCCCAGATGCTGTGTAACTAAAACATCACGATTATTTTATTTATTTCGCCTTTCTCATTTACATAAATTTCAATAACTTTAGGATACTTTTATTTGGGAAAACTCTTTCTTTTAGATATTAATATTGGAAGTAATATCAAACCATTTGCAGCACAGCTTAAAATTACTGTAAATGAAGTTTTTTCATTTCCTTTAGTACATATATAGGAACACTGTGTGTGTGTGTGTGTGTGTGTGTGCTTGTTCCCTGAAAATCGATAGTTCTGGTAGGTAGTTCATCTAATGGATAATGGAACTTCATCCATGTTAAAAATCAAATTTAGAGTAAAATTGTTTTCTTGAATGATTTCATTACAAAATATTACCAAATCATTGGGTATTGTTTGCCGGTCTTCAGATAATGATTGACCGAGTGACTATGCACTTTTAAGTTGTTCCTTTTCAATAAATGTAATACATTGTGGGCTCAACAGAGATGTTTTCAATATTCATTTCTCATGAAATAAGTTGAATTTTCATTCTGATATCCATCATTAAGACAGCTTTACCAGTTTATCTCTCCCTTAATTATTCACTTATATAATTCTTCTTCTATTTCAGGTCAATGATGCTTTCCACAGAGATTAGCTCTTTTATATTGGTCGCTGTTTTCAAAATTCAACTAATTTTTTTTTCCACAATAAAATATTAACTCATCCATGCTTAATAATCTTACAGCTTTTCTATTTTTTACTTCAGTAGCTTTCTCAAAAACTTTTAGTTTAAATTCTGCCACGTAACTTAGACTTTTTGCTTAAACATGAGGATGTATGAATATTTTTTGGACAAAAATGCTCAAATCAAGACAAAATGCATATAAACGAACTCAAATTTGTCAAGAGAAAATTCCAAAGAATTGAATTCATTCACCCTTCAATGCAATTGGACAAAATCTAATTATAGCTTATATATGTAAACTAGGTCATGATATATCACAGTGCTATGTGTTATTCATTTTATAAAGATATCTAAAAATTTTATTGTAAACTTTTCTGCTGGAAAATATTTTTACTATCCACAACAGCATATAATACAGTGAAATTCAAAACTTTTTAACACAATATCAGCAGATTACATACAGGAAAATATGAAAACTGAAAAGAGTGAGACAAAACTTTACAGGGCCTCTGCACAAATCAAGATTCTTTGTAGGTATAAACAAATACATATATATTTATTATATACATTCTAAGAGTTATAAAATAATATAAGGAATAATTATGCTTTAAAACTAAATATAAAAATCATGCAAACTAAAGAAAGTTTGCACAGATAATGATGGAAGGAAATTGTATAATAGTAAAAGAAATAAAATGAATGAAATGTAAAACATGAAAATAACTTGTACTATTTTGAAAACTACCAAAATAATAGAAGATGGATTAAAAATTATGCACATCTTTTACTAGTAATAACAAAAAAATATAATGTAATAGAAAATAATAATATCAAGAATCATTACAGATAAAATCTGAATATCTATAGAATTTCACAAAATAAAATTAAAAAAAACTGTAAAGCACAAGGAAATTTGACAGAGCAAAATAATAATATTTTGAATAAATATATTTTAAATCAAATAAAAGTGTGTTACAAAACATTTAAAAATGCAATTTTTTTAAGTAGATTCCAAAGTAATGATTTAAACGGGGAAAATATAGAAAAAGAGCAAATATCAGATATAATCAAAATATAAAACTGATTTGGTGATATCATTATGATGCATGTTTTATATAATCAAGTCAAATAGAAATTTTAATGAATATAATTAGATTTCAATTCAACCATTTTAATGGATAATTAAAAAGAAAAATGAAACTAAATGAAAGTCAATGATTATGAAAATAGAAGTTACAATGAAATATTTCTGAACATTATTCACGATTTCAAACATAACATTTGCATAAAAGAAAAAATTATTAAACTTAGCAATATTTTTTTATTATTATATTATTGCAAAAAATAAATATTAAAATGCATTAACAGTTGAAATATTTTTTCATTACCTAGAAACAGTGAACAATGCTGTTCTTCAGAAACAACATCTCTTGAATGTACCTGCAAAATGAATATTTTAAAAATTTAGGAAATTTGAATGTAAAAAGACAAAATTAGATTTCATACACTTTTTGAAATTAAATTTGAGTGACTTCAAAAATATGTTTATTAAAAAAAATATTAAATGACTATTAATTAATATTTTAAATAATTTAAAAAAATTCCCCATCATGTTTCTCTTTAACAGATATAATTCAATTGATCCAAACATAAATAAATTTACGCTAAAAAATTGCAGAAAACTTAAATGAGAAAATAGGTGATAAATTTAAGTGCAAGTTTGATAAATATGTTATTTTCAATATATTCCAGTTTATATATAATAAATATTTTTCCTTAATTAAATTATGTAAATTCATCAAACTGAAAGATAAACTATTTTTTAAATAAAAGGAATTTAAGAAACAAATTAATAAATGTTTCTAATAACATCAATAAAATCAGAAACAAAATAAAAATAAAAACTTTCAATCAAAAATGCTTAGTAATTAAATATAACACATAAAAGCAAATTTTAAATCATACATTTAAAATATTAATTTCAAAAAAATAAAAAATAGGAATTCAAACAAATTTTTTTAAATTTATGTTTAGTCTTTTAAATCTTAAAATTATCTAATGTGATACAAAAAATAAAATTACATTTAAAATTTTAAATACTCTATACATATCCTTCAGCATAAATGAATAACAGCAATGATTTTCAATTTAGAGAAATTTTAAAGATTGAATAACATTCATGAAATAATATAAACTTTTATAATGCCAAACTAAAATGTTATTAACTTAAATAATTAGAGTTAATCTACAAAATTTATAAATATTTATCACTTTGGTTAAGTCTTTATGAAATTCTTGTTTCTTAATATTGAGAATACTTAAAAAGAACTTCAGCTAAAATAAAGAGATCTTAAAGTGTTACTTACAACTTTACCTGATGGTAATGTAACATCTTTACCATTTTTTAACGATCCTAGTAAAGGGCCACTGAAATGATACAAAATAATTATTAAGTATATTGGGTACTAATACTGATATAAATTGCAAAATATAATTGACAGCTTCAGAGTTTCAAAATTTATTAATTTAGAAACTGTCAAGCTTTTGATTTATATGAGGAACATATGCACATACATACATGTATATATAAATTTTGAGTGGATAAATCACATCAATTAGAAGGAAAATTCGATAAACTTCTTCAACAATATTTGCAATATATTATGAAACAGTACTGAATAACATTTTTAAAGATGATAAAATACATATATATGTAAGCAAGAGCAAAAATTAAATACATAAGTAAATGAAGCAAAAAACCATCCTAAAAATAAAAATATTGAATGTTATATGAATAAAATTTTATCATACAGAAAAACAAAACATTTAAAAATTAAGAAGTGCATGTAAAAATATAAAAGAAAATTCATCATATTATTTATAAAATGAACAAATAAAATTATTTTTAAACTGAATAATTAAAAATAGTATGAACTGAAGATTTTTACATTAAATTTTTATTGAAAAATATAAATGTAAACAAAGTATAAACATCATATTCATTTATACAATTGTTTAAATTTATACATTATAGCTTTTCAATCATAGAAATGATTATTAATAATGGTATAAGCCTAAAATAATATCTATGTAATGCTCATATCTTACAAAATAATTTTTCAATAATAAATTATATAAAACAATTTTTTGTACTAAAAAAATTATTTTTGCAAGAATCATAGCCAGAAATAAAACATTACCAGTAGATACTCTACATGCAAACAAAGCAAAATATCTATGTGAATACCATACTAAAAAATAAAACATTTATTTTGCAGATTATCTTTATCAATTGTCAGCAATGTTATTAGCACAATGTTACCAGCACATTACCAAATTTACAAATTAATAAGATAAATACGCAAGCATCTTTTTAAATAAATGATGCTGTACTTCACAGCAGAAACTTTCTATAAAACATTCTATTAACATTCAAATACACAAATATAATTACAACAAAATACAAGTGCAATAAAAAAATGATAAATAGTTAGAAACAATGCTTTATATTTTGCTAATAATTTTTCCATTTTTAAAAAACACTTTTTTTAATTTAAAAGAAAAAAATTTCCAAACAATCAAACTCAAAACTTAAATTTCTTTGTTGACATTTATGCAGAAAAAATAATACATTTTAATGAATATGGAGTGAGTCACAACAATAATAGCAAGAAAATAGTTTTTATGTAGAGATAAGAAAACATGTCAGATAACTACATATTAGAATCATTCTGCCTACAATGACTTGTATCAATGCTTTTGCAGTTGCTCAAGAAATTCCAGAAGTTTCAAGCAGTTTTCAAGAAATCATAAATTCTTCTGGCAAGTGCCAATATTCTCATTTGTGTTTGTTGAATAAATATAATGATCTTACTAATTACTAATAGCCAAATATTTTTATATCTAAGCACACACCATAGTTTTTAATTATCAGTGACAATAAAACAACAATCTGTAAAAATTAATATGAATTTTTTTATTTAAATCAGATTTAAAATAAAGTATAATTTTATAAGCAATAAAGAAATATACTGCTCTCTCTACAAAAAAATTACTTCATTTATATATTTAACATTTTAATAAAAACAAAGTAAAAAATTTTAAAACTAAGTCCATGACAAAATTCTTCACATAGTTTATTATGCAATCATAAGATATATAAAAGAATTACTTTAAAAAAGAGCATTTAAACAAAGCAATGATTGCAAAAATGAAAATGGATTAAATATTGTTATTAATATAGTTACGGATTAAATATAACTATTTAATTAAATAATTTTAGAATTTTCCCAATTTAATTTCAATTGTTTTATTCAATATTACAACTTTAATTTAGAGAGGGATCATAAATCTAACAATTAAATTCATTGGAAATTTCAAATCTTAAAATGAAAAAGGCATCATTTTTCATAAAAACAGTCTAAAGAAATAAAAAATTTTCAGAAGTGATTTACTAATTTTTAAGAATTAATTCATATTTCTAAAGGTTTACATATAATTTCTAAAAATTAATTTATGATTATAAAAGTTGCCAGTGTCTGAGAAAAAGTAACTCAAATTTCAGGATTTGTATAAATGCTGTTGTATACATTTAGTCTTTTTGTGTATCACAATTTCACTGTTTTTTCAAACTAATAACTTCATACATGTATACATAAATTTTGGGTTACAGTATTTCTTCAAGCAGTTTAATTAAAAATATTTTATCACAACTACAAAATAAAATAAAAATTTAAGTTATAGTACAGCCCCAACCCCCTGGTAAATTTTAATTAGAACTAATGGGAAACATTGTTGTATTTTGATTGCTTCAGCTGCAAGTAAAATTAATATGTACACTACATACAAATGAGTTTTTTATTTTTTCATTTTTTTATATCAGAAATATTAAACATATCACATTTTGAGGATTGTTACATAAAATGTTATACAGCAAAACTCTAAATAATTACTAGAATTTAAGTGGATTTACTACATAATTGGTACTTCTGTATCTAATGTAGGTGAGCCCAAACTACAATGGTGCAGTTTTCATTTAATGAATTGTAATAAATAAAAAACAACATGGGAGAGGGTAAAAAATCTGAAAACTGTCAGAAGTCAACAATATATGCTCACTATTTTCCAATGTAAACAAACACTTTTTGAACAGAAAAATGTCAAATAATTTGGCATTGAATTTAAAAAGAGTTAAAATACTTGAGTATATGGATAGAAAATACTATTGATTAGATTTAAATATCTTCTTTACATGCTGTTATTAACGAGAAATGGAAACAACAAACTTTGGTATAATTACTGTTAAAACTATTTTAATGAAAGTAGTTTTTAAAATTTAATCTTTGTATAATACATATGTACAGTGAGATAAATTATGCTTAGAAAAACAATAAAAGGGAAAATATCCATAAAATATTTTGAAAGAAATAAAAAATTTCACATAACTATTTTTTTTTCAGGATTAAGGAGAAATTTATAATATAAAATATAAAATTTAAACACAATCTAAACAATGAAATAAAAATTCAAATTTAATTTATCTAACCAATAAAATAATTTAATCAAAAAATTCTGTTGCTGGAAAATTTGAGAAATTCAAATGGATTTTTTATGGACCATTTTGCTAATATAAAAAAGCAATATATTTAAGAAGAAAAAGTTGTACTCACGGAGGTACACCTAATTCAATACATTTTTCAAACAAAAGATGCCCAGGTTTACTATGACCCTGAAATAAAATATTTCATTCAAGAAAAACAAATAATTTATTCTTAAATGTCATTAAAGTTATTAGTAAATAAAAAAAAGAAAAGAAATATATAACAAATGTAAATATTTTATATCAAATCAATAAATAAATGAATAAATTCTAACTATATTTACTTTGAATCATAAAATTTTTCCTTTATAAGACAAAAAAATTTTCATCAAATTTTCAAATACCTAATAGAAGTAAATGTTATTTTATTCAATTAATATTTTACGTAAGTATAGATTTAAAAGGTTGGAGCACAAAAACTTAAAATGTTAATCACGAACATTAATCATATTTTTATTAAAATTAAAAACTTTCTTAGAATTGAACTTCCCGGATAGTTGAGAATTGAGGATGACAAAAACAAAAGTTTTCTTCATTTCTATCCTTAAGTATTATGATTAATATATTAACAATATCATGGAACAAAAAATAATCACAGTATATAAAAATTTTTTAAGGGAAATAAACTGCTCTAAGGAATAGTATTTACAATAATATAAATATTGCACATGCAATTATTCATTAGCTATTCTGTGTGGTAGAAAACTAACAAATATGATGTACAATTCTCTTTTTTTTTCAACTAATAGATAAATAATTTATTAATTTGAAAGAGAATACTTTCTAAAAGAAAGATAGAAATTTTTTTATAAAGAAAATTAAACATTTCAGGAACTAATTGATTATTCCCCTCAACATGGTTAAAATCAATTTATTGTATTTTCTTTTACAATCAACAGCAACACATTATTCGCAAGGGCTTTTGTTTAACAAAAATGAAAAAAGTGTTACATAATCTGCTACAATTTTTCTGTGAATAGAGCCTAATTCATATTTCTGAAAAGGTAATGTCACATAAAATAAAAAATAAACAGAATGATTAAAGATATAATAAACTATAAAGAAAAATATATGTACTTGAAAACATCTGATTGGATGCTATTTGGACTAATCTCGATTGAGATAAAACTGACAGATGAAAGCACACCATCGATTTACAAGAATCCCAAGATTCTAATGAGTATCCCACAAATCCAAGACTTATCATTTTATAATTTTTAACTACTTTTAAAGCAAGGCTATAGATATTTTAAAAATATATTTTCTCCTTAATGTTTAAATGAAAGAAATGGAACTCCACATTAGATATAATTTTTCTTTCATATTGATGTCATTTTTAATTGCCTTATCTATAACTTTTAATTTAAAATCTGTCTTGTAGTTTAATCGCTATAAATACTGCATAACAAAATATGAACACAAATACTTTCAGGGTGAAACAGCTCAAGTCATGACAAAATGTGAAATATGATAGAAAAAACAACTCTTGAAAATAAATGGACAAAACTGATTATAGCTGAAATATATCAGCTGAGTCATAGCACCACATATCTGTTTTATTTACTTTATAAAACATAACTGCATCTCTTAAAACTTTTTTGCAAGCTTTTTTGATGAAAAATGTTTTTATCAGATTATCCTTGGCAGCGTGTAATAGAAGCATCAAAATTTGAAAAATTTTTTACACATAACATGCAAATTATTTATACGAAAATATGATAATACTGTTAATAATTTTTTTAATAAATTCATGTAACATCTGCCTTTAATAACTTTTTAAAAAATGCAAATGTCACATGCAAGTGAATTCTAAAACTACAAATTGCACAAAACTTAAGACTTAAAATAAAAATAATGAACAGATAAAAATTCTAAATATATTTATTTTACTAAGCTCTAACTTTTTATCTAGTATTAGAATAAAAATTTAATGCCGTAAAAAATATATTTCTTTTCATACAAGTTCTGATATGTATACTCATATAAAAATATCAACAGCATTTAAAAAAGATAATGAACACTTATAGAAAATAAAAAATAGAAAAGAAAAGAAATAGTACTTACATATTAGCATCCCCACAGTCAATTTTGTACTGATGTTTTATTTGAATAAAAAACTATTAATATTACCATAATTAATAGTAAAACTGGCTGCAGTGATGCTAATATGTAAGTACCGAATAAATTAATATTAATAACTTGAACAGCAGAAGTATCCTCAAACAATTAGTATAATTTTAAAATCATCATTTTAAGGAAGACTGTCTTAAATTTTTAAAATAATCTATAAAAGGAAAAGTTAAACAAAAAGGTAGAAGGCAACAATATGGTGGCTGGAGAGCATTAGTTACCACTGGCATTAAAGTCAGCCAAAGTTGTGATAAATAAAATAAAACAGTTACAGTAAACATCTTGAAATTTAAGATTTGTTTGGTGATGCTAGACAATCTACAACAATAGATTATCTACAGGTAGCACAAAAATCCTTAATTTGAAAATTGATTTAGTAATACTAATTTTATTGATTAATTTCATATGCTTCATAAAAACATAACATAAAATAAAAAATGATTTTCAAAAAGGATTCTGCGGAAAATAATAATATATAAAATATATAAACTGCTCAAAATTAATTTTTTAGATTAATGTAAATTTAGATTAATATATGTTGAATTTTAAAAATACATGAAGAAAAAGTATATTGACTAAGTTCTCATCACTTAGTAGAAGATATTTTCAAACATAAAAAAAAATTACAAATTCATTTTAAAAATATATGAATTCTTTGGGTTTTCATCAATGTTTAATAAATAAATAAATTAATGAAAACCAACTTTTTTAAAGTTTTTAATGTACTGTTCCTGCATATATATTAAAAATTCTCATTATTTTAATCTTATACTTCTACTTTATATATACAAATGGATACAAGTAATTATGAAGAAACTGAATGAAGCGACACTGACGAATTTTATAATTTTCATAAGAAGTAAAAATTCTAAGATTTGTCTGGATAAATCTACCCAATCTAGCAGTTGCAGGATATATATTAATTATAACTATGTTTCTGAATATATCATGTAATTCCAATCAAAAATATTTGTTTTAAACAAATAAAAACAATTTTAATAAGAGTTAAAAAAAATAATCAATTAGGAAAAATTTCTTGAAGATATAAGTACATTCAATTCTTCAGCAATTTTCTTGTGAAATACATTTGAAAAAAATAAATTTAAATAAAAAGAAAAAAAAGATACAGACCTTACATGCATATGATATAGCAACAGCTTGTTTTTTCTTTTTTCTAACACATAATTTTTTAGATTCTGGTAAAAGAAAAGGACCATATTAATATTTCATATTAATCATCAAATAACCATATCTTATATGAAATAAATTTATAATTATGCAAATTAAATAAAGTTGAATTAATAACTAAGCAAAAAAAATTACACACTATGTTCATTAGAATCATTAACTTCTCCTGTAACTTCATAATTATTTTCATCAGAATCTATTCCAGAAGATGATTCCAAATTAGATGCATCAGGAAAAACTGGAATATAATGAACTTCCATACAATCATCTATAAATTTTTCATCTGTAAAGTTCTTTTTTTCTGAAATAAAAAAATTCAAAAAATTTAATTTAACTTATTGATTAATAAATTATAAAAACATTCATAAATCTAGTATATTAAATTTATAAAACATGACTATTTTAAGCTCTTTAATTTCAATAAAGCCTAATTTTCTGTATGAGAATTTTTAACCAAATTTTTTTAATAAATAAATAACAAAAATTTTAGTTAGCAAGAACTATTTTAATAATCTAAAAATTACAATAAAATACTTCCTTTGATACATTGTAGCAAATTCAAATTAATTAAATTTATTTATTTCAATGTGATTTTATTTTAAAATTTTAACTTTGACTTTTTATTATTTGAAAAGTAATAATTAATGAATTTGAATTTATATCCTAAAGATAGAATTCTCATATTACAAAGAAAAAATTATAAGGAAAGACAATTGTATTTCTTACTACAATCATTTTAATTTAATAATAATATTATTCCTAAGAAAATGTTTCTGTTAACATACAACATTCGATAATATAGCAAAATGTTCTTTAAAAAATAAAATTTTTTAAAATTGCATTACAAAAATTTTGGATCATTTGTTAAATCAATTCTGAACTACTATTTCATCTTTTTCATCACATATCATTTACGTAAGAGAGAACTAAATAAAAATTTCTCATAATTTCTAACTCATGTTTTAATTAAAGAAAAAAAATTTTTTAATTACATAAAAAGAATTTATGTAGCAAAGGTAATAACTAAATTATAAAAGAAACACTTCATATGTAAAGTGAAGCTATATTTCATTTACAAAATCGATTTTAATTATCAGTGCTTTTAAAAGCATGTCCCTTATGTTGGCAAGGCACAAAATACAAATTGTTGTTGCTATATTTTTTCTATTTTTATTCAAGACTCTTTGGCTAGGTCTTTTCTTCTAAATTATGAAGATTCAACCTTCTTTGAGGGGATGATGCCAAATACAATGGGTGCTCGGCTACCTAAGTTGCCATCAACTCCAATCTTTGTTGTGCTGATGGTTGAAATTCCTTAAGTGCCCATGTATAAGTAAAAAATATTTTTAAATTTTTTTATATTATTAATTCCTATCTTTGTAGTGTAATGATAAACTGTTTTTATTGCAATACTATTTACATGATCAAAATAAAATATTTAAGAATTTGTTGAAACCAAAATTAGAAACTTGTTTTATTTTACAAATTATGCATTACTTACTAAATCATACCTGACAACTTTTGTAAAGTGCTTCTATAAAATTTTTCATCTGTTAAAATTACAAGGCTATCAAATATATATTTTTAATTTGATAAAAACAAATTATTAATTAATTAAAATTTTATTTTCAGTTGTATTAAATTCATAGAATATAGAATACATTAATAAAATACTATCATGTGCATTCTGAATGCTAAAAACAATGCTTACAAGAAATATTTTTCATGCTACAATGAAACTAAATTGCAATCTGTTAAAATATTTATTTCAATCATTTTATCATAAAAATAAGTTACCTGGAAAGAATTATGTTACACATTTACAAAAGCTTTTAAATCATATATAATTAATAATTAGTCACACATCAACAATTAATAAAATTAAAATTCTGGGTTAAAGATTTAAAAAACTCAATAAAAAGGTTTTTCATTAAATATTCTTTTTTTATATACTGGATGAGTTTAGTGCAGTAAGTGGCTTTTTAAGCCTTTTCTAACAAACTCTAACTGAACTCTTGCTTATTATAAAATCCATCACATAAAGCTTTCACAATAAGAAAATTTTCTAAATTATTAGATAAGGAGTTTCTAAAATATAATTTTGACGGAATGATACCTACTTGAGTATCATTTTTAAAATAAAACATCCATTTTAGAAGTGCTTGCTATACTTTTTCCTTCTTGCACATATTTTGAGCCTTTGATGAAGAGAAATATAATAAAAAAAATAAAAACGACTGCCATGAGATATATTAAATTCCCAATTGCAAACTATGCAACGAGCAAACATAGCACTTTTAGATGATTCTTTAATACATGGAAGTTCAACACTGTAACTATTTATAAAAAAATAAGATTTATTAGGCCTACTATGAGGCATTTTTCAAAAAATATCAGTAACCACGGGAGTCATGACAGAGCCGAAATGCTTGATTTTACCAAAGACACCCTCATAGTTAACTCCACCCATCAACAGCAGTCCACCAATCAAGTGGATCAAGTAGCTAAAAATAGGCAACATGTGTTGCTCAGTTACTATAAGAAAACAAGATTATACCTCTACCATTTTATGACCCCATCTATAGTTTCTGAAGATCGCATCTTTTTCCGCAATAGGAATAACAGATTGAAAATGTATTCTCCAAACACTCAATGCCTTCACAACCACAGAGACTGGGAAGTTATATCTCTCCCAAATATGGGTTAAAGGAGGTGACAATTTCTGTTTCTCACTATGGTTAATCAGGAAAAAAATCGGCACAATGTCAAATTCTTTTCCAACTTTACCAGAACAGAAACACATAAAATATTCCATGCTATCAGTAAAAATGTAAAGCTTAGCAATATTGTGTAAAATTTATACACAATATGTAAGAGTCGGCAAGTTTGCTAAATTATACAAATAGTAAAATTTTAATTTTCATATGATTCTCAATTTAAAAAAAAAAACTGAAAATTATAATTTATTTTCAATGCAGCAGGCAATAGACATTATGCTGTAGAAAGATTAAAAAAAAGCAAATATATGTACAGGTAAACAAATTACATACACAATTACATAAACAAATGTAAAGTAAACACAGGAACTCAGTAAGAATTAAAACATAAAAATGCAGAAAATTAAGAAGACAAATTGTTCAGAGTTTCTGGCTTCCTAGTATCAGAAATAGATGCATTTCTTTGTAAGGACAATGAGAAGTTGATCAATATTCTTTGCTGAGTATTGCAGGAAAAAGGAGCGGGCAGGGTAACTCACTATCAAAGTTTTGTATAGATGAGCATATAAGCTGTCATGCTCAATCGTGAGACAAAAAGCAGCTACAACATTATTTCTAGGACGATCAAGAAAATTAAGAACAAAATTTCTCTACGGTTTTTCTTTTGTATGTTTTTTTAGTAACGACATATGAGTTGTCTTAAATACTTGATTGGCCATTGAAGAGGCAGATTTATAATTAACTAGGCTGCATGTGACCTGCTTAATAAAAATTATTTTTGGCCAGTTCAACCACTTTTTTATTACTAGGTATATCACAGTATAATGGTATCCACTATAAAAGAATTGTCAAGAATTTTTGTGTATTTCTCTTATTACAGATCTACATGGCATTATAGAACATAGAATAAGTTCTTGAGAGCAGTTGATAAAGGCCAGAATTGAGCTTATGAATCTGAGAAAATGACAAAATGAAAATTATAAATAACTGTAAAAACTGAGAATTAATACTGAGTGTTAGAATTAGTTAATTCAATAATAGAAAAATGAGAATATAATTTTCTTTTCTTTTTTATATTATTAGTCTATTACAATTAGTTAGTATGTTTCTCAAAGCAAATAAATGATAGCTTTTAAAATGATTATTAAGTTAGAAATTTCAAATATATATCAAAATTTTTATTTAAATTAAAAAGTATTAAAAATAGAGGAATAATGAATCTAACGAGAAAGTAAAATTAAATCATACTTCTGTTTTAACAAATAAAATAAATAACAATCTTAGTACAAATAAATATTTTATTAAAGCAAACAATAATGAACATATTTAATGAACATCTTGGCATCATTTTTAAGAATTCTTTAATATATCGATAAATTTTCTTCATTTTCTCATTAATAAAAAGTTATACATTACATGATACTTTAGATTAAATAAGAAATGCAAAAAATATATATAGTAAATAAAATAAATAATAATAATGCAATTAATAATCAAAATTATCTTCATTCATAATTAGGTTTCTTCAACTTACCAATTTTCAAGTTTTTAAGAACTGTGAATGATCTTCCATGTTCAAACAGCATATCCTAAAAAAATAGATATATATAAATTTGCCATGAATAAAGATTCAAATTTACTAAAAAATGTAGCAAAACAATAAATATAATTCATAAATACTTTAAATACATGTAAACTTACTTATTAAAATTTTAATTTCGGATTTTTTAAAGTTTGTAATCTTTTTTATTTGGGAGTTAATGTTTACTAATTCAGATACTATATATTTTATTTTGCATCAAATGAAATTTATATTAAAAACTCGTGTCAAGTTTTATGAGAATATTTATAGGGAATCGAAAAGTGAGGAGTTTTTATTTTTCCTTGGTAAATAAGTCTTAAAATATATTCATCAGAGAAAAATAATAACTCTTTGATATATTTAAACAGATATTTATCAGGAAAAATATTAATTTTCTTAACTCCTTGATAGTAAACTTAATTATAAACTCCTTAACTACAATAGAAAATAATGACAGTTCAGAAATAGCTTTCTTCTGCTTAAAGTTTCTTTAGATTAAGATGTTTATTTTCAATTCTGCCTTGCACTATTGGAATTAAAGAATTTTAAACTTTAAATAATTTGAGACTATTATTTCTTTGAATCCCAAAAGCATAGTGATAGCATTTTGCGCTCCAAAGGCACAGGTTCGAGATTCAATCCTCAGGCAGGGCAAGGTTGACTCAGCTTTTCATCTCTTCTGTGGGTTGATAAATATAAATATCAAGCATGCTCAGGAACTAAACACTGGGGATTTGGGGTTAGGCTACCATATGCTTATATACTCCAGTACATATGCTTCATGCCCCATGGTCATGAAAAAAAATATGGGCTCTGTAGGCATTGGCCCCCATATGAGCTGCTATGTCATTGAGCTTTGTAACTATTTCTTTCCTCACAAATAATAAGAATTTAATCCAAGAAAACCAATTAGTTTATTCATTATCATGCTATTTGTATTCCTTTTTTCTGGTACAATTTCTTAGTTGAAGTTTTAAGAAAAATGTAGCATCTATTACAATTACCATTAGACATAAACATTTTTGATTTAAATATTAAATTTTGGTTTTAGTCATAATGCTATGATCACTCCCTACTTAAGACACCCACAGATTATACAATGTGAAAATACTCTGAAATAAGAATGCAATGCTGGCTTTATGATAGTTAAAAAAGTAGGAAATGCAATTATACCTTAAAACACCACTAATGTAACAGTAAAAATTATACAATCAATCCAAACCACAAAAATTGATTTTTTGCATTAGGCTACATTTCAGAAAATGTAGTTTGGAAAACATTTGGCTGCTAGTTATTAAAATGAGTTATGGTATTTATAATGGCACTATTAAAATTCAATGTTACCAAAACATAGTCATTGATGATTATCATTTTGACAAAACAGTTTAGTACATCATTTGTGAAAAACAAATGCATATATCACTTGACAAATTGATATATTGTCAAATTAAATTAGGAAAACAGTCTTTTATCAAATGAAAGTAGAATGAACTTTGTACAAATGGAGCACTGAAGAAAATAAGAGTTCTCTGCACATATACTAATCAATTTCAACTGGCAATAATAGTTTTGTTTTGTAATATATACCAAAATTGGATTGCTACTGAATCAAAAAAGAGTTCTTTTTTTCCCTCAAGTCACTATTTTTCCTGCATTGATCAGATACACATTTGTGCATCTAATGATAAAAACAATCTGAATACAAGCCTCTAAAAATATAGTTTAAAGAAAACATTTAAATGATGGCAATGTTATGTAGTGAATGTCCTCATGGCTTGCAAAAGATTGTTTCATCAATTTGTACACATCCATTATTGTTAATGGTATACACTTGGACATGTTCACTGATTTCTCTCATAGATGGGATTTTTCAAAACAATATTAGATAGCCAGAATTAGATTCGAGAACATGAAGGCATTAAATGTTCAATGTTAGCTCACTAGTCCCGCAAATTCACAAATTACAAACCTGCATAAATACAATTGCAAACAAACTTGTATCTTTGGAATCATTTAGATTGCCTTTTGTATTGAGTATGTCACTACCCACTGTCAGATATACTGCAATTTACACTGCTCTAGACACTCATGATATCATTGCAAAATATTGATAAGTTGCTCCTGAATAATTTACTGCTATTTGCCTCATAAAAATTGCTTACTAAGAATATTGGTAAATGATTATAACAATGGGATTTGAATATGCAACTTTTATTATTACAAAAATAATTATTTTCTAATATAAAAGTCTTAAAAAATTTACTATTACACTAATGAATTTATTTCTAAAAGTACTACAACTATAGAAGCAAATACAAATTAAATTTGCACATTAAATCTGCACTTCATAATACATATAAGAAAAACCTGAAAACAAACGAGCATGTTTTACTGGAAAATAAAAAGTTCATGAAAAACATAATTTGAAACATCAATTTTCCCTCAAATTCAATCATCACTTTCACTTTCAATCATCTGAAATCACAAATGATTATAATTTTTACCAGTAAAGTTGCATGCAGAAATTCATTCAAATTTATGTGAGATTTTGTAAATGAGTGCATAGTTCTCATTTTACTTCGCAGAAAGTGAAAAAGTCAGTTCTATTCATATCCAAATTTTAAATAGTTATGAAAATTAAATCTGAATTAAAATAGAAAATATTGTACCTAAACAACAGTTTATTTAAATTTGCAATATAATCTTATTAACAAATATTTAAATATTTTAAATAGATAACAAAATAATTTTAAATATCATACACTGTTAGGAATCCCATGAAGCGTAATCTCCGGTAAACCTATATCTTGCAATGTTAATGATAATCCTGAAAAATACAAAGGTTTTAAAAAAATGCATCAAATTAGAAAATGAACCAATCAGAGAATATAGTAAATGTCATACCAAGCAAACCGCCAGTATTTTCCCAACTATCATGAGTTATAAAAACATGTTCCAATTTTGACAGCTTAGTCCTGTAAATATAAATTCATATTTTTATTTTCTATTCATTTAATATAAAATAATATATGCATATTTAACTTAGAAAAATAAAAAAAATTACTTGTGTTCTTGAGCTAACCGTTGAGTACCTTCTCCACAGTTGAAAAGATACCTGTGTATAAAAGATAAATCAAAGAATTATTATGAATTTTTGCTTCATTATTTTAAAGTTAATAAATGTCAGTAAGGAAAACTAAAGTTATCATACAAAACAGCATTTTAAGAAAGATAGGGAAATCAGAGCTCCAGAACAAAACAATCAATTACATCTAAAAATAAAAACTAAAATCTTTTAGAATAGCTTCATCAGAATTACCTTTAAATAGATAAAACATAGAGAAATAAATTTTTAACCTTAATGACCATTTTTTGAACCAACAAACTATATATCCATATTTAAGAAAAATTGTTATCAAAATAATCAGCATATTTTTGATAAAAAATACTTTAAATAAACTACTCCTAAAAGGGTTTTTTTTTTAAATCAAAACAAAACTTTAATTGTATTTCTTTGCCCCCTTAAGTAGAAATTCTTCCATTTTCCACTAAAAATCAAAGATTCAAATAAAAATTTTAATTCAACTTAATCAGAAATTATTGCATAAAAGATGAAACTTTTAATATACACATTTGATTTAATTATAACAATTCTTGTAGATAATTGTACAATGCTATATAATTCAATATAATCTCATAGCAATTTCACGTAACATAATATTGATATCTGTCAGAAATATTTAAGTGGTTGCATTTATTGGTATCTGACAAGTGTATATATATATATATAGAAGTACGGAATAATTTTAATCAACTAGATCTATCTTATGATGTAATTTGCTTGAAGAGAAGAAATTTTCCAAGATAATGCATCTATCAATGGAGTGGGACTTGCCTAATTATGGTTTGATAAACAGTAGCATGAAATTGATACAATTAAATAATTTTGGTCTTATTTTTTAGATCATTCAACACAGAATATTTTTCTCTACTGACATCTCTCCCAAAACTTTTACAATATCTATAAAAAGAATGGTATAATACTCCTGTAAACATTATTCAATGGTTATATGAATCAATTTCTAGCAAATCCAAGTTGTATTATATGTCAAAGGTGGTCCTACACTAATTTTTTAATAAAAGGTTCTTAATAAATCTAAAGAGTCTCTATTATTTTAATTATCAGTTGTATACATATGCATACACAAAAAAAAACTTGTTTCACTACTTACAAATATATGGGATCAATCTTTAACCTTTTTGTCCAGGGGGTACAACTGTTGTACCATGAAAGTGAGTGTCTCAGAAAACCGCTGTGGTACAGCAGTTGTACCATGGATTTTTTCCCCTTTCAAGCGCTTGACTTTTTCCTACTCAAATTTCTTTGAGCAGTTGAGGGAGATTTAATTGCTGCTCTTTTATGTGTAAAAGTCATAAAAATTGGGGACATGTCTCAGTGGAGAATTTCGGCGAAAAACGGCTTTATTGGCTCCTGTTTTTAAAAGGGAAGCATATTCATCCTCACTTTAGCAAATTTTTTCAATTTAATTAGTTATTTTTTTGTTGCTAGAAATAAAAGAAAAAGAAAAATACTTTCAATCATAAATTGAGATACGGTAGACATTTGAGGAAGTTGTCTTATAGTTGTGTCAGTCTTTCATCTACGTAGTTTTAATTTCTGTATAAAATAAAAATAATCACGGTTTTGGTTTTTAAAAATAATTTAATAAGCATAGTTTTATAAAAGCTTAAAACACTGCAGATAAGAATTTACTCCCAATATAAAAATAATGCTTTCTTGCTAATGTTCTGATAAGAATTTCATAAAAATATTTTCCGAGTCTAATACGAGTATATTTTGGAATGTACTATTTGAATAAACTTTTTTGTTCTCAATCATTGAGAAATGAATAGAGTATTACTATTTATTGTATGACAAATGTAATTTTATTAACCAATCAACCTGAATGCTACATATAAAGTAGGAACTCGAGATTCGTCTGGCTTCATTCATTGCGCAAAATGTTTCATATTTAGTTAAAGAAACACACAGAAAGGAAAAGTCCATTTTTAAGTTTTTTTTAAAGTGAAAGATAAAAAAGCTTATATTTAAATCCATTCAATATAGAAGTTTGTCATAAATAAAAATACTTAAATCAAAAGAAAACAGAAATCATTACTGTATTTAACATATAGATTACTTTTAATCTTTTTTAAATGCAACTTCGGCAATTTGCATGTACTTATAAAAAGAAATATTTGTTCCAAATATCTTTATTTACATTTTTAATACCAGGCATGTTGTTTTTAGGTTTTTTAAATATTCAGTTAGTTCATTGCTTACCATTTTTATTATAACTAATTGCAAATTCATTACTTTAAAGAAGTCTGTAATTATTTTAAACAATTATTTCAGAAAATTCTCTGTAATAAATACTCGATATCATAGTTTTTGAAATAGACTAAATTTGTTTCACAAATGCATGCATATAATCTTAAAATTCTTAAAACATTTCTTAATTTGGTATGTAAAACAACGAATGGAAAAAAATCGATTGCTTGTCGATAAGTATAGTATTAATGGTAAACACATTTTCATGAAAATTATAGCAGAACTAGTGCGGTGTATCACCCTCAAAAGATAAAGACTCGTTGTGGTGAAAACTTCAGTGCTTAAGTAGGGTGAAAATGACCCTGTCCTTTCGGTCAAGAAGGTAGGGAATTATCATTTTCGCGTGCCGCCATAGTAGCTGTTTTTTTAAACGTTGACGCCAGGCTCAAAAGTTTAAATCATTGAATAATTATGTGAACAAAAATTTTTTAATTTAATGAGGTAATAAGCACTTTTTATTTAAAAAATTTAATAATCTTCCATTGATAGGTGAATAATAAAGTAAAAGCCTGCAAATAAATCTCAATGTATAGAAATCCAACATCATACAATACATGGGCCACATAACTTGTTATATGAAAAAGGAATAAAATGATTTGTCCACTGAAATTTAGTTAGGGGAAAACTTAATTAGTTTCATCAAGTATTCTACATAAAAATTGAAATTGGTATTTTTCATTAGAAAATATCATTTATTTTTGTTTTTGATTATATATCCTTTAAAACAGAATTTTTTTTCGATATTCTATAACTTGATTATTTAAATAACAAATGTAAATACTTGCATTTAAAGTTCTAAAATTATCTTAATTTTCTATAGTTAAGGTGTTTTATAAAATATAAGCAAAATTTGTTTAAAATAATTTCATTTTAGGTAATGTCCAAAATAATTTCAGAGCTGAATTTTTAATACTTGACAAGTATTGTTATTATAACAGTTTTCCTTTCAATCAAATTTAAAAATTTTAAGCCTGAAGAGTAAGTACAATTTTAATTTGAAAAATTGTCTGAATTCAAGAGAGTAACATTTCAATAGTCAAAAAAATTTTAAATAAAAATAAATTATTGAAGCAATTTGTTCATATCTGCATTTCAAGCATATTTATATTGCATATTGAAGTTCATTCAGTATTTAATAGTGTGTACTGAATTTTTCAGCATGAAAATATTATGAAAAATGTAATTTTCAGAACACTATTGTATTTGCTAAAAACACTGTTTGATACCAAATATAAAAACTAAATGTACCCTTTTTTAGGAACATGTCTAGACATAAAAAAAATTTGATTCTAATCAAATAATGCAAACAATATTTAATTAATTAAAAAATAAGTAAGCTATTAATTTAGTAAAAAAGTAGTTGTTTATATGTAAAAAGAAATTACATATTTATTAATGTTTAAAATGATAGAAGACTTTTATAAAGTTAATAAATAAAAAACACAAAGAATTTTAAAATACTGTCAAAAAATTATATTGCCTAAATAGTGACATTTTTTTGAACTGCATTTAAATTTCTTTAGTATTGTATAATAATTTGTGCAAATAACAAAATGATTGGCCTGTCAAATAATTTACATGTATAATAAAAATAAGTTCAAATCATGAAAGAAATTGACTTGAAAAAACTTATTTGGTACTTTTCTATTATATCACCGTACAAAAATCTTCATAACAGGAAAAAAAAAATAGAAAATTACTGTTGTAAATGTTTCATTTGCATCAGGCATTGCTTATAAAGGATTAAAATTTTAGAAACTATTAAAAAATAATACAAGCATTTTATTTACATTTTTAAAAATTAAATAATTATCACTTACTGTAGAAACATATTTAAAAACCATTGTTCATTTCTGTCAGAAACGGCATAACAATTGCATCAATGATTAACTGCGTAAATATAATGTAATAGTCCTTTTTTATGATAAAACAAAATTAAATATTATGGTATTTAGTTTTTTTCTCTTGGCAACTTGAGATTGTAATGCTCCTTTAAACGAACAAAATTATCACTAAGCAATCATTTGCACCAAGTTACTTTAGTTTCATTTAACATTTAGTTTTATTTACCTCTCTTAGTTCAATTTTTATGGAAAAATAAAAAAAAAATTCATTGAATATAGTTAATTTAAAATAAAATTTTGAGCTTTTATAATAATCATATCTTGATTGCCAGTATTTTTGCTTCTCTGTAAGAAACACATTATTTCTTTAGGATTATAAGCAAGGGGAGGGTATAATTGAAAAGTATCATTCATTTTTATTGTACATGTAAAATATTTGATTGAAAATATTTTTCACAAATTATTTAGAGTTTACAAAATTTTAATACATCCATTATAAATTGTTTATTTTATTTTTCATGAAATATGTTCAATACCAGTAACTGAAAAATATGAGACATACGATTAATAAAGTATGATTATTCATACAAATGTATAAAACAAAAGCAAAAGTGACTTTCATAACAATAAGGTATTTTAACAATAATGCTGGTATTTTTTATTTTAGGTTTTTTAACAAGATTTTGATAGGGAAATATCAGTTTATTTCATGACAAATTCTGGTGAGATATTCACTCAAGCTTATGACTTCTAATATATATTTTTTTAAAAATTTTCTAGAACTCTCATATTTTTTTTAAAATATACAACACCTAATAACTATACACAAAAACACTTAAGAACTAAATAAGGTTAATAACATTAATGCAAAATTTGAAGGACTACTTCCTTCAGTTTAAAGTTTATTGTAATGTAATATTTTGTTCTCTTTTTTATTTTATGTAATATTTCATTTCCTTTTGAAAATTTATGATACTCCTAATAGACCCTTTTAGACTTTACAGCAAAAAAAATTAAGTTTAAAAGAATTTGTAGTACTATAACATTAGACCTCTTTTAAATTTTGGCACACATGCTGTATAATCCAAGATTCCAGAAATTTACCTCTTATGATCAGTAAACATATAGAGTGCACGAGGTGATGAAATCGATCCATTACCCAAAACACATAAATATATTTCTCCAGGAGGAAATCGGACACTTTTCAGAGCTTTTGAACCTTGTTTTCCAACCGTCTTTAATGCCAGAGCATTTTCATGTTTCTTAGACATTCTAAGAACTTTAGGAATGTTAGTATAATTCTGAAATATGGCGAATGAATAATAAATATCAGACTTTAGAAAGTTTACTTTTTTTATAAGCTTTTGAAGCAAACTCTTGCAACTCATATATGTTGAACTGTTTGTTTTAAAATAAATAACTAAAAATATTGCAATTTTTTATACAACAATTATAAAAAGAATTCTTAAATAACTATTATAACTTGAGCAATTTTTATATTAAATCAAAATTCAGAGCTAAGAAATGCAGAATATTTTTTTGATTGTAAATTTTATAAGTTATATTACAATCAATTTTTTCAAAGTTTCTACAGATTCGTAAGGAATTCCTCATAATAAAATTTTAATAACATTTACAACACTGATTTTGACTTTTCGAACAGTTAGAGCCAACTTATAACGTTTACAAACATTGAGATTCATCGTTACATTGACATCGTCAAAAACTTGGGAATCCTCATGGCAATAAGTAAACAAATACTAACATGATGCAATTTTTGTTGGAAAATAGAGGTGTTCATTACCTGCATCGCTTGCCTCATTCAAATATTTATTTAAATCACGTATTTCAATTTATAAATTTTTATGTATATAAATTTCGAATATAAATAGAGGTAGAAATATAATGAATGGAAATTTCAATTATATAATTCATATATTTTACAAGAGTTGAAACAACATATTGGAAGAAGTCGAGGATGAAATTTAAATAAAAGAAAGCAATTTTTGAGATATGGTCTGAAAAATTGCAAATGAATAAAATTCAGGATTCTCTCTCATGAAATTAAAATTCATTTCAAACAATGATTTATAAAATTATAAACAAAAGTTAAGGAATTTTTCATATTCCTTCAGTGTTAAAATCTTAAAACCTTATATGAGTGTAATGCTGCATCGCTTAATGGATCCCCTGCAAAATGGTTCAATTACTCTTTCTTTTACAGAGACATATATCCATTTATTCTATTGTGATGTAGTTAGGAG
Source organism: Latrodectus hesperus (assembly GCA_037975125.1). NCBI lineage: Eukaryota > Metazoa > Arthropoda > Arachnida > Araneae > Theridiidae > Latrodectus > Latrodectus hesperus. Next base: position 30,541,332 of record CM075857.1, on the reverse strand, counting down.
CTATTTCCTATGAAATTCGGCTATCCCTAGCCATCTTAAAAACTATTTAACAGCGCAAAATGATACAAGTTGATATCCATGCACCGTGATATAATATGATGAACAGGAGGATGAAGTTAAACATCTACTTTGTCCCGAAAATCCACTAAATCTCAAAATCATTTATCTATTTATTTTAGAGTGCTCAATATGAATTCGATATCCTCCACCATTATCATTCTCAGAAATTTCAATATATCTCCATGAAAAATGGAGCAAAATTTCTCTAAGCATTATTCATCACGTGTATGAATCAGTTAATAATTAAATTAGAAAATTAAAAATTCAAACTGTATTACACTGGCTTTCAAAAATTAAAAAATAAAATGTTCAAAGTCCTCTATAAAAATGACTAACAAAATAGTATATAGTTTACATAAATAAGGAAAAAGAACTTATGCAAATTTATGCAAAAACGACTTTTTTGATAGAAAAGAAAGGATATGCACCAGTAAAAAAAATCCAAACATTCGGTTTTCCTAGTTAAGGGAGTAATTTATTGATTTTCAACTTTTGTCAGCAAATTCATTGACAGTAGTGAGTGGAATTCCAAAATGTCTGGGAGAAGCCGTTTGTCCGATTCGTTAAAGTGACGAGTGATCGGATGGATGGAAATAGGAGACTACAGACTGATAATGCTAGGCCCCTTAATGTGTCTCGTAGTTTGGCCCACCATCTCTGGAATAAATATCAAACCGAAGTTTCTGCGTTCAGAAGACCTGTTCCATTCCACCACGAGCTGCAATATCTGCAGGAGATTGTTTAATATGTCTTTCGGCCCTAAGAAAAAGAAACATTTCTGTGATTCAACTTGTTACGAACTACTCTGCAACATCACTTAGAAGAATATCCGCAGTATGGTGGGAAGTTTTCACCATACTGACCGGTAATATTTTGCAAGAGGTCCCGGTAATATTTTGCAAGAGAATACGTTTCCAGACAGCTAAGGGCTTCTGTATTTTTTACAGATTCACGAAGTCCAAATTCACAGGGGAGATCTATTCAGGACGTGTTCTGATGTGAAAGAAACAAAGCATCAATCTAACACTGATGAATATCACTTAGTGATCACATTGACCTGAAGAGAAAAATTTTGACGAGATCTTTTGTTCATATGTCAGTGCAATTGGCAATGACTACATTCAAATGAATTAAATGCACGACTTCTCTGCTCTTTAATTGTTGAGGAATATCTTAGGGATCTTGATTTGAAGCGAATGAATTCTGTGATTCAGGGATAAAAGTACTTTTTTTTAATCATAAATGGCATTTTTATATTTCTGTTTTATCAAGAAAATATGTATGCTTATCCATAGAAAGCTAATAATACTTCGGCAAGTATGTTGATTTTTTTCAAATTGTCAGACTTCTTTTTCCCTTCGCAACACTCTCTAGATTATTATCACCGTAAATGAACATAAAATATTTTTTCAATTATCAATCAATAATTATCATTAAATCTATTATGTAGTTGTCGGAGCATTTCTCATCTTGTCTAACTGATAAAATATTGAATGTGGGAGTATAAGAATTTCTTTCTATTCACATAAAAAACAAAAATAGTGGTGTAATATTTTAATAAATTATTGCTTATATATTGGAAATATCAATATTCAAAATGTACAAATCAAAGAATATCCTATAACTAATATTAGCTTCAATCTGTATTAAAAAAATAGTTTTTTCATTAAATGGAATAATCAAATTATACCTTGTAGTTAAGATTTTCATTTTGGAAAAGTTATTTAATTTGGGAAATAACAAAAGAAGTTGAAAATATTTTAAATTACTGCAGGTGCAAAGTAAAAGCTACAGTATGGATAGCTAAAAATAGGTGTTTAACTACGCAGATGAGATCACCACATGAGATCCTTATTGTTAGGTAGAAAAATAATCCTTAGATGGCGAGATAATTGTTAAGTTTCACACAAAAAGAAATATTCAAATGTGACACATGAACCGCAAAAGAGTCAAAAGGTATTGTTGTCCTAATGAATGCAAGATAGTCAAATGCTTAAAAATGTAACAAAAGAATTGGTCAATTGAACTTTGAGGTAGAGAAAGAGAATCCTTTGAAAAATATATAAAAGAACCAATTAAGCATAAAGAACCAGGACAAGGGTAATTATTTTCTGTACAGCAATGAAAAGTTTCTCAAAAATTCTTGAAATGTTAGTAATATCTAATACATTTCCGGGTAAATCTTTATATGATGCTATTCAACAGCAAGTTGAGTCACTCACGCTAACTTCATCAATATGACAAGAATTATGTATGTATGTATATATATTGTACCGAGCTCCACGGGTTCGTGTTGATTGAGAGTTGAATAAAGCAACCACTTAATGCACACAAGACTTTTATTCGTAAAAACTTCACTAGAGAAACGAAATTCCCGCTGTAACAATCACAATTATACAGCTACAATTCGTCAGATACAATAAGAAATAGCTTCCAATCACAGGTCTCAAATACCTCAGACAGAGAACAACTAGCAGTCACAACTAATCGTCTTCACTCACTGACTGTCTTCACAAAACTCTACTCTTCCATGTCGGGCTGCGGTATTTATACCTGACTTGGCGGAGAAATCTACCAATTTCGCCAAGGTTCTGGAAGCTTCTAGGCTATCTCGAAAAATATTGGTCCTAGAGCTTAGGTGATGGATGTTTCCAGAAGTATCGATTTCTCGCCAAGTCGCCAAAAATCTCGCCAACCGTCGCCAAGTCGCCAAGAATCTCGCCAACTGTCGCCAAGTCGCCAAATCATTAGGAAATCCGCTTTTAGACTACAACACGTCTAAATACCGCAATTTTTGCCCAAAATGTGAGAATTTCTGATCTGTCTGAGATATTTTAAGACAAATATAATCATTATTTACAAATTTGTAACATTGCCCCCTCTCAAGGACTGCACGTCCCGGGCAGTACAATCCCCTGATAGGAGGCCAAATTTAATATAAAAGAATTTACATTTCAAGAGGATACAGAGCACATTACATACACAAGCAACTAAAAATACAAGAAAATAGAAAAGATTAAAATTATCTATACTATTTACAAAGAGACCATGGTCTACTAATTTTTACTCTACATTACGATAAGGAGCTAATCTATCATAATGTACTACCTTTGGTTTTGAAGCAGATGATTTTCTTATACGAACCACGACGTCGTTCAGTCTTTTTAGGACTGTGTAGGGACCTTCCCAGTTGGCTTGCAACTTTGGAGAAAGTCCTTTACGTCGAATCGGGTTCCACAACCAAACTTTGTCACCTTCTTGAAATTCATGTCCCGTCGCTCTTGTGTCATATCTTGTCTTCATTCTTTCAGTCGTCAGGTTGATTCGGTCTCGAGCGAAGTTATGGACATCTTCAAGACGTGCCTGAAGGTCTCGAAGGTATTCCTCTGGCGATGAAGATGTATCCGGTGGACGTCCAAACTGAAGATCACAAGGGAGACGAAGTTCGCGACCAAAGAGCATCTGTGAAGGAGTATATCCGGTAGTCTCATGGACAGCACTGCGATATGCAAGCAGAAACAGCGGTAGCTTCAAATCCCAATCTTGCTGATTTCTGGAAACCATAAGTGAAAGGTTATTCAAGATGGTTCTGTTAAACCTCTCTACCATGCCATCCGATTGTGGGTGTAGTGGCGTGGTCTGCGTCTTGTCTATTCCGAGAATTTGACACATTCCTTTAAACACAACAGAGGTGAAATTTGTCCCTTGATCAGAATGAATTTGTAAGGGTGTGCCGAATCTGGAAACCCATTGCTGCACTAGAACCTCGGCTACTGTAGTCGCCTCTTGATCGGGGATTGCAAACGCTTCAGGCCACTTAGTAAAGTAGTCCATGACAACTAGTATGTATTTGTTGCCATTTGAAGATCGTGGTAAAGGACCCAAAATGTCTAATGCTATTCGCTCAAAAGGTGCTCCTACGTTGTACCGCTGCAACCTTCCTCGGTTACGTTTCTTCGGTCCTTTACGTGCCGCACAGTCATCACAAGATTGGCACCATTTCTCTACATCTTGTCTCGTTTTGCTCCAATAGAAGCGTTCTCGAACTTTCTGTAGAGTTTTCATTACTCCGAAGTGGCCTCCAGTTGAGCTACTATGCAATTCTTTCAAAACATCTGAAATTCTTGATTTTGGAAGAACAAGCTGCCATTTGAAATTACGTCCATCATCGGACTCCCATTTCCTGTATAAGACACCATTTCTTATATGGAGTGAGTCCCAAAGAGCCCAATATTGTTTAGTAGCAGGACTGTAGGTGGAGATATCCTGCCAACTTGGTTTCATACTGGAAGATTCTTTTAATTCTAAAATTGGATTTATATCTGGGTCTTCTTTTTGGGCTTCTCTAAGTTCTTTATCACTCCATGGGTCTGGTTTCGATGGAGGTGAAGCAGTAACTTGGCGTACAGAAGGATTTACTAACTGATAGTTCTTCTCTACTCTAGAACAATATCGGCAGCTTTCATTACACGGTTTCCTTGATAGTGCATCAGCATTTCCATGCAGAGTTCCTTTGCGATGACGTATTTCAAAGTCAAACTCCTGGAGTCGTTGAATCCATCTGGCTACCTGTCCTTCTGGATTTTTAAAATTTAAAAGCCAGGTTAAGGATGCGTGATCGGTGCGGAGCAAGAACTTTCTTCCATAGAGATAATGGTGGAAATGTTCTATGGCTTTGACGATTGCCAGCAATTCCTTCCTGGTTGTACAATAATTCCGCTCTGGTTTCGAAAGACATTTACTCCAATAAGCAATGACATATTCTTTATCATCAATTTCTTGCGACAAAACAGCTCCGATATTTTCGTTGCTGGCATCCGTATCTAAAATGAATAATTTTTCGGGCTGGGGATATGCAAGAACGGGCGAAGATGTCAACGCCTCCTTCAGTTGTTTAAAAGCTTTCTCACATTCATCTGTCCATAGAAATCTCTGTTTAACTTCTGTCAACTTGTGAAGAGGTCTGGCAATACTTGAAAAACCCTTAACAAATTTCCTGTAATATGTGCATAGTCCAAGAAAACTTCTTAATTGGTGGACATCTTTTGGACGACTCCAGTCCTTAACTGCAGAGATCTTTTCAGGATCTGTTCTTACACCTTCAGCAGAGATAATGTGTCCCAGATAGCTTACTTCACGTCGGAATAAATTACATTTGCAAGGATTCAGCTTCAGGTTGGCCATTTTTAATTTTTCCAGCACCTTTCGGATGTTTCTTAAATGGTCTTCGAATGTGCGCCCTACAATAATGATATCGTCCAAATATACCAAACAGGCTTCGTAGGAAAGTCCTCGTAATACTGTCTCCATCAGGCGCTCAAACGTTGCAGGTGCATTGCAAAGCCCAAATGGCATAACCTTGAACTGCCAAAGTCCTTGTCCTGTGGTGAATGCAGTCTTTTCTCGATCCTCAGGATGTATCTCTACTTGCCAATAACCACTCTTGAGATCCAAAGTCGAAAACCATTGTTTTCCAGATAAAGCATCAAGTGTATCGTCAATCCTAGGAAGAGGGTAACTATCTTTTTTAGTGATGTTGTTTAACCGACGATAGTCAACGCAGAATCGGGTAGAACCATCTTTCTTCCGAACTAAAACAATAGGCGAAGCCCAAGGACTCTCTGATGGCTCAATAATGTCATTCTGCTGCATTTCCATCAGAAGATTATCCACCTCTTCCTGCTTAGCGAATGGCAATCTTCTCGGATGTTGTTTAATGGGTGGATGATTTCCTGTATTGATTCGGTGCTGCGTCAATTTGGTTCGCCCAACATCATCTGATTTCTTGGAAAAGAGATCTCCGAATTCTAATAATAAATTTCTTGCAGCATTCCTCTGTTTATCATCTAACTCTGCTCTCTGAAGGAGTTCATTAATTAGAGTGTCAGGAGGCTCAGATAGTGTGGCTTGACAATTTCGGTTAATACAGGTCACTGGAGTGCAAGTCGCTAGCACTTCTCCTTCTTTTATAAGTTTTACCTTATTACTTAGATTAGCAACTCTTACCGGGATTACATTTCGTGAAAGGTCGACGAGTGAAGAAGCCACTAGTACTCCTTTAACGCTATTGTCGGAATCTGGATATTCAGTCAATCCATAATGAAAATTATTATCTTCTGAAAGAGCTCCGCAAACTATTGTCTCAGTTCTTGGTGGTAATGTTGTTTCACTCTTCGCAGTTATATGATGGACTGTTTTAATATCTGAATATTTCGTCTTAAAAATCGCTATGTCTTCAGAACATGAGTGTAGTTCATTATTTTTAAAATCTAACTTGAAATGGTTTTCTTTGAGAAAGTCCAATCCGAGAATAAATTCGTCATTTATATCAGCGACATATGCCATATGATGGTACACGGCATTACCAAATGCAATGCTTAGATTGACTTTTCCATGCACTTTAATCTTATCACCCGTCACAGTTTGGAGGGTAATGCAGGGCGGAGTCCAGATGAGTTTCTCACCAAGTTTGCGAGCCAAATCTGTCCTAATGATAGTTACGTTGGCTCCAGTATCGATTATCATTCTGCAGGGAACTTCGTTGACATGTCCCATAACAAAAAGTCCGTTGTCGCCGCCACTTACGGAAGAAATGTGAAACAATTTGAAATGGGGCTTCTGACTCTCTGGACATCTCCGCCCCGCGAGATGGCCACATATTAGTTTCCCTGTTGTGGTGGAAGATCATTTCCACCCTCTTTTTGTTTCGGGCAGTCTCTATGGACGTGTCCGACTGCACCGCAAGTCCAACATTGAATCTTCATGTTTCTGCCACCTTTACTCATTTCTAAGCTACGGACTTTTCGCCGCAGATCTTCAATTTGCTTTCTTAAATTACAGTCCGTATCAGTAGCAGAGACGGCTCTGATTGAGTGCCGGTCTTTACGCGCGGCCTGCTGGGCAGCCTCTATCTTATGTGCGTATACTAGGGCAGATCCGATATCCTTGACATCGGCGAGTCTAAGTGTTTTCTGTATCTCTGGATCCCGCACACTATCGATGAAGTGATGGAGAGCCAAATCTTGACGTGTCTCAGCTGGGCAGTCCGAAAATGCTAGATGGGAAAGTCGCTGAATATCGGCAGCCAATTCTTGCAGACTTTCACCCGCTTTTTGATAGCGGGACTTTAACTGTAGTCTGCTATATTCTTTGGTGCACTTATCTCCAAACCGCAGCTCAAGCGCACTCGATAAGGCTTGGAAATCGTGCCTCTGTTCCTCCGGAAGCGTCTCGAGGATGTCAGCCGCGTCTCCTCTTAAAGAAGCCGCCAGGTGAAAAGCTTGGGCTCGGGGATTCCATCCATTGGCTTCCGCTACCATCATAAACTGGGTCTTGTATACTTGCCAGGATGATTTCCCATCAAATGTTGAGAGTTTAATATTGGCTAGGGATGGCACAAATGCCACGTTGGGTTCCTCATGTCTGTTTGACATTTGCTTCTTCAAGCTTTCAATCTCCTTATTGATATTGTCTAATGCTTCTTCCACGTTTTCTTCTATCTCTAGAACTTTAGTTTCTACTGAAGTTACCTTATCCTCCATTGCATTCATCTTCTCCTGAATGATGTTGGAGAATTCTTCTTTAACACTTACAATGTCCTTCTTAAGCTCATCCTGTCCAGATTTTATCTCTTTCATCATCTCGGCGTTAATCTCTTCTTGTCTAGCTTTCATCTCTTCTTGTCCAGCTTTCATCACCTCCTGTCCAGATTTTATCTCTTTCATCATCTCGGATTTAATCTCTTCTTGTCCAGCTTTCATCTCTTCTTGTCTAGCTTTCATCTCTTCTTGTCTAGCTTTCATCTCTTCTTGTCTAGATTTCATCTCTTCTTGTCCAGCTTTCATCTCGGTTTTCATATCTTCTTGTCCAGCTTTCATCTCAGCCATCTGCTCCGCTAATTTTTCGAGAAGACTTTTCATTAAATCCATATCCATTTTTCTTGTGACACGCTGCATCAACTCTTCAATCCCGATTCTGACACCAGTTGTACCGAGCTCCACGGGTTCGTGTTGATTGAGAGTTGAATAAAGCAACCACTTAATGCACACAAGACTTTTATTCGTAAAAACTTCACTAGAGAAACGAAATTCCCGCTGTAACAATCACAATTATACAGCTACAATTCGTCAGATACAATAAGAAATAGCTTCCAATCACAGGTCTCAAATACCTCAGACAGAGAACAACTAGCAGTCACAACTAATCGTCTTCACTCACTGACTGTCTTCACAAAACTCTACTCTTTCCATGTCGGGCTGCGGTATTTATACCTGACTTGGCGGAGAAATCTACCAATTTCGCCAAGGTTCTGGAAGCTTCTAGGCTATCTCGAAAAATATTGGTCCTAGAGCTTAGGTGATGGATGTTTCCAGAAGTATCGATTTCTCGCCAAGTCGCCAAAAATCTCGCCAACCGTCGCCAAGTCGCCAAGAATCTCGCCAACTGTCGCCAAGTCGCCAAATCATTAGGAAATCCGCTTTTAAACTACAACACGTCTAAATACCGCAATTTTTGCCCAAAATGTGAGAATTTCTGATCTGTCTGAGATATTTTAAGACAAATATAATCATTATTTACAAATTTGTAACAATATAGTATGTCCACTAAAGTCCCTTGTCACACTCTTAACTTCGGACTATATTTACAAAAGTGGTGTCTAGGTATACCAAAGTAGCCATGCTCTACTGAATGAAACAGACTATTGCACCACCTGGTGAACAACTGCGGAGTTAGCATTCCTATCTTGAAAACGGAATGAGATAGAGAGAAAAGTGATTCACAAAGTTGTAGAGCATCGTCGATTTAGTAAGAAAAGATACCTTGTAGGCATTAATGTGAAGAATACAACGGTTAAAAAGCGCATTTGTTGTTTCGAACTGTGACGTGACAAAACGATCTAAGAAAGAAAAAAACAAATAGTTCTAACAACATACATTATTTAAGATGTTCAAACTCCTCACCATCAGCTGCAATGCACAATTGGATCCTTGCTTGAAGATCACGTTGCACACGTTGGAGCATACAGCGTAACTCGTTGGAACACGCGACCGTAATGCGTCGTTTAAGGTCTTGCAATTTTTGTGGGGGGTCGCATACACCTGCTGTTTCAAGTATCCCCACAGGAAAAAGTCCAGTGGAGTCAGATCAGGAGAACGTGGAGGCCACTATTCGAAACCGTCATACTCTAGTATTTGATTGCCAAATCCTTGACAAAGTACTGCTTCGCTGGAAATGTCTTGTGAGCAGGCGGGACGTCTTGTTGAAACCATAGATTCTTAAGATTAAACAACGTCAGATTATCCACAAAATCGGGTATTACCTTCTGTAGCAATTGTAAATATCGTGCACCCGTTGATGAGCCATTTTAAAATATTGGGCCTATCAGCTTGTTATAGTAAATTACGCACCAAACGTAAATAGCATACTGCATTTGATGTCGAACGTCGACGAAACATTTAGGATTTTCCAGCGCGCAGTAATGGGTGCTTTGCCTATTGTACATGTCATTCCGTAAAAATCATGTCTCATCCGTCCACATTACATCTGCCAAGAATGTTGGCTGAACCTGTATCTGATTCATGACGCAGTTGCACCATGCATAGCGTCGCTCAGCATTCCCGTCCACTAAAACCTGTTCAGGCGTTGGTCGGTATGGATGAGCATCTGATTCGCTTAGGATTTCCCAAACCTGACTTTTGGAGAGACCACAGAGTTGACTGATCTCTCTTACGCTTCATTTCGGATATGCGAGGGCATATGCTAAAACCTCATCCGGTTGAACTTGCCGTCCTACATTGGCTGGTCTGCCAGATCGAGGTCGACTAGTAAAGCAACCTGTCTCCCTTAAATGTTTTACAACAGTTAGGATGGTTTGATGAGAAGGATGCGGGCCTGCAGGGAAAGGTTAGCGGTACAACCTTGCTGCTGATCGTGTCATGCGTCGACATTCACCGTACAGTAAAACCATCTTACAATACTCAGCTTTGGAATACTCAGCCATTACCATGAGCATCAACCTACAGCCCCAAGAAGATATCTCTTTTATAGCTGTCTCAGGTGAACAGGCGTGACGTTTCTTATGTATTTGCATACTGCATACAAATTGTTAGAATTATTTTTAATGCTTCCGTTCTTCCCATTTCGAAATAAAAGTGAAAAATGTAATCACGAGAATGACTTTTTGTTTTTTTTTCAAATATGCACACGTACGATGCACCACGTCACAGTACGAAACAACAAATGCCCGTTTTAACCATTGAATTCTTCACGTTAATACGTACAAGGTATCTTTTCGTGCTAAATCGAGGATGCTCTACAACTTTGTAAATCACACTTTTTACCTATCTCGTTCCATTTTCGAGATATGAATGCAAACTCCACAGTTTTCCACCAGGTGGCGAGGTAGGTGGTTTCATTTAGTAGCGCATGGCTACTTTACTATACCTAGACACCACTTTTATGAATATAGCAAGAGCAGCTCCGAAGTTCAGAAAGTGGTAAGGGCCTTTAATGGACATACTGTATATATATACATATATGTATACACAAAACATTTAATTAAAAACATTTTAATAATTTCTCGTTTTTTATGTTAAAACTAATTATTTAAATAAATATCTGGCATAATTTTCATATCGAATAACAAACACTTTCAGAGCAAAATATTTCTTTTAAGTATTTTCGTATAAAAAAGAAGAAAAGGTTTAGGAAGTTTTTTTTAAAAATATTAATTTCCTAAATATTATGCACATTTTAAAATTGTACAAACATTTTTTATCACTTCTAAAGTTTATAATTCTAAATCACAAAAAAATTAACTAATTTTATTATTAACTTTTAATTTAATTTTACATATTAATGTTTTTTTTCTTTTCAGATCTCCACTTTTAATTTCCTAAAGTTTATATTAAATTGTCAGAAATATAATGTTAAAGATTCTTCATATGATTATTTTTAAGAAATCTTTTACTTATTTCGTTTTATTTATCATTTTTTTAAATAAAACTTTTACTAATCAAACTTTGATTTTTTTCAAAGACAATCTAAATTGCTAATTATTATATAAAGAATTGTTTAATCCTATATAACACGTTCTATATATTTTATTGGATGTAAATTACTTCAGCCTCCTATAATGGAAAATTAATGAAAAATTCACTTTTTAAAATGACATAATAATTATAAAATTATTCTATTCAATCAGTGCAAGGGATATTTCTGTAGGCGATACTTAATTACATAATTTCTGAAATTATCGAATATAAAGTATGAAAATAAATTTTATTTTTCTAAAATGATACTTTTTTGCATTCAGATAACAGATAAAATATCAAAAAGATTTTCCTTATTTTGATTCGGATATGAAAGAAAGGAAATAAATTTTTTTTCCTTCTTATATTCAGATAATTATTATATATTTATAATTAATTATCTCTTTGCTGGATGTTTCTTTTTCTTTTATTCCCAATATTCATTTTATGTTCAGTTATATTCTTAGCAGACTTCATTATTCACTTTCAATCGAATATACAGAAGAACTCCGAACAATCGGATAATCAAAAATTCGATTAATTGGACTTTTTCGAAAAAAGGGACTATTTTAATTAATTATTGGGTGGGTATTGAAAATGGGAGTAAAAAGCAACATATTTTTCGAGAAAAAGAACTTCTAACCAAATGGGTGAAAATATTTTACATGTTAAGGTATTTTACAAGTGCTGTACATTAATATAGTATGTACGTACAATGCTGTAAATGAAATGATTGATTGCTAAAAACATATCGGTCAGAATAAAGCTGTTTCACTTTCTTCATCCATTTTTGGACAGCCAAGTCACTCATCCGCGTAACAGTGAGAATTTTTATATGGTCCCCCTCGGGCTGTCATTCTATCCACTTCAATGCAGTTTTAACGCTTGGTAAATGTTTCCCTAGCCCATATCTGCTTCAACTTGGACATCAAAGTCATCTTCTTACTCAATATTTTCAGTAAGTTTACTATTATTTACAATTTAAAATATTGGGTTACACTCTTAATCCATTCTCCTATACCTTCAGCACTAATTTCTGAACATCCAGGAATTTTCAAAAGAAAGTTTCTGTATTCCTCAAATGATACATCTTTCTCTCTCATTCTCATATATTCTCTCTTCTCTTACCTTTCCTTTTCTTTAGTTTTTTCCTTTTTCTCATTTGCCTTCTTTTCTTCAGTTTAATTTATTTTTCTGAAATTCTGAGAGCGAATCACAGATGGAATTCAGTTAATAGGCGTTCTACTCTAATTGCTTACAGATTTAATAAACTTCTTCATACACTGTTTCTGGAATTTTACTAGGGAATAAGTAATAACTTCTAGTAATAATTTTACTAGGAATAACGTTGGTTTGTCGTTCTTTTTCATCAAAATTTTTATTTCGTTATGGCATGAGGGATTAACCTAGAAAGACATTATGGATCTAAAGCACCTAAATACATTCCACTACTTTACTAATCTCGGTTATACAAAAAATACTTTGAAAAACTATTAAAACATTTTTGTATCGAATCAATTTTTTCCATAAAATATGAATGTATTTTTGTAAAAATTGCAAAATAATTAGATCATTTAATCGGAACATGTTATAATCTTTTTCACAAAATTGTAGCTGGTAATAAAAATGCCCTTTAAAAATGTCAATTGAACATCAATTTAGCTTTAAAATACATTGCCTGTTTCTTAGGATGAGTTAATAAAATTTTTGCAGAATACCAAAAATTCTGGGTGGCGAAAAGTTGCCACATTCACGTGCTTAAAACTTTAAATTTTTTTTTACGCTTCGTTTTTACCAGAGAAGCATTTGCATATCTTAAAAAATAAGAATATTCTACCGGGATTTGCAGTAGCTAAGAATCAAGGAAAGACTGTTGAAAATGTGTGAGAACGTATTTATTAATTCCATAGTATTAAATTTAATAAAATTATATTTCCAGATAAAGAGATCGTACGGCAAGAAAATGCATGATGGCTAGGCAGTTTGGATTGTTTAAATCCAAATTTTGTCACTGTTTGTTAGTCTTAACACGGATAATGAATAATAATATTTTTAAGGTTTTACATGATGAAAAGTTTGATTTAATTACTTTTGTTAACAAAAGTAAAATTTAAATTTTTCTATTATCATTCAGTACAATATCTTATCGTTACGTCATTGTTTATTGCATATTGCGAATAATAACCATATGGATTTTTTGTGAATAAATATATTTTTGAATAAAGTATGCTTTCAATACAACCTACGTTTAGTTTATTTTTGAGCTGTGCTTTTTAAGAGCTTTATAGGATGTAATGTCATGTATTACTGTACACTTTAAAATTTTATGTCGCTGAAGTTCCTGGTGGGGTACCATTCCCGTAATAACTTAAATGGCTTTTTGTGTTAATCTGCTATTTCCATGCAATTTTTATCTTTTTAAGCATTTTTTTTAAAGTTTTTTTACATCGATGCCAACTTTTTTCCGGCAAATTAAGAATTATCAATAAAAAAAGGCTCTCTGTGTGCTCGAAATAAATGCTATTCTTACTTTTAAAAATTTATGAAATTTACTTTGTTCTCCACCAACGCAATGAGAAATTTATAAACCAGTCTTCATATAGTATCTGCTGATTAAAGTGCAAGAACTTACAGTGAGCGAAATCTCGATTTTTGACATATGAATGGCAAGGAAATTTTCGAGTGCGAAATGCCATAGATAAATTTAAAGGTTAGAAATTCTTTCTGAATGGTTACGAACATCAAGATAGTTTTATGTTGTATCCTGATAACTATCTCATAAAAAGACTTGTAATACTGTCAAAATATTAAGTTTTTAAGCATTGTCATGTTTTATGAACTATTACGTATTTCTAATTTCGTGATTATATTTAATAATAAATTGAGAAGAAGAAGAAAAATATTCAAAATTTAAATTTAGTAACACAGAATTCTGAGATTAGTTTGCAACTAAAGCTTTTTCAAAGACGCTGGTTGGCCAAAAGATGAAAAAGTGAATCAGGGATTACCTTTTAACGGAATATTTAAAAAAGTTGATACGGCATCAAAATGAAAGCATTTTCAACCAATGTTTGCACCAAAAGATGCGATAGTTGAATGTTTTAATAGTTAAAATTCCTCCCAAAATATTGTCTTCAAAAGAAAATGATAATCATTTTTCGAATGTTTTTTAAACAGCTGCTTGTTTTCATTGAGATCAACAATTTTCAAATTTTAATACTGTGGGAATATTAATTGCATCTGATATAAAATGATTTTTGCAGACTAAAATAAAATTTTCTAATGATATATTCTATCGTTAGCAATTTTTGACGAATTATTATCGTAGAAAAAAATGCATGCTAGAATAAGGGATATTTAAATTATGTTAAATTTCTTCACGAGAGGAATCCATAATGAAGTGGCATCAAAACTAAAATAAATAAATTTCAGTCAATCAAAATATCCCTTTTGAGTATTTGTTATAGCTATTTTATTTCCTTTTTATCATTTTAAAGCAAAGATTCATCAAATAAATTATATTTCTTGCATTCTTATTATTAGCTTCTTTCCTTCGAAAGAATTCATATTTGTTGGATAAACAGCTAGAGGGGACTTCAATTTGCTGAGTGAAAGCTACTGAACTCATATTTATCAACTGCATTCTTAATTAGGTCTTCAATTCATTAAAAATATTTTTTCATGTATGCCGCAATTGTTATTTACAATAGATAAAAAAATACGGGTGTTCACATTAACTTCTTTTTTTATGCTATATATTTTCCAGACTATTAATTCAAATAAATAATATTTATATTCATACTTTCTTTAGTAAATGCCATTAAACGCAATAAAAATGCCTAGCTGGAAAAATTTAACTTAAAAATTTTAGAATATTATTCATTTATTAACGCTCCCATGACACAGGTCCGAGGTTCGATCTTCGGGCTGGGCAAGGTTGACTCAGCCTTTCATCCTTTCAGTGGGTCGATTAACTGAGTACCAAGCAATCTTGGGAAATAAACACTGGGGGTGTTACGTTAGGCTGACCACCTAACTGGGACACATGCTTCGCACCCCAGGGCCCTCGGTCATGAAAACAGTTATGGGTACTGTACGCCTTGGCCCACATTAGCTGTCGTGCCATGGAGTTTAGTTTTTATTCATTTATTAAACACATTATGATTTTTCAAATATTAATGGAAATAACTATAGATTTTATAAAACGTTATTAATTTTTGATAATTTAACTGAAAAAGATTACCATAATGTGAATATAAATAACGATTTTATATTTTATCAACAGTCATTAAAAATTTGATGTTTAGATTTTATATATTTTTGTCGAATTAAATGCTATTATATTATACGCATATTTAAGTTAAAATTAAGAGTTTATTATTTATAAAAGTTTCAAATACAAAATATCTAAATTTAAGTTGTTAATAAATTTTTTTCTTTACCAATAAATCATAGAAATTGTTATTACTAATTATAATTGTTGTTAGCTCGCTCTGCAGCCGTTGACTCTGCAAATTGAAGTCAGTTGGGTGTATCTTTCTTTTAACTAGAGCACCACGAAGGTGAAAGTACGACTTTGTTCTAAGTACTCTCGTATCTTACATATGTAATTAATGTATGAGAGAATGACTGAATCATTATTTAACAATTGCTGAGCGTACAATTTGATATACATTTTTTAAAATTTGTTTCCTTAAATTAGGTTTTAAGCTTCCTTAAGCAAATTTTACTAGTAATATTTTTATGCTCTGTCTTCAGTGATCCTTGATTGATAATTCCGCGATGTAAGAACCATATACAGAAACATGAAGCTATTCTTTTTAAATATAAAACATTATTTTATTGATAAAACTTTTTGCATGAAGGGTTGGATTTTTTTATTACATTTTTGTTTAACATTTATAATTCTAAAATGTACTAACACAAATTATATTCGATAAATATATTAGTGTAAAAAATATACTCAGTTTGAAATAAAAAAAGTAATATATTTTATATATTGAGAAGAAAAATACAGATAAATAAATGTATAAAGTATTAATATTCTCTAACACACATTGGTGTTTTTTAAAATTATTCTCTAAAAGTATAATCACCTTAGTTCACCCTTGATCATTTCATATACTAAGTGAGTTTTTTAAATTAATATTTATTGAAAAAATCATTTGTTAAATTTTATTAAATGTGTAAATATTCTGCATCTTTTACAGTTTTAAAATTGTCAACGTTAGTGTTTCTCATTAAGAAATAATATAATATGTTGAGTGTATGAAATAAAATTATTTGAGCTGGTTTTCAGTAAATCTTTTATACGAAGACTCAAGATTATTTTAATTCTCATACTGATTAATCAGTTCCGATATAAAATGAACTGTTAAGCCTCTATTACATTTGAGTTGCCCAGATTTCAGTTTGAGCAACTCCCGTTACGTGACGTCACAGCTAAAAATTTGAGCAACTCGTTCTATCCGTCCAATAATATTACAGATTTTTTCACAGCTGCGCAGTTGAAATTTGTAAATCATTTTGTTTCCGCCAAGTTTCATGCCAAATGAAAGTTATTGGCGTTATAAGTTGCCGAGAATGAGCAACTTTTTTGTGCATGCAGCAGCAACTCGAGCAATTCATATCGCCAATGATTTTAAACACGGATCATGTTTTGTCTTTTTTCGCCAAGTGGAAGTGACATGGAAATAAGTGATTGGTTTTAATTATTGTATTTCATTCCAATCTAGTAGAATTGCCGGTATTAAAAACAAACAAAAAGGAAATGCTCTTCAGTTAGAAATAATCAACTTAATAAACTCATTTGATGAAGATTAAAACATTTTTTGTCTTTATTGTATACTTTTTCAATATTATGGATGAAACACTTGATAAATAAAATAGATAGTTAAAAACTTAGTTAATTAAAATTGTTTTTAATTTCTTCAGCAAAGTAGATGAGAAGTGTTCCAATTTCAATATTTATTAAATTTACTGAGTTTTCAAACATTAATTTCATTTAAAGTTTTGTTAGTTATTCAATACATGAGACTATTTTGTCATTTTACAATGTTTACAGTTTGTGTTGAACTTACATTTGCATATTTAAACTGAAACTTCAGTCGAAATAAGTATGCCATATAAAAATATTTAGTGTTAATTTTACTTTTATTTTTTCATTACATTAATTTCCTGTTTTTCTTTTTAGCAAGTTAATGTATTATAATTAAATGTTGAAGGCACAAGCATTTTGGTTTATTATTTACAAATACATATTTATAAGATTTCATTATTATTCTTCTCATAATTAAATTCTTCATTATTATTCTTCATATAATTAAATTCTTTTATACATTTTTCCCCTGGAACACACTTATATAATGTTCATTTACTCATCCAAAATATATTGCAATCTTACAACTAACTCCATTTACTTTTGACAGTATGTAAATTAGACTTAAAAATAAATTCTTATAATGATGAAAATACTGGAGTGTACAAATAAAAGTGAAATGATTTTAATGTAAGCAAAAATTTCTTTTTAAATAAACATTAAAATATTATTCCTGTATATATTGTGTTAAATTGATATAAATCAATATAAAATTTTAATAATTTAAAGCTTTTTTCAATTGTTTTTATGAGGAAGCATTTTTAACATATTATAGATTATAGTAAAACTAGTTGAAAATCAAATTTAAAAAAGGGCTGTGTTACAACTTTATGTGTTAAAAAGTTACAATTTTAATAATGAAATTAAATACAATATTTGATTAAAATAGAAACCTTGTATTTGTTCCCATTTGTGATGTAAATACAAATAATGTGAAAGTAAGTATAAAAAATATAAATGATTGCTATATTTGCAAAATAATTTAATTCACATCATGGTCAATACAGAGAGTATTTTGACTTCCAATGTAAAGCAATTAACTAATCATTGAAATGAACAATAAAGACTAATTGCAGTCACTACTGCAAGATTCTGCCTTCAATTGCAAGATTATCAGCTATGAGGCTAAATAGCACTTCATTCTTTTAGTTTCATACAAATTTCATAACATTTTTTTCAATTTGAAAATGTAATATGAAACAAACTATTCATATAATGTCATCACAAAATGCTATCAATTATTTCTTTTCTTTATTTTTTTCCAACAAAACATATATATATATATATATATATATATATATATATATATATATATATATATATATATATATATATATATATATATATATATATATTCAAAATATACATGTCATTTTATTGCAGATTATACTTTAAGAAACTGCATGTAAATAAAGATAGTGTAAAGAATCTCTGCTTTTATGTGGTGTGTTTATTTAAAGGTAATAAATAATTAGTTTCAAAATGCATCTTATTTTAATATGCCACAATATTTACCTTAATAAAAAAGAGAAATAATTGATTTCTTCATTTTAAAAATAAATTATAAATTCAAATTCATAACTAATATATATTTTTTAAAAAAATATAATTTTTGTGCATTTCCTCAACTTTTAAAATAGTAATTTGAGTTTCTTTTTTTAATATATCAATAGTTAATCATTAATTTTTTATAAACATTGTTGTTAAGAAATTATTTTTGTGTAGGAAAATCTTACAATACAATATATACAATTTTGTGTGGTGTTTGTAGAATTTCATGTTTAAATTGAAGCTTCAATCTGCAAATTCTTAGTCTTCTTATTTAAGAATAAATTATGCACACACAAATGTGTTACTTATGTATTAGCATTGATTTTCACGTCGGCAAAGATTATCTTTCCCCATCTTAAAAGTAAAGCTTCACACGAAGCAAGATGGCGTATAGTAAATAAAATTTGGCTACAAATTAAATTCCCAAATAAGAATTCATTATGAAATGTGGACACCTTCTGAGTAAAATATGTCAACCTTAAAAATGTAAGCCAAAAAAGAGATCTATTATTAAATCTAGTAAAGCTATTATTTTCTTACAGCAAACCTGAAAGAAATCTCAAACATTGATTGGACGAAAAGAACGAGTTGCTCAAATTTTAAGCTGTGACGTCACGTAATGTTAAGTCTACGGGAGTTGCTCAAACTGAAATCTGGGCAACTCTAATGTAATAGGGGCTTTATACATTTCTTTAACGATAAGCATCGTATAATACCTTAAAAAATAAAGCGAGTAAAAGTATCATAAGAAAGAAATGATGTCGATTATCGTCTTCAATTCACATTATGTCTTAAAATGTAGTCCTAATTCAAAAGGGAGTCCTTGAATTAAACAATGTGAAAATTTCTGACTTGGCAGATATTTTGGAATAGAATAACATATCACAAACATTCCTCTTTAAGTCATTACAAACAAAACAAAAAACATTTTTACAATTAAGGACTTGAAGATCTCCTTGTTTCAAGAACGTATTTAATAGATTTTTTACAATATTCTCGTAAAATAAGAGTAGACTCCATTTAGCTTGACTTGGGAAGGGACAGGAACATTTTGTGAGCCCCCTCCCTCTACTCCACAGCAACAAGCTTTCTGTTCGATTTGGAAAACGATACTATTCGATTGACAACGTGAAATAAACATTCTATTCGATATGGAGACTCGAGGCAGCTGCTCCGTATGCCCCCTACTCAGGCTCTAAGTACTGGAATAGTGTTTCATCCACCGTTCTAAGGAATCTTAGATACATGTATATGTAAATTTAATAAGCCAATCTAATTAAACTTTATTAAATAGATTTAATTATATTAATAAATAAACCAGTTACTAGGTGAATGTAACACTACGTTTTTGAAGATATTAGTAATATAATTCTTTGATTTTTTTGAGGACATTGGATTTTGAGGACATTGGACATTGGATCTATTTTTGCATAAAGGACTTACTATGTATTTGCGTTACATATCTGATAATTAACCATGAGTGAAGTATATGGTGAAATAATGTGATTATTACTTTAATGTAATTATGTTTACTTCTGTCATAATGTAAAGAATTTTCAAACAGTATTCAATTTATAGTAGATTTACAATTAAATAATTTAAAGCACATTTTTATAATGATATTTATTTTAAGACAGTTACCAAATAACACTTTTCATTTAAATTAAAAAGTAGCAAAACAAATTTATTACAAATAATTACCAAATGAAACAAAATTTTCTTGCTTTTAACAAAAGTAAAAATAATTAAATGAATTAAAGTAATTTACAACTACATAATATATTTTAGACTAGAATACAACCCACGGGATTGTAAGTTTGAGACCTGCAAAACAATTATACTGGCTGATAATATTAGTTCAGTTAAATTATATTATGTAATGCTGAAAAAATAAAGGTATCCATATGTTTTAAATATTATTTTATGTCTTGAAAAATATATACGAAATGTAATTTTGCGTACATAATGAAATAATCAACACAATCAATATAACACGTGACATTTAAAAGAGAAAATAAAAATATTTCATTTTAAAATAAAATGGTTATAAAAACTGCACTATAGTTTTTAATCCTTCAATTCACAAATTTAATATTTTGAAAGTTATTAATAACATTTTTACGTGTATATATCAAATTACTAACAATGTATATTTTTTTCTGAACACATAATATACCTAATTTTAAATACTTAATGATAAAAATATATTTGAGGGTGCCCCTTGGCGAGATTGGCGATTTTTGTTTGGTGCCAATCCTGTTCGGGCGGAATGCTATGCAAACAGTAATGGCGGCCAAAACACAATGGAATTTCAAAAATAATGCAGTAAGCATACATAAAAAAAGAAAAAATGTACTCACTTTATTTTGCTGGAATATCCTCACTTTGAGGTACACAAAATTCTCTAATAGCGCCTACAGATATTGCTTAAATTTATCCTGAGAAAAAACCAATCAGAACCCTGAATGAATTTGAGAATAACGTTTAGGGTTACCATAAATAGAACAACATCGCCCTGCTTGGCGATAAACTTGGCGAGATTTTGAGGGGCACCCTTAAGTATAGTCTAACCATATTTACAAATGAAAATAGAGCATGAGATTTTAATTGCATGTATTAGTTATAAATTCACTATAATTTCGCAAGTAATTTTAATTTGAATTAAAAAAATAGACAAAAGACTTTTTTTATAGAATCTTAAGTAACAAGAATAAATCTAAACATTTTATAAAGAATTCCTATTTATTTTAATTTAATAAGCATTTATTAAGCAATTTAATATTCCTTAATGCGTTTCTATGTAACCGGCAATTTATTCTAAATGAACACATGTGTGAAGAAAATAGAAAACAAATTTAAAACGAATTAAAAATTGTGATTGAAATGAATTCACAGTCGGTAATAATGTATACAGAAAAAATGATATTCATGGCTGTTGGAATATATAATTTACCGAAGCATTAAAAAGTGATAATTTACTTTTCTAAAATACAATCTTTATTCCTATTTAGTAGCAATACCAATTAAATGCGGTCGAATATATAACCAAACAGATGGGTTTAAAGATCGTTCACAGGTAACGCTCTTAAATCCAGCTTTATCAATGTAACTTCCGATATCTTTTGCTGGATAGCAACCATTAAAGTAGATTTTCCACAATGGTGATACTGCTCGTTGTATTATGTACTTCATTCCTAGTTCGTGATAAGCAACATGTTCGACGAAAAGGAATTTTCCGCCCTAAATAGAAAAAGACATATATTAATAAATAAATAGATAACAGGGCAAAAAATTGTGCGAAAGATTATTCAACACTTACAGGCTTCAGTACTCTTTTTACTTCCCTGAGTACACTAGCGACCTCTACCACCGAGCACATGACGTAAGTGCAGACGACGACATCCATCGAATCATCGGGAACTTCCGGCATATTTTCGGCCATGCTGATGACGATCCTTTCCAGCTCCACTTGAGGATGTTTCTCTTTGTTGGCTAGGAAGAAAGGTTGGAAAGAAGGGTTCATGTCGACGACTGTCAGTTTCGAATTTTCTGGATAGAATGGTAAATTTGCTCCATCTCCGACTCCAATCTCAAGTATTTTTAGAGGAAGAGATTTGTTTCGTCCCGGGAGTTCTTCTTCTAAGCGCTTAAATGCCTTCTTCCGACTGGATATGAGTGTGTGTTTAACAAGAGGTAGAATGACTTTGGAAAAAAGAATGAGAACCACATATTTTGAAAAGATTTGTTCAAACGTAAAAGCAATAGGAATGGTAAAAGAACAGATGATGATAGCGTCCACAAGAGAATAGTTAAAACAGCATAGAAGGCAGTTTCCATTTTTCAGTCCAATTTCTGAAAAAATATTCAGAGCTTAGTTAAAATAAAAAAACTTTCCTTAAACTATAAATTATTGTAAGAATATTACACATGAAAACGAATATTTCAATAAACAATTACCATTGCAATTAAATATTGATAATGATCAAGTTATCTCACAGGGTAAAAATTTAATCTTTCAGATCCCTGTCATATTAGTGGAAGAGAAAGTACGCGTAAAAAAAAAAAAAAAATCTCAATTGACACTATTTATGTCTTGGAGAGAAGTAACTAAATTAAAATATACGGTGATTTAAATCTGCTTTAAGTTCTCGAAAGATATTGAAAATTTTAATATTACTGATAGTTAAGACGAATTTTGATTTATTCTTTTCCATTCAGAAATCAAATGAAGATAATTAATTTTCTTCTACTTTTTCGATATGGTAATCCATTTTGCAAAATAATTTGCTTAGGTTCTTGGAGGAATTATCACAAGCAATTGTTCAGGTGTTAATTTTATTTTTCTAAGCATTCCACAAAACCAAACATATATTCGAAATCAAGTCAGTTAAAATTATTAATATAATAAAAATTCGAAATGAGAGAGAAGCACGTTCCATGTTTTAAGTTATCAAGAGACGAATTTATGGTTGTGTTCCATTCTATACAGTCATTCATTATCCAGAAAATTTCTCTCTCCCTAGCTTACCAGATGTCCTGATTTTCTGTCAAAATACCATATCCTGGCCAGTTTAATTCACGTCTCGATAAAAAAGAGGGAGAAAGAAAAAAAGAAAATTTAATATTGGCGTAACCAAGCTACTAGTCTTAAGGTTTAAAAGAAATTGCTTAGAAAGAATGCAATTAATTTAAAATCCTATTAATTAATGAAATTTTGAAAATTTTAAATCCGTGTTAATAGCTTGACTCAATGGAAAACGGTTTCTCAAGTATATACTTTGGTCTTTGTATATTAATGAAATGAGCTTCGACACTATTTTCAGAAAGATTTGATGATGAACTTTGCCTTGTTTGCTGCCTCTCGAAGAATGCGATTGGAAGTCAGGCAGCAAATTCATCGACAAGTCGAATTTACAATACCGTCTGAATACGATGTGACGTAGATGAAACGTTATCTGACGTCATGGATACCAATGAGAATTGTAATAAAGTGACATAATCATGATCTCAACTGGAATTAAAGAAACAACCACTTCATGGTTAAAAGAAAGAAAAAAGGATTTTATAGATAACAAAAAGTCAAAAATAATTAATTGTGACGGCCTTTTTATGATAGTTATTTTGTCATTTATTTCTGTTCTGTTTGAAAACTATAGTAGAGAAAAGAACTTCTAAATAAATCTAGATGAGAATGTCGATAACAATATGAAAGAAGAACCTGATGGTTTTTATGAAAGATGTCTTGCATAATGTGCACCTCTGAGAGATTAATTTTAGAAATGTTGAACCGTTTTCATGGCCCAATCTGGGTAATATCTATGATTTTAAATGAGAAAACGGCAAAACTTCAGAAGTTATTATAGCAATTTTTTAATGTACCCAATATGAAAAAAATGATCCACTGTTTGACGAAATTGTGCAAGCTAAAGTGTATTTGCAGTCAAATTGGGAACAGTGGAAGCAAGAAGAGACGACCAGAGATGGGATCATTTCAAGTGAAGAGAAAGGCTTGTTTGGTCACTTCAAGGATAATTTCATAACAGTCTCCAATCTGATCAGGATTGCAGATCATACTTCGTGCTTACTAGGGACATCTGCACCAATTGAGAGTGCATTTTTTTATTAACAATACAAGGATTGGTGGTAGAGATTTTATGATGCAATCTACAGTTAAAAGTTTGAGGACATATGAAATTAATATCAGTTTTACTTGCGAAAACTTTTATAAGATTAAAACCAAAAAAGGTCTTCTAAAAAAGTCCTTAGCCAATGAAAAGTAGTACATGTAAATATTGCTCAAATTTTGATTCCTCATCACAAAGTGTTTATTCTTTTTACTTAAATAACTTATAAATATTAACTTTTAAGAAATAAAATGTTTAAATTTATAAGCCTGTGACATTTATTATACTATCCCTTGCTTAGGTTCCTAATTAGTAATTATTTATTCATTGAACTGAGAGTAAATTACTCTCTTATAAATATATTAGTTCAAAAAATATTTGGATATATATATTATATATATATATATATATATATATATATATATATATATATATATATATATATATATCTGTGTGTGTGAGAGAGAGAGAGAAAGAGAGACCAGAGGGCCATTCACATCAAGTCCTCTGCGCGACATACAGAGAGTGAGAGAGAGGACGACGAGAAGATGGAAGAGAGGAAGACGCACAAACTGATATAAAGATTTTTTACAATTAAATACTTCGAATTATAACTAAGATGTTAGATTAGACTATGTTATTTGATATTCATTTGTAAATATGTAAATAGCTTTTTCTTATTATTTCAAAACCATTATTAAATAATTTAAACTTTATCTGTTAATATTTCCTGACAATGATTCCACAGAATCCCCCCACTCACACACACACACACACACACACACATATATATATATTGGGTTGGCAAGAAAATAATTTCGATTTGCACTTATAGATAGCATTAAGTTTGTTTCGTTATTCTTTTGTCAATGTTAGAATTTTTTCTTTTGAGATTTGGTAGTCGATACTTTTAGGTTCTTATAAAAACAAATTTCGAATAATTTTTTTACAACTGCCATTTTACAGTTACAGTTGTCAATTGCAGTTACTGTCAGTACTCAGTTTTAACATGGAGTGAAAAAGTAAGCATTTCGACACATTTTTATATTTATAAATGCAAAAAAATGGCTAAGGCTCACAAAGAGATATGTGAAGTTGATACTATTGATTGTTTAATAAAACACACATGTCAGAATTGATTTAAAAAATTTCGTTCTAGAGATTTATTACTGAAAAATATCGAACGTTCTGGTCGACCTTCTGAAGTTGATTATGATAAAATGAAAGCTATAATTGAAGCGCATCGTCATATAACTGGTGCGAGAGATTGGAGAACAGTTAAATGTATCACACATAACAATTTAAAATCTCAGACTTCTTGGACTTGTTAAGAAACTCGGTATTTGGGTTCCACAAGAACTGAATGAAATTCACATAATACAAAGAAACAATATTTGTGATACGCCCTTCAAACGTAATATACAATCGACCCTTTTTTTAAATGAATTATCACTGGCCATGAAATATGAGTCTACAATAACGTTAATTGAAAAAGAGGGTCTATGCTTGATGAACCAGCACAAATCATGTCAAAAGCTGAATTCCGTCAATAAATAAATAAATAAAAATAAAAAGGATCATAATGTCAATTTTGTTGCATTACAAAGGTGTTGTTGCATTTAGAGCAATTTCCAAACAACCTAACAATCAACTCAGATGTCTACTGCCAACAATTTGTGAAATTGGACGAAGCAATCAAAGAAAAAGCTATAATTCCAGAGGAAATGTTTTCTACCACATGTGCCTCACGCATCTTACGCAACACGTGCGAAACTATTAAAACTTGGTTGGGAAGTGAGGTCACACCATCCATGAAGGCCAGATTATGGATGGTGTGACATCACTTCCCAACCAAGGTCAGTAATAACGATGACTTCAAATCGTATTTGGTTGAATTTTTTGCTGTTAAAGACCAGAAATTCTATGAACACAGGATCATGAAGTAACCTGAAAATTGGCAAAAGGTCATCGAACAGAATGGAAGATATTTGACTGATTAAATTTTATTTTCTGTATAGAAAAAAATTGAGTTTTATTTCACACTAAAGAAACCAAAATTACTTTCTTGCCAACCCAATGTGTATATATATATATATATATTAGTTTACTTATTTTTCGTAAATATTTTATAGGAGTGTTCGTGGTATTGATTTTAAAGAAAAAATAAATATAGCAAATTTTATTCATTTTACACATGCATAGCTGACTTATTTTCTTCAAAACGTGTCAACTGTTAATATCCTTTCTCCTTTTAGTGCTTAAAAGAGTCAAAGAACATATAACAAATCCTGAAATGTTATGTCTGAATTTTATAGCTCTTGTTAAAAGGCACTATTTACGCCAATTATTTTTCTTCAATTGAATTTTAATACGAGTAACAACATTTCGCATACTCGATGCTGGAAAGTAAAAAAAAAAAAAAAAAAAGTAGTTATGGCGATCGTTTCACGTGTGAAGCTGCGTGAGAGCAGCGTGTCATCGCATTGACAGACACTGTGAATCCACACGTGGGCGATGGTGACTCAGGTGAAGGTCAAGAGCACTGATAAGATCGCAGCAAGGAAGCATCCTGCAAAAATAGGGTAGAAAAAAGTAGAACGACTTCGGCGTAGAATGAAGAACTTTTAAGATTATATATTTTCTTGTTTTCTAAATCATTCATTTTTCTTCTCGCGGAAATACGCTCGTTTTTGTCATGCGATGATGGCAAAATCACGGGTCACAGTTTTATTTTTTCTCGGTCCCCAATCCATGAACAGATGATTATCTGACTTTGAAACAAAATTTCGTTAAATATTTTGCATTTTTGACACTGTCAAATTTGCTTTTAAACTTCACGATTTATTTACAGTTCTGGTGCAGTAAATTTTTAAGAACAGAACTTGTTTATATAAAACTGATAAATTATATAAAAGTGCTGGAAATATTTTGTTTTGTAATACAATAATTACCTCTGAAAGTAAGTTCTTAATTATATTTTGAAAGAACAATTGGAATGAAAAAGGATTTTGATGTATCAATTGTATTTCCTTACATGTCAAGCACAGGACGACTTTGTCTATGAATGCTTAACCGGTGCATTCAAACCTGTTTTTGTGCGGCGGATAAAGACCGCATAAAAGAAATAGAAATAAATTGCTCAAAATTTCAAGCCTGCAACTGTAAAATTAGTTTTTGCAAGTTTTTTTATTATTATTTATTTTTTATGCGGAGAATAGGGGGGGCGCATAGAAAAAGTCTCCTGCAGAAAATAACTTAAAAATTAATGAAATACTTTTGAAGCGAAATCAAGTTACGAAGTGAGTGCATTCAGGAGAGCGATGCTCTTGCAAAGCAAAGCAAAAAAGCGAACTTAACGAAAATATCAGAAGTACTTGAAATTAAAATATATATAGATAGAGATAAGAAAATTGATATAGGCCAGTACTAAACTAGAAAATTGAGAAAGCACTGGATATATAAATGTAGTTTGTATTGGGTAATGTAAATGGCTGGATAATCTGGGTAATGTAAAGGTAATGTAAATGGCTGACGCAACACTTATGTAAACATGATGAAATACATATGAAAAATCGGAGTAACTAAATGGTCATTCGTATCATTTCCTTTTTAATTGAAAATTTATAGTCAATTATATTCCAAATGAGAATTGATTATTTTATATATAGCAAAGAAAACATCGCATAAATAGAGCTACACAAAAAATAGGTTTGAGTGTATAGTGAATGACTAGGTTACGAAATTTTTTAAAATGTGCCTTTTTTATTGAAATATAATAAGGAATGTAATACGTTATATATATATATATATATATTAAGAAGTATCTGTTTACTCAAATAAATTATTATTGTACAGATACATTATTTAATTCATGTAAATAAAAAAATGAATAATTAATTTACACGATAAATTTCCTCAATTAAATTTTTAATTACATTTGCTTTTAATTTTGCCTTATGTGAAACAATATTTTTTTGATTTCTTTTATTGTCAATGAGTGTATTTCGGTTACTTCAATTTATTATTACATTTATTTCAATTTTCACTGGAAGAAATTGTAAGAAAGTGAAAAAAATGCAAATAACTATGATTTTATTCTTTGATAAAATTCATTATATCCTGAGTGTAACGTTTTTAATCAAGAAAAATGTTATTTTAACAAAATAAATTTTTTAAAAGTTTTCTTGCATTATTAAGAAAAAAACATTAGAATAAATCTATACAGATTTTATTTAGTATACAGTACTTATAACTATCATTTAAAACACAAAAATAAAAGAGTACAGTTAGGAAGAAAATATTAGAATTAGGGGATTTATAGGGCAAAGCAGCTTATTTCCACCCTATAACGAAAAACACGTATCAATAGATATTTGTGTTATATTTTTTGATAAACATTTATAATTCACTTTTATTTTGAGCAAGATATCACAGGAATAACAGATGTCATCTTACCGATAACAAGAAATTCATTTGGACCTTATCACCACGATGGAAAAAAATGTCATAATAACTTCGTTAAATTCTGAATTAAGAAAAAATATACATTTGCTAAAGACAGTAAAACAAGAGAATGGATATGAAAAATATACCTTGCTCAGTTTCCTAACAGCAGTACGAAGGATGCGTTTCGACGAAAAAGCCGAGTTCTTCTGACATGAGTTTAATTCGCGCACGGTTACCGTTAAGATAGCGTCAGATAAGTTCAGTCGGATGCGGAATTTGAGCGGGAAAATTTTTAAGGTCGGCTCAGCGGATATAAAAAGCATGATTCATCACAAAAAAGGGTTATTCTGGAAAAGAAAGCATTAAAACAGATTTTTTATTTATTTATTTATTTTAAACTTGTGTAAATGAGATTTTATATTATATTAGAGTAAACATTTGAGGACTATCGATCTCTGATTTCTAGTGAAAAACTTGCTCTCAGTCTTTTCCAGGAAAAATTGCCATTTTCAAGTATGATATTTATAATTTCGTATCACGGAATGAGGCTTCAAGGTGTAAGCAAATCAAATGAGCAAGCATAAGTTCGGAGTCCTTGTTTTTTTTTTAGGTTATTAAATATTGAGGTCAGAATTTCATTCCTCCACTTTCCGATGAATTTCAGATATGCGGCGTATTAGGAATATCGAAAACATGTTCGTTGCAATAATTATGTTAAAAATAGTATTTTTTTAAAAAAATTCAAAATTGTAAACATTGTTATTTCATAAAAAAAAGAAAGAAAAGAAATAAGTTACGCTGTTTGGAGTGTAGAAAGAAGAAGGAATTAGATACACTCAAATTTTTTCCTACCACAAGCGGATAGATTTAAAAATCAGGTGTAGACCATCCGCCAGCGAACAGTTCCAAAAAGGTTTGCCTCACGGCGTAAGCAGCTGTACAGGGAGTTCAAATAAATGTTCATGATGATTGAAATTAAATGCAAACGTTTTAATGAGAATTTCTTAATGGAATATAGGCTATTCGTTTTATGTTAGCAAACACATTAGCAAAAGTTTTTGTTAATTTTGTGCAACCGTTTTCAATTCAATTCTGAATGAAAATTCGGTGGACATACAGAGAAAGGAATTAGTTCATGCAGAAGGAATGGCCAACTGAGCCCGTCGGTTCAAGCATTTAATTCATGGAGCTTACACCCTATTCAAGATACTTATAATATCATGTGTTACTGCAAAATAATATTAACAGAAAATTGATTATACATAGAATTTATTTAGACTTTTAAAGCCTTAAGTTACGTTCGTATTCGTGGAACGATTGGACAAAGTGCCATCTTCTGGTAGGGAAATAGTGACATTCTCCCCCTACATGTGGCTTCTCCTGGTTTCGATGAACGATTGTTTTTCTTCGACCTTTGTTTTCTTTTTTCCTGAAATCAATACCATTGGCTCAAAAGCAAAGCGGATTATTCTAAAAGCCCAAATTTCTGATTCCTGCTTCGAAAGTCGGTTTTGGATTGCCAGTGGACAAATTCTCTGAACTCAAATTTAATAGCAACCATGAGTTGTCGGTATTTAAGGTGTGTTCCATCGACAGAAAAGTTGGAATTTTTTACCCTTCATAACCAAGCAGAAGGGCTTACAGTACTTGACCCTCCACCCCAGAGGTATCATTTCGCTTGGATGACATTGCAACCACAATATACTGAATGTTCTCCAGCCGCTTTTAGGGAACACAACTGATCTTCAGTTCAGTCTGGATTTAAACTCTTTACCTTACGATAGTGAAAACAATGGCATACTCAACTCGGTCATTGTGGCCTCCGCTGAAGAACCCTGTTTTGACACTGTATCACGGGCAATCTCATGCTATATTGCCTTTAATACTAACGTGAATTAGGAGAACTTTTCATGGACAGCATACACGCATTGTAAGAGGAGAAATTCGGAAAATTCCCAAGCACTCACCTTTCGACAGAGATGCATGCTGGGGTGTCAGACACATCGCTTGTTGCTTAATAGTATCTTTGATCAAACTTGGGAAAATTCGCTCTGAATTGTTATGTCCTTCAACCAGGTCATGGTGAACCCAGACGACGATGTGAACAGCTGAATGGCGGAGGACATTTTAAGTTCAAAGGGTAATTTGAACTTTTTATTAATAGTGAATGACTCCATTCGTAAGGGAGAAAACTCGAAATGCTTTCAATCACCCTTCCCGACAAATGAGCACGCAGAAAGCAAAAATATCCATCTCCCGTTATTCAGAAGTGAATGGGATCGGACCGGGGACCTTTTATGCTAAGAAAAGCGTTTCCCTATCACTAGGCCATGGTGAGCCCAGAGTTAAATGTTTTGATACCATTTAGTGGACAGCCTAATGGCTGAAGGCCGTCGTAAGGCATTTTTAATATCCACCAACCGCTTAATGCTTTCTGGGATAACTTTTCATTGTAGCGGTTATTATTCAAGTGTCTCAAGGAAGGATCTTTCAGTAAATCACTGTCTCGGTAAATTCTCAAGCACCGACTCTGATTGACGTGCATGTTTAAGGCAGATGCGCAACATCCATTTTCCGTTCTTCTACAGTGAGTGATATCGAGCTTATGACTTTATGGCACGAAAAGCGTCGACCTATCACTAGCTCACAGGAGAGTCTAGAATAATACGTTTCTGCAAATATGATCGATTTAGAAAATAACGTCTAAAATAAAATAACAAGTATAATCCAAACAATATCGGTGCCCGAGTAAAATATCGGGTATTTTTTAGAATGTTCACGTTAATACTGAAACTGTACAATCGAAATAAGTTTTTGCTAAGAATGCGGAGGGCAAATCCTTTTTTCTGTGCGTGCCTCTCGTGTGAAACCCGGCTTCATAGCTGGTTAATTTATTGAAGAAGGTGGTACTCGGTATTTTGTTTTAGATATATACCACTTTCCAGTGGGAAGGGAAATGCACGCTTTTTGTGATTTAAGTGGATACACAATGAGTGGCTATTATAGCTGCACAAAGTCGTCAATTGCGGTACAGCATCATGGGTTTCGATTTATCGCTTTAATCATACTCGATTTATCGCTTTAATTCCTTTATTGTCTTGAAATAATTACTTAAATAATTAGATTTATATTCAACTCTTGGTGAAACAAATCAAATTAACATAAATATGGAAAGAGAATAACTTAAATAAATATTTAGAGTGTTAAATGGAATCCTATTTTTTGCGCGTTATGATCTTCGAAAAACTCATGAAATAACATAAACAACTCAAAACGGAAAAACTTAATGGAATTATTTGGTCAATATGACTTTGTGCCAATAGAGAATGTAAATAAAATAAGGACTTGAGAAAAAATAGAATACAGTGCATCATTTAGCTCATATATTCCCCAAACCAATTATTTATGAATTAAGAAATGAAATCCCTCTGGGTTTTAGTTTGACAGTTCATGAGTTCGAGTCCCACTCCGAGCATTGGATGTTTTTATACTTTGGAATTTATTTTAAAATGTAGGTTCCTTAATAAAAGTTAAAAGTCAAAGCAATAAAATATTTAAGTGGATTTTGTAACTGTGTGTATAATTTCACTCCTTATAAACAATCGTTATGAAGCATGGAAATTTTCAAGCAAAAAGAATAACAATAAATGAGAGTTTAATGGAAGCAGATAATGTGCCACCAGGAGTAAAAATTAAATCCTCTTGTCTTTTGGTTTAGATAGAATGAATTGTAGAGGGCTAGCAACATAAATACAGAATCTAAAGTAATTGATGTAAATTATGCACTTCTATTATGTTATTCTACAGGTGGTTGTCAAAACAATGGAATCGTCTAAGACATTTATAAAGAATATTTTTAGCATAATGTAACCTTTAGCATGTAATAGAGCTTGGCTTCGCCTGGGAATCCATTCACACAGTTGCTGAATAGTGTTTAGAGAAATATTGTACCATTCTTCATGGAGAGGTTTTGAAAGTTCTGGGAGAGATGCCGGTGGAGGATATCAGTTCGGTACTGTATGCTCTAAAATATACCATAACTGTGTAATTATCTTATAATAAGATTATCTTGTAATAATAAGTCGGATGACTGAGCAAGCCAAGGTAGATGCATCACATCATTCTCGTGTTCCTCAAATAATGATTGAACAAGTCCTGCTGTATGGTTAGATGCATTATCATATTCGAAAATTCTATCTCCTGCACGAAGCAAAGTTTGCATCACAAGATGAACCTGGTCAAGGAAAATTGTTTTATACTTTTCCCTAGTGATCCTTCCTTTCAAGGTTACGATGAGTCTATAACACAGCTGCTCATATTTATGACAGATCCATCTCCATGCTTGGGCAGTTGGAAGGGACCATCACACTTGTGCAGGTGTCCTTCAAATATACACCCGTTCAGTTAGAGGAAAAGAAGATTGTTTAGACAATATTATTTTATTATTATAAAGCAGCATCCTAAATTAGGCAAAATGTACTCTTTTTTGTTGTTTTTGTCTTGTGGCTGCTAAGTTAGCAAAATGGGGTGAGCGGCTCCACTTTCCCAACTGAGCCGTAATTTGGTGTGCATTCCGACTCCCTCAGTACACACATGGCATAGGCAATCATTCACAGCCCATTCATGCAAGGAAAGGACAAAAACAGGAGAGAAAGAAAGTACATCCATGCCCGAACCGAGATTCGAGCTTAGGACCTCCCCACCCGCAGTCAGTCATTCCAACCACTAAACAGGGGGGATACTGCATGCTTTCTTTTAATTGGCAAATTTGGGAAGGGGGAAATTGGGATTGGCTTTCCTTGCATGTTTCCCAACGTGGGGTCCACATCCTTCAAGAGGACAATTTGAAAATGGGTTTGACACGAGTTTAACCCATTTGCTCCAGGCC
Organism: Latrodectus hesperus; assembly: GCA_037975125.1. Taxonomy (NCBI): domain Eukaryota; kingdom Metazoa; phylum Arthropoda; class Arachnida; order Araneae; family Theridiidae; genus Latrodectus; species Latrodectus hesperus. Next base: position 30,507,855 of record CM075857.1, on the reverse strand, counting down.
ATCTAAATGCATCGCCAGATTTGGGGTGCCAAAATTGAAAGAAAAAGCAAATTCTTAAATAATTAAGGCCAATAAATATTATAAATTCGTTAGACGAGATCAAAATATCAACTGGTTTTTGGCGTCATCAAGTTAACCTCCCTGTGGCAGACTGCAGGCTCCGATTGGATACCCGAACGCTTTAAAATCTCGCTAAGCAACGCAGTTGCTTGCATCTGAATGGCACTTCGTAACTTCTGTAGTGTTTCGCAGCATTCATTTGGTGTTAATTTAAATTAGGCGTCCATAAAAACTGTTGTAAATGTCTCGTTGATTAAAAAAATTATATATGCATTGTATATTTTTAATCGACGAGATAATTGTCGAAATTACATTTCTAAAACTAAAATAAATGTAAAGTATTTCACTTTATATTTATTTTAATTTTAGAAGTATAATTTTCATGAAGAATTTCTAAAGTCAAAAAATATGTTATTTTGTGGTGGTGGTGTAATAAATGTGTTATATACATTTAAATAAATATGCATTTTTTTAGTATACGTTTACTCTGTGTTTCCCATTAAATTAATTTTAACGCATACTTTAGTTTTAATTTTTTATTTATCTTATATATATTTCTTTCAACCCATAATAAAATGAGTTGTGTAATCAAAAAAAAAATAATAGTCAATATTCGAAAAAATATTTAAAAGTTGTGTTCATACTTGCTGTCATCGATGGGCGGTTTTCTTCTGGTCTTTTATGGCAGCAATGCTTGACCAACGAATCAATGAAACGAGGTCGTCTTGAGGCGCATTTAATAGCGAAACATACTGCTCTTAATTCAGATTTGAATTGCTTTCAAACTTTAAAGAAACATTTTGAAAAGAGGACGACAGGAAAGTCTATTTACTGCTTACGTTCAACTCATAATCATATTCTTGAGGCTAGTTATTAAATTTCCTTATTCACCGCTAAATATGGAAAAAATCTCACTATATTTTAATAAAATCGTCAATATCTGCAGTTCTTAAAACGGATCTTGAAAAAGATGTAACATCTATGCCATTCAGTAACAATACTATTAGCAGAAGAATAGAAGAAATGAGTGAAGACATTGAAAAACAACTTGCTGAAAATAAGAAAATTCTCAGTGCAAATAGATGAATCAACTTTGATAGACACACATTGAGGTAGTATTTATAATTAAATGCAGAAGAAATTGCTGAAGAAATGTTGTTCTGTAAAAGATTAGGAAGCACCACTACCTCCAAAGATATTTATTTACATCATAAGCTAAAAAATTACTTAGATGTCAATAATATACCAATGAAAAACATAACATCTTGTGCTACAAATGGTGCTACTAATATGATAGGCATGAAAAATGGCTGCTTAAAATTTATGAAAGATGAGAATCCAGAAATAATTCTTGTACATATTATGTTATTCTTAGAGAAATCTGGGAAGATAAAAACATCTCACCTGTTCTAAATGAATTATTACATTCAGTAATAAAGTGCATCAATGCTATTAAAGCTAATGCCAAATGTGAGTAACTCTTCAAGCTATCTTGTGAAGAGCAAAATGCAGAAACTTTTACTTCACACTGAAGTAAGATGACTCTCGAAAGGGAACTGCTTGAAAAGAGTTATGGAACTGTTTGATACTCTTAGGGATTTCTTAAGAGACAAACTTGAAAGGAAGTATCTGTTAACAGTCGATAGTATAGTATTTGTGAGTTACTTAGTCTATATTTTTTGAAAAACTAAATCGATTCAATAAGCAGCTTCAAGGAACGAATAAAACTCTTGTTGATGCAAAAGCGAAGATATTTGGTTTCATTACCCATATTGAGTTATGTCAGAAATGTATTCACAACAAAAACTTTGAACAGTTTGGTTGATTTAAAACAAATTGATTTTCCTACATGGATGATGCAGCCAATGTTATGGGATTTGTCTGATACATCAAACATGCAGCATCAAGGTGAGCTTGCAGAAATGCAAAATGATGAGCTGTTAAAACTTTTTTAAATATAAAAGGAGCGATGGCACAGCTTTCTGAGGAAACATAAATCAATTATCCGAATTCAGCCAAATGTGCAAGAAAACTATTGTTACCGTTTCCATCTTCATATTTAGCTGAATGAGAATTTAGTGCTGTCATTGATTTACAAGTAAAATAAAAAAAGAAATCGTCAGCATACAGCACAACGGGGGGAGGCTTTAGATTGAAGCCAACCAAATTGGAACTTAACATAAAATCTCTGAGCATCAAGCGCAAGGATTTCACTAAATTAAAATATTAAGTTATTATAGAAAAATTTTTATTAAAATTATTTCGAATTTGAATTTCAGTTTTTCATTATGTTTTGAAAATTTACTTAATGCGTTTCGTTAACAATTTCCTAATGATTTCTACCTAAAGCCTTTCATTTGAATTTCTTAAGATTTTCAGTTTTTACTATGAAACAATTCAAGTTTTTAATATTAAAAATTATGTATATGTTAAATAGGGGGCCCAAGATTTTTAGAAAGGCTTAGGTGGAGCATATGGCACAAAATCTCAGATAATATTAAATAATGAGAAATATTAATGTTTATATCATTAATTTTTAAATGATTTGTTTTTTATTATTTTATTTGTAATTATTACGATTCTATGTTCTTTTACCCTTTGGGTAAAGGCACCTGTTTTATAGCTATAATTTCTAATGTCTGGTATAAAACCTTAAAATTACAAATAAATTAGGATGTTATTAAGATGAAGAACTTATTTGATCGACAGAGTATTTTGTAACATCGGATAAAATTATTAGACTTAATGTAGTCACTGATACATTTTAAGCATCCTGCTTCAAATTTTAGGAAATATTTTACCTCTTTATGGTGAATAATTTATGGATTCTCTCTCCATGTCTTCAAGCGATAAAACATGCATACAACGTGTTTTTCAGTGCTGCCCTCTATAGATGGGAAAAGCATTTCTTGGGATTTTTGCTTTAGAATGGGATAGGTGAAATAAAGTTTTTTATTGGTAAAAAAATTATTGAAATCTAACTTAAAATCAAATTTATGAACAGAATCTTAAAATTAGGTATAACAATTAAGGTAAAATTGTAATTATTTTGAAAGTGTGTTTATTTTTTAAAATTAGAAATAAGATTGTTTTTGAAGAAAGTAGTTACAATTCAATATGAGGAAGAGGCAGATGAAATCAAAAGTTTGAATATTTGCGAAAATTGTATGCATGGTTACAGAAATCAAGATAAATGTGAAAAAAGAAATCTTCAGAATTGCGAGTCGAAAGAACGAAAGCTTATTTAAAATGTGAAGGATTGAATCACTTGTAATAAAAATATCATATTTACTTTACTACCACTGTAAGCAATTTAGTACAGAACATTATTAATAAAATTATTCTCCACAAATAATGCAAAATCTCTCTATAACCGTTTCGAATGCATAAGATCTCAACTAATAAAACCGTTAAATAACGATTAGAAATATATCGGTAAATATATTAAAAAATTATGACCCTTTGTGGTGAGTCTCAGATATATCATATATCCTAGTTAAAAGAGGAAGACTGTCTACTTCATTTTCATCGTAAATTTTGGTATTTTGTTAAATAAGCTGAATGAAACCAAGGAAAATATTTAATTCTTAAGTAAATTTATCAAAACTATTATCTCTAATATTATCGCTTAATATTATTATTATTAAACAGTTTCCATGCAGTAAGAAACTAGAAAGAAACAGTGTGATTGACTTAAATGCAAAGTAGTGATTTTAACTCAAGAGAGTTAAAGAGGTTTTACGAACTCAAAATTCAAAAATTCACAAGAATTATATGAAAATTTTGGAGCACCATACATACGCATTAAAAAATACTGAATGCACACAAATTCAATCACAAATTAAATCAATGTCACTAATTTCATTGAATTTTATTTTTTTACACTCAGTTTATTGAAATCAGTGTAAAAATATTAAACTCGAGAAATTCTATCGCGAACAAAAGTACAGCTTTCCCCCATTACTTAGTAACGGCTAGGATCGAATCTGGGATGGAATCCGCTGTCTTTTTACAAATTCATGACACGCGGAACCACGTGACGCAGCAAATCAGACAAAAACTTGTGTCTCATTTGCTCGATAAAGAAGAATCTTATCCAGAGAAGCCTTAGATAGTTATGGTACTGTGCCTTTTGGATATTAACTTTCTGCTCTCTTTCCAGCAGGAGGCTCCTTAATAAATTAGATTTCAAATAAATGGATAAATTTAGTTATTTTAAAGTACCCTCCTATGTTAGAGCCAACTTTTTCATTAAATTTAATTTTAATTTCCTTTCATCTTGTTTTTAGATAAATTGCGATGTAAAAATATAAAATTTCCAAAATTTTAAATAAATCTAGCATATTTTTTGTAAAACTGGTTGCTTTCAGGAAAACTTTAATGAAAGTTTAACAAAATGGCTAATAATTTGCGGAAAATTGTAATGCGTCATTCTTAATTAGATTTGGACATAACTGACAATTTTCTTTAAAATGAAGCCAAATCTAAGAAAAATACTTGGCTTAGATAAAGAAAATATGAACAATAATATGTAGATAAATGTGTATACCAATATGGATATTTTATGAAATTTTATTGAACATTTCCTTTAAAAATGGCTATAGATGATAAAGTACTTCATACATAGATATATTTAAAATTTTGCTTCACATCACAGACAATACCATTTAAAACATATGGGCAAATTTCATATTACTGTATTATATTTATTTTAGATATAGTGTTAATTTAATTAGATAAATTTTAATAACTCTTAGAAAATTAATATTTCTCAAAATGTCATATTTTGTAAATAAAATTTCGATGTAAAAATATATAGTGGTAAATATAAACCAAATTATGTTTATATGCACAAAAACAAATATCACTTTAATGTGATTACTTCATTGTGGGAATTTTAGGAAAAAACGATCATTGGGTTAACTGTAAGGTGGGCTTACTGTCATGAAAGAAAGGATGAACATATAAATGTTTATTAAAATGGATATTACAAAAGAAAGAAAGTGTGAAGGTGAAGCAATAAATTTTAATGAAAATGCAAGATGTTCTAAAGATGAAAAATGCTTAACATTGATATTTAAAATCATGATATTGTTATTCAATTAAAAAAATAAACGTTAATCCCTTAATAGATTTAAAAATAATAACATAGGAAAGTTTCTGCATTTCATCGCATATAAAAATGATTAATGAACCATGTTTAGAATTGTGTAATGTGTAAATACTTTGTAAATTGTAATAAAAATTTAAATATGGTAGAGCATTTAAAGAATTTATTGGTGAAAACTAGATTAGTTGTCAAAATTATTTGCATTTTCGGTAGCTTTTAAAGAAAAATATAAAAATTTACTCATAAATAAGGAAAAAAATTTAACAAGTTAAGAAATTTTGCTAACCGGTTAATTTTGTTAGGTTAAAATTAAGTGTCATATTCATATAAAAAAATTCATAAAATAACATTAGCTTTAAAACATCGTTAAAATCAAAATGTTTGAAAGTTTCATTTGTAAAAATCGTGTGTATATTTAACAAATATTTAGTAAAATAATAATTTATACTCGACAAATTAAATTTTTTACAAAAACTAGTTAAATTTATTTACGTAAAATAGAGCAATCTCAGTTAAGAGAAGCAAATATAATTAGAAAACACACGTTTAAGAACGTGATTATAAAAATTCTGGTTTGTTTACACTCATCGGTCATTTTTGGTATATGAAGTCTAATTAGGTTCTTACGTAAAGTGGATTCCAAACCATTACAAATATCCAAGATCGAGATGAGGAATATTTTATTTTCTGAATAAAAACTAAATTTACACAAATTTTAGTTTTAAAATTTAAAGAAATACTAATATATTTGTGTTTGTTCACGTTGCTTAAAAATTGTAGTTCATTCCTAAAACATTTTAATAAGTAAAGCACATATACTAAGAATAACTGCATTCACATTAAATATAAAATTAGGCTAAAAAATATATAGATTTCTGAATGATTCAAGCAAAGAGCATTTTGTATGTGATTATGATATTACAATGAAGTTACATTATATGTGATTTAAAAAATAACATCTTTTAAAGAGACAAACGTGTTATAAAAATATTTTATAAAATTCATTAAGTAGATTATGTTATTGATTTAGTGAATAAGTTAATAAATTTTAAATATTATATGTAGAATGTAACATCGCAAAAATGTATCTTTTTCATATGTTTTGTGAATATAAATATTACTTAGTTATTAGTTAAAGATTTAATTTTCTGGTTAAAATAGAAAAATTCAATTTATTTTTATTCACAAGATAGCAAATTAGTTTTTAAAGTTTAAAACTAACTTTTTCACAAATCTTTAGTTTAAAAACTATGAAAATTTATTTTTGACTGAAAATAAGAGTACTTAAAACATTTCTACATTCATTAAATTTATTACGAATTACATATTTTATTAAGAACTTCTCTCTCTAGAAAAAACTATAGATATGAATTTTATTCAATTTCCAATTCGATCATTTAGTCAAATTTAAAATCATTTAAAAAATATCGATAATTTTATTTGAAAAATGACAAGTTTTAAACTATAGAGAATCTAAAAGTCCTTATCTTTAATATTATCCCTCTGATAATAAATCTTGGAAATCACTATTAAGCGATTGCTATTTTAATATTTTAACGTATGGTTGCTCAATAGGAAAGTGTTTAGATATTGTATATTAAAAATTAGCGTTATTATATAAAAGATGTAATTTTACTCTTCAAAAGCATTTTTCTTTTAAATAATACTAAAAGTAAATCTCGGTATAAAAAACAGTAAATCATTGAAGAAAAGCATAATACAATCATTTATAATTTTAAAAATGTATTCAATTTTCGGGTTTGATTTTATTAGATCATGGAAAACCAAAACGTAAAATAAGGATATTTTAACTATTTGACGTTTGAATAACAGTTTCAAGTAGCTACTTTAATATCGTAATGTTATTCAATTATAAAATATTTAGATATTGTATATTAACAATAAAATTATATAGTAATAAAGAAATATCATAATTTTATACATAAAAGTATTATAATCTTTAGAATGTTATTAGAAATAAATGTCACATTGTAATCATCGAACAAAAACATAAAATGATTATTCATAACATATCATCTAAAATGTTTGCATTAAGTTTACAGTATGTTCAAATTTTATTCATGTTTTCTTTTATTAGATTAACTTCTGTCGCAATGAGAGGTGTTGGATAAATGTACTTTGCTTACAACTATGGATAAATGTATTACTTTTAACAATAATGAACTTAATGTTCATTATTTACCTAAATTTTATGATGAAATCAAAGCAAATAATGTGTTTGAACAGCTTAAACTTTTATCGTTTTCAACTCTGACTTTCATTATTAAAGGACAAAGTTATGAGCCTTTACGAAAAATTTTTGCGTATGGAGATCATGGTCTAGTTTATCGTTTTAGTCAGGATTAGAAGTTTCTGCCTTGCCTTGGACACCAATGTTACAACAAATTCGCAATGATGTCAAAGAAGCAATGAATTGTAAGTACAATTTTGTTTTGATTAATTTCTATTCAAATGGAAAGTCGAAAATTTCTGATCATAAAGATAATGAATCAGACATAGATTTCAATACCCCTATTGCTGTTCTGAGTTTTGGTGAAACACGATCGATTGAGTTTAAGCGAATGGATTGTGAAAAAACATGCATTTCTTTAGAACATGTATCAATGTACTCTATGTTCCCTCCAACAAACAAATTATTTACTCTCGGGATTCCTTCAGAACCTTTAATTAAGGGATGTCGTATAAGTCTAACATTCCGTAAAATTATGTCAAACGTAAAACCTCCAGCAAAAAAATTAAAAATCAATGAATTGCCTTATGATGAATTACTTTCTGATGATTGGATGGATGAATATGCTAGAAAGATATCATGCACCTCATCTCTTGTTGAAAAATGGGACTTAACTGGAATACTTTCGTTTCTGTTCACAAAGATCGTAAAAGTATTCGCATTTATTTGCGTGAATATACCCAAAATGATAAAATGGATAATGTAGCTACAAAACGAGGGGTTACAATAACTCCTGAAACAGGGGCAGAGCTGTTGTCTAAACTGCATGACTTTAATTTAATATACAAAGATAGTTCCTGTGTTTGCAATAATCAACTCATTATATTTAATCATGAAGGAGACTATATCTTTCAGCAGGTTTTTAAAAATGATATAGGTGGGTTTATGATGAGACCCACTTATTTAAAACTGTTTGAAGAGCAATTTATAAAGTTGAAAGACTTATATGAAGATATATTCACTTGTATACAAGAAACATTATTGTATTCAGCTCTTCCTGATATAATCATGGAGGAAGTATACCGTAAAACGAAATGTAGTCAACAACAACATTGTGATGATGAAGAAGCGAAAAAAAATTTTTTTAATGCTGTTGAAAATGAACTTACTACCAAGATAAATTATGCATACAAATGTAAAGGATATTTGTTTAATCATCCTTCTCAAAGAAGGTATGAATGCCTTATTGATACAGAAGCAGAGAAGTTTTTATGTGTCGGTGAAAAAGCACTCATGATGATAAATGTACGAACTAATGCTTTAGGTATTTTAAATAGATGTTGTATATGTGTATATATAAGAGATTTTTTTAATGATTTATCATTAACAGACTTTAAAAATTATTTTGAAAATGCATATAATGTATAATATATTGGATAAAGCATTAAAAGTGTTTTAATGTTTGTAAACTTGGTAAAATAGACCTACTGGGGAATCTCACCAGGTATAAAAAAAAGAGATAATGCGCCAAATGTGCTGTACGCCTTGCGTGGTGTGGAAATCAGCATTATATTTAACTAATATAAAAACTTTACAGATGTGACCATAAAGGTAAGTAAATAGAATTCAGTCATTTATTCTAAGTTCAAATCATTTACAAAATGTCTATAATTTTATTTAAAAAAAATTATCAACTTCAAAACAATTAACATTTGTCTTAAATTCCATTAATATTTTTGAATAATAAATTCTGTCCGTAGTATTCGAAAAATAATGTATCTTCATATCGTAAAAATTAATTCTATCTCTTTTCTAATAAAATTTAATTAATATTCTAAAATTCTCAACATTGTAATTAAATTGAAGATCCATTTTCTTTTAAAATAAAATATGTGTAAATTTTAAATTCTGAAAAATTTATTCTATTTGAAATTAAATTCTATTACTTTAAAAATAAATTCATTATATTATTTACTTTAAAATACATTATAATCCTTAAACATAAAAATTCTATTTAAAATCACTACAAAAAATTCTAAGTCTTAATCACCCCCTCTGATAATAAACCATAAAAACCTTTCCCTTAACGAAGTCCGAGTAGCTCAGTGGATAAGATAACGGACTACCACGGCTGTGGTTCCAGGTTCTGTCCCCACAGCTGGAACGGTTCATTTTTAAAAATAAAAATATACTGTTCAAAATTATTCACATAGAGGGCAGCATTAGTATCAAAGCTAAAGTTTGAAAATTCCTCAATAGATGGCACCACGATTCAAATACTACATATGACGTCACTCTCAGTATTAATATAAAAAGTTTCAAAATTTCTCAATAGATGGCAGCACTATTCAATGACGTCACACACTCTGCTTAGTGATAAGACCCTCGTGTAAGATCACAAACATATGACGTCACTCTAAACCCTCGTATAAGACTACAAACCTATGACGTCACCGCTACTGCTTATAAGGGGCTGCTGCGCTTGTCGGTGAACTCTCATTTTCTCACTACTAGTATTACTCTAGCCTCCAAAAGTTAAAAGACAACCAATTTTTAGCTCCTAATTTGCAAATGAATGAATTAGAAACATCCAATTTGGATGACATGTGCGCAAAACAGGTCTGTATTGACTGCAAAGAATTTTACACAAGAAAAACGCATAAATAATTTACAACATTTTTTTTTTTTTTGCTGGAAAAGCTTATTCTTGAAAAAGTGAATAATGACATTTTATATGTGATAAAATGTCATAGAAACAGAATGAAAAAGTATTTTAGTATGGAATATGCCTAACCCTAGCTTGAACGCTTTGGGGGAATAAACATTCAATTAAGTTGTCGTTTACTGAGAACTGAGAAACGAACACCAAACATGGAGTAAGCTGTTTCTCAGCTCTTCTACAGACCTTGGAGGAAGACTTAAGGCAGTAACCTGTCTAATAAGATATTCCCATAGATGCTCTTTGGGATTCAGGTTTGTAGATAGAGCTGGCCATTCAATTCGTTCCAAACCAAGACCCTAAAGATATTCCTCAACAGCTACAACTCAATGAGGTCATTCTTATCATCTATCCGAATGAAACCATTGCCAATTCTAACTGCATATGGGCGGACATATGAATCAAGGATCTCATCCCGATATGTTTCACCAGTCACAGTTTCTACCTGGGTAACACATGCAGGTCAGTGTGACCACTGAGTGAGATCCCTTTCAAAACCGTAATTCCACCACAGTGGTAACTGTGTCTTTCCACACAGCTGGATTGGCGGTATCTGATGCTTTGTTCCCTCCAAATCAGCACACGTCCTGAATTGCTATAGGATTCTGAACTCATCTGTAAGAAGTACAAACTCCCATCTCTCGAAGAACCTTGCCTAAATGTGTGAAGCGAACTTTTCTCTGTTGTCCGGGGCACACACAACTGATCGCAATTGATAGAGATCTGCATCGTGAAAACGCCTTCGCACAGTACTAACGGATATTCTTCTCCTGATGCAACAGTGTGGTCTGCAAATAATTGAGGCACAGAAATGCTTCTTCTCCTTCTGACCGAAAGAGTTATAAAACAATCTTCTGCAGAAGTTGTAGCTCATGGTCTGTTTGGAACATGCCTTTTGGACACAGAAGCTTTGGTTTGGTATTGAATCCAGAGACGGTGGTGCATACTGCGAAACACATTAAGGGGCCTACCAGCATCAGCCTGCGACATCCCCACTTCCACCCATCCGACCGACCACCACCTTAACGAACCGTGTGCAAACGATTTTTTATCAGACATTGTTGGACCCCACTGACTATCGTCAATAAATCAACTAATAAAAGTCGAAAATTGACAGAAGTTACAAGATTGACAGTTTTACGAAAATTGATCGAAAATTGACAGAATTCTTGATTATTGTATGTTTTTCTCTCACTCACATATTGTAGCTGTTTTTTTCCTTAAGAAAAGCAATTATAGATCGTTTTAATTATTAGTTTAATTGGTGTTTGTATGGGCCATATATAGAGATGAATTCTTTCAAATTGATACAATAGCTATGGAAGAAAGCACTAATCAACAAGATCAATGGTAAAAAATCAATTGTTTGGTTAGATTATTTACCTCAAAAACATATTATACAGCATAATATGTACATGATATACAATAAAACACGATACACAACATAATTATTTTACTATTTTTTAGCATAGGGCTCCAAAAAGGTATCGTACCTGGTATCTTTCCCAAACATTCTTGCATATGATAACTCTACCCCAATTGGTCCTATGGACTCTAAATTTCGAAAATGATAAGTCATTTTTAATTACAAAATATTGCCAAATCACCAAAAATGCTGCCACATCTTCAAAAAAATATAGCTAAATGTGACCAAGTGGTTTTACAGACTCATTTCTTCGCTCTTTGCATAGAATGAACATTGTTCAGATAATAATTCTAGAAATGAAACAATAATATTACAATAAATTAAACAGCATTGAAAGATATTTATATAAATATTTACAGTACTTATATTTTTTGGCCAAGATGTTTCTAAGATAATCCTTATATATTATAAATGTTGTTCTAAAACTTTCCATTTGCACTTAGCTATCCAAAAATAATTTCATACGAGAGTTTTATGAGATATTTTAGTCATATTAAGTATACATTTTACTTCGCTTTTATTGTGTATTTGCATTTAAAATAATTGGGAAGCTACTGTCCAACATTCGAATAAATTTTATTCAGAAACTTACGTTAAATTTAATTTTAAAGTTTAACTTTAATACCTTATAAAAGTTTATACTGAGTAAAAAGAACAAGATTTTAAAGGATATAATGTATTTAATTGATTTTTTTAAAGTTTACGCAATATGTGGTCCCAGGCTGTCAATTTTATACGAGAGTTTTACGAAATATTCTCATTCCATATTAAATGTATTTGCACCGCTTTTTATGTGTTTGTATTCAGAAAAATATGCGAGTCGTATTTTTGAATTTAAATGCATTTTACAATTCCTCCCGCATCCTTTGCAGCTGAAGCGACGATGTTATCGCATATTAAAATTTCAGTAGTATTAATCGCTAATATTATCCTCTCGCATCCTTTGCAGCTGAAGCGACGATGTTACCGCTTATTAAAATTTCAATCGCTAATATTATCTGCAAAGCCATAAAAGTAACTCAGAGCTTCTTTTTATTCAGCTGCTTCGAACTGAAATTGCAACATCTGAAGAGTTTCATGTGGCTGGAACCATTTTTAGTAATTTTTATGAAACATTTTATATCGAAACCGCAGCGCCCTTTCATGAAGGGAGAAATTATCAAACGAGCGCTTTTCTATGATCCGTCTGAGTAATCTTAGGCAGGCCATAAATTCGGTAGACAATCCGATTAAGACGCCGTCTTATAGTAGACAAATGCAGTCTCATCGATGTCTTAGTGTGACCTAGCTAAAACATTGTATCTGACGTCATGGAATTTTAAACCAATGACAACTCTGTCTCGCAGAGTGTTGCTAGATATTTCGAACCTGCTTGAAATCTAGAAACGTCTCGCGCTCCACCCCTTTTCTGACGTTACTAAGACATTAATGACGTCATTTGGTCTGATGTGATTCTCGTGAGATGCTCAGCTTGTCTCGCGGGACAAGTCTCATGCGATCATCTACGAATTTGCGGACTGCTTTACATGAGTGTCGATTCCGTCTCTCTTTTCACAGGTAAAAATGACGGAAAGTGTCTAATGTCCACAATTAGATTCTTAATAATGCGTGAAAAGTTGTAAAAACACTACTTCACAGAAACTAAATAAGTCGGGCTACTGTAACTGCACTGTTTAGCTACATATTTCGTATTGTCTAGTTTCGCACTGTCCTAATGTTTAGTTTTCCTGTATGTCGCGTATGTATATATCAGTTCAAGCATTTAAAGGTGGGCTTACGGATCGCGTATGGAGTTAAATATGAAATATATTTAAAATATTAATTAGGTTATTCAGGAAGAATTCTTTGTGTAAATAGGTGTTTTTAAATCTTAACTATGTGCGGATTTTCTTTTATTTGATATTTATTGAAAAAGTATTTATAATTTTACTGGTATTTTATTTCAGGTAGGCAAGAACATCGATCACACTATGAATGTATGATACTAAAAGTTTGATGTACTTAAACAATTTTTTTTAACTGTTTTGTTTTTATAGTTTTTGTTTATTTTAGTATGGTTTGCTAATAAGGCTTTCATAATTTGGTTACAAGTAACATTTTAATTTTATTAATTAGATAATTTTATGTGCTCTCAGATCACAATGTTTGTATAAATATAATTAACACTTAAAAAATCCCATTATTGGTCCGTGAGATTTAAGTTTTGAGTTGACTGGTCCGTGAGGTCAAAAAGTTTGGCAACCGCTGCCGCAATGTGTCAGATGATGAAACGATGCAAAAATAGCCTTTTAAACCTCTCACTTGGGAGTACGAAACTTAATCATTTAATAAATTTTTCGTTTTTCAAGATAGAATTTGTAATTTATATTTGAATCCATTCATTAAAACATTTTTTTCTGTGCAAAAGATATTCTTCTAAGCTTTACGAAAATTAAAAGCGCTAAAATTCTGATTGTTGGAAGTGCTTCTGTTTTTCTCCGTACTGCTTACCATTGGGATAGCTACCTTTTTTTCCCTGTATTTAATTTTGCAACATACTTTACGTAATACCTATGTTTTATTACTTAGGCCAGTTCTGGAATACGGTATTCCAATTCATTCTTGTGCCTCCGATACTAATCTCCAGAAACTAGAAAAGGTCCAGCTCAGCGCAGCTCGGATCATCACCGGTTTAATAAACTCCTGTCCCAGAGATATAGTACTTTTTGAGACAGGTCTTCAGCTGCTTAGCCTTAGGAGACGCGCATACCTTACCAAATATTACAATAAACTCAGTGCTCTGGGTGGGTTCTCATAATCGCACCTCAACCTATTTTAGGGGTTGGTGTAATAGTCAGAGACTCAAGAGAAATAGCCCCTTCAGCCAAATAGCCAATCTGAACATTGTTAAAGATGCCGTGGAACCACATCACCTGAAACAATGTCCTGACCCATCGGACCATCTAGATGGTGTCATTTTCCATCTGGATTTGCCGGTTCATGTAAATAAACGATCTAATATTCCTGACTATCTGAGACAGGTGGCCCTTGACAGAATTGGAGAAATACCGAGCAATGCCATACAGGTTTTTACGGATGGCAGTAAAGATGTGTTCAATCGTACTGGCAGCGGAATTTACATCAAACAGCAATATAGTGTCATAAGGCTGAAAAAGAGAAATCCTGATTATTGCTCGGTGTTCCGTAGTGAACTTATTGCCATAGAAGAAGCCCTGGCCCCCCTGAATTCACATCCACATGGAGCTGATATTTGGAATTTATCTGATAGTAAAAGTGCAATACAGCATTTGGAAGGATGGCAACAAGTGAGAGACAGGACTGGGGTTTCAATACTTCAAATGTTAAAACGGATGTCCGTATCGCATCATATTCACCTACAATGGATTGCTTCCCATATGGATCTCGAGGGAAATGAGACTGCGGACACTTTGGCCAAAGCTGGTGTGTCTGAGGATGATGTGCCGTCGGCACCTCTCACATTTCACGATATTCATTCAAAGATTAAACACGAAAATAAAACCATTTGGAGTGTCCCTCCTGAGCATTATTGGTACCGCAGCTTGCGTCCAGCTGCTTCCCTGGCTACTGGTCTTAATAGACAAGAACAAACTTCTCATTCTTAGAGTGTATAATTCAAGAAGCAATTTGAGAAAAGGAAAAATATTTTTAAAGTTCCTTGTTTATTCTTGTAACGTAAACTTAGATGAGTTAATAAGATATTTCCTGTCCAGGTATGTACTTTTTTCAGAGATCCATCTCTTAAAACTTGATCCACTTCTGTTGATTTTCCTTTTCTAGCTTTGTGTTCAAAGAAGTGAAATCGGACCTCACGTTCAATACATATTGAAGCCGATTGCAATTTTTAAAACGCCTAAACATTTGGGTATTTAATTTTTTATAAGTACATTTTTTAGAAATACATTACCATTTATTGTTCAAATTATTCATAGCTACAAAATGATTGTACAATGAGTGACAAAGACTTCATAGGACATGAGAAATATCTATAATCAATATTTCGGTTCGGCATGATAAATATTTCAAAGACAGAAAAGTGTTGTGTCCTGACAAACTGTAAAATATACTGATATTTTTCCATTATACCCCCGTACGATAATCGTTGTACCAAGAAAGAAAACAATCGTAAATTACTGACTTAAATATTTTATTTGTATGCATCATATATTGCTTAAAAAGTTTTACATTTTTAGAAACTACTGAAATATAATAAAAGCATTCTATGTTTGCATTTTATAAACTAAATAATTATCACTTATTGATTGTTGTTATTGTTACTAATGACACTTGGACAAGATAAGCTCGCTATGCCTTGGCTATGCGAATTTAAGTCAATTGGGAGCGTCTTTCGTTTTAATCAGAGCACCATGAAGGTGAAAGTACGACTTTGCTCTACACACATGTGATAGGTACCTGCTTATAGGGTAGGCAACCATTCACAGCACATACAAGGAAAGAACAAAGAGAGGATAGATAGAGAGAGAAAGTACATGCATGCCCGAACCGGGATTCGAACCCAGGACCTCCTTATCCGCATTCAGGCACGCTGACCACTAGACAAGTTGGGTGGCTCCACTAACTGATAAAACATATTTAAACGAACGACAATCTTTGTTTCTGGCGGAAACTGTTTAGCAATCGCATCAGTGATCGATTGCGTAGAGTAATGTAACAGTAACTTTTTTCAATGAAACAAAATTAAATTTTGATGTATTTGGTTTTTTCTTTCCTTTGGCGATTTGTGAACGTAATGTTCTTTTTAACCGATAAAATTATCACTAAGCAATCTTTTGTGCCAAGTAGCTTCAGTTTTGTTTAGTATCTAGCTTGTTTATCACTCTTTAGTCAATTTTTGCTAAAGAAAAATAATTAATTGGAATATATTGGATTTAAAATAAAATCATCATATCTATGTTATATTATTTTTTCTTCTCCATAAGAAACATGCTATTTCTTTAGGATCATAATCAGGGATATAATGGAAAAGTACTAATCTATTTACTATTCTTTTTGGCGCGAATAAAAAAAATAAATAATAAGTGACCAATTTGGACTCGCCTAAAAAGGATAATTACCAAGAATATTTTGATAGAGTTAATGTTGTATATTAGAAAAGAAGCAAAGAATTGAGTTTTACTTATGTACAATTTTTTACAGATTGAGTTTCACTACAATAATAAGTCCGATTCCTCATTTTATGGTATTCGAGTCACAGTCCTTACCTTGACGATCAGCAAACATTGCAGTCCAGAAATGACACTTTGTGAAATTCATAACGATTCTAAGCATCCGATGACCTTTCGGACTAAGACATCATAGTCTCTCAAATATAGAGTCATTCAAAAATGAAAAATTGTTCACATCTCTTTAAAAATACATGGCCGATACAAGGTATTTCATATACAAGTTAACAAAACATTTGCCGTGAGAATCATATTAAACTTTGATTCATTTATTTAAAAATAAATCTATTTAATTATACCCAATCTATGTAATAGTTTTTGATACTTTTATAAAATTCTCTTTCTTCAAAATGAAGTTCCCAGATTACCTTATTTTTCATTACCAAACTTCCATGCATTTGGATCTCACTCTTCGTGAAACGTATGAGCTACATTTTAAATGCAACGATCTAAAAAATTGTTTGTAAAATAAAAAAATTTAATATTATTAATGATTAAGAATTAATATGTTTGCTGCTATGAAATAAGAAAACAAGAATTAATCTAATGAAAAAAAAAATTAGGCAAAAATTTCTTGCAAATTTTTTATTTTTTTGTTCTATTGCAATCTTTGACTTATTAGGTAGACAACCTAAACTTTCGAATTTGCTGAAGCTGTCACCAGAGGGCATGCATACATGAACTGATAAAAAATCTTATCTGATTTATGCTGCAATTCGACTATCAAAAGAAGCGTCGTTTTTACTCGTTGACAACTCCTGATATCATTAGAGAAATTTTGCAGAGGTAAATGACGACTTTAAATCAGCTCTTTAGTTAATCACAAGTCAAAATTACCAAATAAATTTAAAAAATACCAGGATCAGCATTCAATAGTCTTTTAAGTAATTATTTAATGGAGATGCATTTTAGGTTGCCCTTCCTTTATTTTCTTACCTTTTTTTGAATATTTATAAAGGTATTGAAAATGTAGTAAAAGGCAAAAACTATGAGTATTAAAATAATGAAAATCGCAGTTTAGAATAATTTTAAACATAATTGCATCACAACATTTAACGAAGAAGGAGCCAAATTCCCTCAGGTACTGCTATCTTTTTATGAAGCTAAATGAGGACCATTACACAACGCACTTATTTAAGTGACATAATACAGAGGGTATTAACACATTTTTAGAACAATTTCGATTAAGAATTTTAAAAAAGTAAATGTTTTGAAATAAAAATTTTTGGCAACAGCTTATTATTTGAAATGAGAAATATCGTCTGCTACTTTTAAATTTATTGTTCTTTCAAAATGTAGCATGTTAACAAGCTGTGGATTGAGGGATATATTTTTGCGCTTTCCGAAGAGAAATATTCATATTTCAGGATTAAAAAACGTTGTGAAATGCATGGTAATAAAATTTCTAAATGCAAAATAAGCAACATTATTAATCGGACAGGTAAAAACCGTCAATTATTATTTCTAAATGGAAAGAAGACTCCAAACAAATATCCGAAAAAAGTACGTACTGTTTCAAATGTTTCTAAAGTGAAATCCCTGGTAACAAGACAAAATCCATCAACACAGAAATCAATTGCAAAGTCTTTAGATACATCTGTATCAACAATAAATAAAATGATAAATCAAGATTTACAACTTAAAAAAGCTAAAATCCATAATGTTCACCAGCTTTTACCGAGACATGTGGCTCAACGCAAAACATTTTGTAGAATCCTGTATGAAAACCATTTAGCAGAGAATAAATGGAAATACATTGGGACCCTTGATGAAGCATGGGTTTACCTAAATGACTGCAACAAAGAAAAGGTCTATTTACTATAGGAAACGAGGAGAAAAAAATGTATAAACCTGGTTCCGTCAATGTAAAGAAAGTTTCAGTAAGGGGTTTATGATAGCCGTAGGTTTCTCCTATAATGGGAAATTAAAAATAAAAAGAGTAGAAAAAAATGTTAAAATCAAATCATACTATCAGGAGAAGGTTTTACATCCAGTATTTACAGAAGAAATTCCACTTCTTTATTTCAAAGACTTTCAAAAAGTGAAACATTAACAAGACAAAGCTACAAGTCATACTTCGAAAACTACCACTGCATTCCTTGAAAAAAAATGAAGGCTAATACAGGTATTGCATGTATACCTTTTCAACATATTCCTGTGAAGTCCCCTGACATTTTACCTATGGACTATTGTGTCTTTGGTCTGTTAAAAAGAGCTCTTTCTAAACGCAAACCCACCATGATGGATGGACTCTGGAAAGTAGTGGAAGAGAAATGGAAAGCAATACCCCTGGAAATTTTACGAAAAGTTCTTATATCATGGAAATCACGATGCAGACTTATATTCCAGAAAAAAAGCTATGAGATCAAACATTTAAAAAAATACTTTTTACATTTTAAACATTAATTAAATGGCCCCAAAATCATTCTAAAAATGTGTTAATACCCTCTGTAGAATGATCTTCACGAGATGTAAAAGGTGATAAATAAGTGCTTTCTTCTCGAGTTTATTGCTCTTGCCTATGAGATGGGTCCAAATAGTATCCAAACTTCTAGTTTTCATTAAATTTTAAATCACTCTTATACACGTTTTAAAAAAATGAAATATATTTAAGGAGCTAATGTTTAAGTAAAAGATATGGCTCACTTTCAAAATGCGCATAACATGTACTTTTTCTTTTTCCTTTGCGCATGTTTTGTATTTACTTTTCAAAAACATACAAATTTTTTTCATAATTGCCCAGAGAATAGATTGCAGTCATTGGTTAATGCTACAAGAAAATTTTACAAACGGAAAACATGGAAGTACGTACACAAATTTGCTTTACTTTTTTTTTCTCATAAACGATAAAACGTTTTATTTTATTTTTACTAATTTAATATGCAATTTACTCACTTTTTAATGTAAAATTTACTGGTTTAGTGTATTAAAACATAAATAAAGCACAACATATTGCTGGTACATTTGTATAAAATTATAAACGATTGTTGGTTTTCGTAACATATTAATATTTGAAATTACTTCGAGTAAAATTGGGGTGGTCCACATACTTTACGGTGTGCCCCATGGTTTCTTGCCAACATGGCGCCTGGTTGGGTGATGTTGAATATGGTAGTAAACATATTTTTTTCTCATTTAAAAAATCTTATTCTTACGTTTAATAATAAGCAAAAGTTTTGTAATTTTTAAAATTTTGTATCATTACATAGTGTTTTTGGCGCTATTTTTTTCTTTAAACATTTACAAAAACATGTTTGGCAACAAAATATTGCCAAATTTTGCCTAGGAGTACTCATAAATATATTTTTCCCGTAAAATTGATAGATAATTGAATATTCAGCAAAAATAATATAATGATTGATTGAACGAAAGGTAAATTTATTGGTTTTCTCCATCAACTAAAACTATATGTTAGACATCCACAATTGAGTATAAATGATTATGGTATGTTACTTATTTGACTATTGATCCTGATTTCACTTTTGTTTTGATGTAACGACTATGATGCCTGCATTTAACTGAATTTTCCTTAGAAGTGTCACAAAATTTTAAAATGTTTGGGTAAAAACTTATATTTTCACACTATTCAGTCAATCATTTTCTCTAGAAGATTATGTTGCCTTATTTTGCTATTAATATGTAAGTACTTAAAATTGTATTACTCGAGAGTTAAATGCTGTCTCATTGATTCTTCAAATAAAAATTAAATTGCCAAATGTTGAAGTTTAATACCAAAAGTTTTTGTTTTGTTTTACATAACCTTAATTATGGCTAGTTAGACTGTTTTTGCAAAGAAAGATGGTGCAGCTGCGGTATCAAAAAAAGGTGTCACATCATGCCAATTTCTGAACTTTTTGGCGATAAAGAAATGCTGCTAAAATGAACAAACTGTAACGTAAAAAATTCTTTCCTGGAAAAAGAATACGCATCTAAATTTAAACCTCATAGATAAATAGCGTTAATATACATTTTTGAAATATTAAGATTTTATAATAGAAAGCACAAGAACATTATACTTTCGTACATGCATTTACCCCTACGAAATAATTACTTTCTTATATGAAATTCTAATATTCCAAAAATATATATTTAGTAATTAAAATAAGTAAAACAATAATTTTGAAAATATAAATTCTTTTATTCTCAGAAAGATAGCTAAATGAATTCCAAAAAAAACATAGGAAAATTCGTAAATAAATATAAACAAATTATGAAATACAATTTAAATTCTACCAAACAATTAAAAAAAAGAAATATAGGAAAATTTTTTTTTTCATATGCAGATAAAAATTAAAAAATGCTCATTAAATTAATAATCAATTAAAAAATATTTTACTTTAATAATATAAATTATAAAATTGGCATACCCAAATTAAAAAAGAGTATGTCAACCCAATTTTAAACATTAACTTTAAATAATTAATAAATAAAAAAGTATTATTTAAAATAATGAGAAAGAATAAACATATCTGGAATTTAAATATCCGAAAGATCAAGAAATCTATAGAATACTCTAACAAAAAATTCAAGCGAACTATACTCGTAAAAACAAAATCCTTAAATGCGATAAAATGGACCAAATTTCCTCGCGATGACATAAAAACTGGCTTAATAGATACCAGCTCACGTTTCAAATTTTCATTTTTAAAGCCGTGAGCATTTTAAAGTGATAATTATGCCACAAGGACAGCTTCATTGATTGGGTATTAGGATACCATTGCATTCCTTACTCCGCTGTACATTTCAGCGCTTCTCCGTTAATAATGTCAAGTTTCTCCATTCGGAACTATTTCAGATGAAAGAGTAAAAGCCTGCTTCGCAGGCTGACACTCTGGAATAACTACAGATCCAAGATCCAAGAAGCGATAATTATGACGAATACATAAACACACCATGGAAAAAGCTTCTTAAGTCGAAATAAATAGCTGCAAAATGGCTAAAATGCAATCACGCACGTTATTTCGCCGATTCAATTACAGAACTTCCAGATAAAGGTATAGAAATGTTTTTAGTTATTGAACACTTATATTGGATTAGTCACATCACATATTTTTCATATAATTCAGTAGAAATGGCCTTATTTGCTTTTACGAATAAGTTGTAAATGATAGCATGGAAGCTGACTAAATGATTCCATTACGTTAAAAAAATTATCCGAAATGTTTATAGACGATTCAACAATGTTGATATTTGCTTACAAAACTGTGCAGGAAAATATTGAAAATTGCTATGAGAGGAAAATTTCTCATCATTAAATACTGATTCACAGTGATTAATAATTATTCTTGATTTAAATTTGACAAGTAGCTCGTATAAGTAGAGAAATTTTATTGAAAATAATAAAGATATAACTATAAAACTTCTGCATCTAGGAACTTTCCAAATATAGAAAACTTTGTTTTTCGGCTTTTAATCTTCAGTTTAAAAATTACTAAAAATATTTCATATTTCAGCAAGAAATTTGCAGAACTTAATTAATGCAAAAAAGTGTTTTAAAAGAAGAATCACCATGATTTATATTCCTTAAAAATTACTGAGCAAATTTTAATAGAATTGCTTTACTCACCAACATATCCAGATACCTATAAAAACAAAAACAAAAATTTTTTCTAAATAAAAGGTTGCCGACCAAATTTTAATCACTATTGTTTACGATTTTGCAACCAATTTTAATACATTTTTGGCTTAATCGTATTATGTTCAACACGGTGTGAGGATTTGGTGACATTAATGATGATCGGCGACATTTGGAAGGGTGATAAGGTTTACAATCTGCAATTATTGCTTTGGTGAGATTCGGTAGGTTATTTTTTTTTAACTGTTCTGTAGTTTATTCATTTGATTTATATAGTGTTAATCTTCAATAATCGGGATGAATTGGCGCCAAGTTGCTTACGTTTGGTGACAAGCATTCACGTTACCAAAAGAAAATCGTTGCCAAATATAAAAAGGCGGAACACAAATGGGAAGTAAAAGAAATAATACACACTAATAATTCTTAACTTAGGATCAGTTTTACTGTACGGTCAGAATTGGCGTGTTTTTTGGTGCCAAATTTGCCAAAATTTTTATTGTAAACCCGGCAAATTAGTATTTTGGCAACCCTATTTGTCATTAATTTCTCATGAATATTTAGCGATTTAAATTCATTAATATAAAATTTAATCAAAAAATTTTATGGATAATTTAACATATCAACTTTATAATTTTACCATTGATGTTTGAAATCTATAAATCTGCGTTTTTTATTAATTTTGTAAAATTAGTTGAGCATAGTATTAGATGCCAACAACGTATGAAATATTTGTCACTATTTCAGCCATTTTTCCTCCCGCCATTTTCCCCGATCGGAAATTCGTCATACGGTCACCCTTGGCGACTTTTTGAAAATTTAGCCAAGGGTGACGTTACGGTAAAATTTTACCCTTAACTTACATCGAAAAGTGTATAAATAACTTTCATTTTAAAACATAAATTTTTAAAATTAGCGCTCAACATTACAAAATTTTATATTTTGATCTCATAATCAGTAGTAATTAGTCTCGTGAAACAACTTTTCGAGTATTTTGAAGTATGTAACGAAAATATACGAAGGTATTTCAATTTTAAAAATATCAAATGGTTAGTCAATAAGGAAGATTATATTTTATCCTTTATCACACATATTTTTTCCTTTAAAATGACTCAAATTGCTTCAAGCTGGGCATCTCAAAACTTTGTTGGTTACATTACAAGTGATTGGTATTCATAATTTTTCCCAATATTTGGGTTATAAATTGAATCCTCGATCTTATGGGAAATGTTTCGATAAGTAGCAAAAAGTAATTAATAGAATTAAAGCAAAGAAAAAATACATGTTTGCTAGCAAAAGCGCAGGTAATAGTTTGTGTTTAGCGTAAAAAAATACTCATCCGGAACAACAACAAAAGAAAAATACCGCCAAATAAAAACGGTCACCACATTTGGCGATAACTCCGATTGCAGAAGATTAACTATTTATTTGTTTTTTTCATGGTATGTTTAAGTATTTGCTATTTTGAGGTTACAATTTTTTTGTTTTTGCTTATGCCAATTCTTGGCAACAATCGTATAAACGTGATTTTGACTTTGGCAACAGTTTGACGACAAGCGTCAACACATCATTTCGTCATTGACGACAGTTTTGAAAACCACTTCAAATGTTACGTATTTTAGGATTTTACTCATTTGTGATAAATTTTAGCAAAAAACTGTATATGGTATTTTAGGATAGCTAATATAGATTAATTATAGAGAGAGCATAAAGTTGAAATATTAAGTGTTTTAGAATCGAGGCAAATGCCATACATTTACACGTGTTATAAATAAATGGCGCTACTTTATGTAATATGGACAACTTATTATTATTAAACCATCACGAGAAGGCGGGTGAGATCTGTGTCCGGTGGAAGGGTTCATTCTTTCAGAGGTTTGAACAGTAAAACGATCACGCCGTTTAGGGTTAAAACAAATTCTTCGCCCGTTCTTCTCTTTGGCGAAGAACACGATTTTCTCCTCCTCATTCTCTGCTTTCTACTTAGCCTAGAAGGTTGTATTATCAGCGCTCTTGATTTTTAGTATTTTTAATTGATTTAAAACTGTTCTTTTCAGAACAACACATAATGTCTCTAAAAGGGAAAACATTGCGTTCTAAAGAACGTAACATCGTTAATAACGTGCGCATATTTTTTGAAAATGAAGCAAAGTCTACTTCGCTTTCGATACCAATTCAGAAAGCACAGGAACGTACTGCGGCTGCTACTGGCGTTTCTCTTAGAACTGTCCAAAGAATTAAAAAGGAATCCACAACTGATAGCAGGCTTTCAACTCCAGGGAAACAGCGTAGTAGACCTGCAGAACGGAATGTAGTTTTGGACAATTTTGATTTATGTGTCATTCGAAATACAGTAAATGAATTTTATGCATCTAATAAAGTTCCATCCATTTCATTATTATTGCCAGTGTTGAAAGAAAAGATTAATTTTTCTTGGAAAAGGGAATCTTTAAGGAAAGTCCTGCATCAAATTGGATTTCATTGGAAACGATGCCAAAATAAAAGAAAACTACTGATTGAACGGCCAGATATAATTTCGTGGAGATGCCGGTACTTGAGAGAAATAAAAAAATATCGAGAAATCCAAAAAAGCATTATTTATGTGGATGAAACTTGGATTGACAGCAACCTTTCCTTCTCAAAATGCTGGCAAGATGAAAAACTTGGTGCTTTCGTAAAAGATGGTGCTGGAAATCGGTTAATTGTTGTGCATGCTGGATCGAAAGATGGATTTGTGCCAAATGCAGAATTAATATTTAAAGCAGGCTGTGCAACAGGTGATTATCATGGGCAAATGAATTACGAAAATTTTGAAAAGTGGATACGAGAAAAATTGCTACCTAATATCCCTTGTAATTCCATCATAATAATGGATAATGCATCGTACCATACGAAGATTTTGAATCCAGTACCAACGAAATATTCAACGAAAGCTAAAATGTGTAAATATTTGGATGACAAAAATATACAATATGACAGCACTATGAGAAAGCCTGAACTGTTTCAATTAATTAAAATGAATGCTCCACTTAGCAAAAAATATCACATTGACGAACTTTTAAAAGCCGAAGGTCATTCCGTTCTAAGATTGCCTCCTTATCATTGTGACTTAAATCCTATTGAGTTAGCTTGGGCAGCAGTAAAGCGCCATGTTCGCGAAAGAAACGTCGAAGCTGATCTCAGTTTGAAAACAATGAAGGAGTTGACGTCAAATGCAATTAAAAATATCTCTGGGGAAACCTGGCAAAAATACTGCTGTCATGTAGAAAAAATCGAAGGAGAATATTGGAAAATTGATGGACTTGTGGAAACTACAATTGAAACATTGAATTTCTATATAGGATCCGAATCAGAAACTGATACTGCTTCTGAAACTGGTACAATTGATTGGGATTCAGATACTTCTATGGATACTTATTAATAAAATAATAACTATAAGAACTGAAATTTTAAAATAATAAATACAGATCAGCTTTGGAAGTTCTCAAAATTATGTAGATTTTTTATAAGAAGGTTGACTCAGCCAAACAGATAGCATTCTGCGAAATGAGGAGTTTGGTTCTGAAATTAGTGGGTTCAAATCTGAATGAACCAAACGGAGTGACTGAGTAAGGTTTTCAGGGTTTTCCTTGCACGTTAACGAGAATTCGGGTCACTTTTCATTAGAAAGACCTCCCTGAAGGCATTTTCTCTTCTTCGGCAACTACAAAAACTATATTTCCCTTATATTAACATATAATATTTATGCAAAATCTGTATAAATTTTATTTTTAAAAATTTTGAAAATTCTTTGTTATCCATTTTTTTATTTGATATTATACACAAAAATGTTTTAATAAAACAGGTTATACAATCAAAATTGTTAAAAACTATTTAAATGATATATTTTACTGAACAAAATATAAATATTTTATATTCCCTCAAATTATTTTAAATGATTCCATTGGTGCACAATATATTCCATACTATAAACCTATATGAATTAAAATTAATTCTAAAACATTTTAAAATATTAGTACGTCGTAATATGATGAAATATGTATCTTGAATAAAAAAGGCTGTAAAAAGTTAATTTATTACTTACGGAGTTTCTTTTTAGCCTAAAATGTTTCTTATGTAAAAAGTGTCTTCATCTAAATTAACTTAACAACAAGCATATTCTAGAAAATCTCACCCTTTCCCATTTTCTCAAAAATTATTGCGATAACACAATAAAAATATACAAATTTTGGACATAAAAATTATCTATCGTTCGGTGTTAAATTATTTGCCTTAAAAACAGGTTTTGTTCCCGTTCTTGTGAAATAAATAAATTCTAAAATCTACCTAATAATGAAATTTTCATGGCAAAATAAAAATATTTTCATTCTAAATGTTTTTCTAACATAGCTTAATATATGTATTTATATATTTCAATTCTCGTATTTGAATTCTTCGAAAAAGCATAACACATACATCTTTTATTTTCATTCTACATCAGAAAGTGCTAATTAGCCAAATAAGGTAACCTAGATTGAGGCGCTTTCTCCTCGTTTTCTCCTCCGCTCGCTAAATTGTTGAAGTAGACTTCTCTGATGACACGTGACTCTTACGTCACACCCGCCATCTCCTGGTGGTCGCACTATAATAACAGGTCATTGAAATTAAGAGCTATTTATTTTACAGTGCTTATAATAAATTAAAGGTAACAAACCACTTTAGAGAGAAAGGAGACTACTAAGTGAATTATAATTAATTGAATCCAAATTTTTATCACTGTGTAGTGAATTTATTGTCTCGGGCTATATTGTCAATGTGTATGCTGATAATTTCTCGGAAACAATGTCAGAAATAGACAGCACGTAGTTTCAATGATGAATAAGTAGCATATATTTTATTGATGACTATTCAAAATAGATTTCTTTATAGAACTTTATAGAGGTAACGTAGACTCTCGTTGCTACAATGTCGTAGGGACTTATGATATAGTTCTTAAAATAAAAAGTTTGTAAAATAGGAAAATAAGTTATGCCTTAAATTTAACTTTTTTAGCAAACTACTCTTTCTTCTAAATGAAACATATTTTAATGATTATCTAATATGTGCTTTGTATTAGAATTCATATTTAAAAACAATTCTTTCATTTTATAGATGAAAGATCGGGCAGTTATCACTTATTTTTGTCTATTTCAAAAAAAGTTTTTTTATTTCTTAAGATTTTAATCATTTAATATCGAGTATTTTTTTCTTTTAAATTACATCTGTGAGTCTACATATAAAATGTCCTGAAACGAAATTTTGATCTGCGGTGGGTTTCTCTATCGAAGTTCAAATCAAATCGTCAAAAGATAAAGTCATCAGGTACTGTCCTCAATTATGATGGTTTATTTCATAAAGCAGCATGTCAAAGTGACAATTCACAAGTGTCCTCGAATGCCCGTTACATAATTTGAATCCAAAGCCGTGATCATGGTTCACAAAACAACCGAATGGTATTTGCAATAGAAACAACTGATTATACTCTGATGCATGAACTATATGGCAGGAGTTGGATTACGCAGAAAAAACTTCACCATATAATAAAGGTTAAATAAGTAATAAAGAAGCTATTATGCTATTTTAATACCGATGAATGAATTGATCTTACATACATTGGGAAGCGGCAAAATAATCATGCGAGAGATTTTGCGCCTAAAGAATGTGGGACTAATCTAAAAGTAAATAAGGAAGTAAAATTATAAGTATCCTGAGAGAGATTATCACTGAAGGTAAAAGTATTTTTAATATGTTGAGTTTAATGAGTAAAGTCAATATCTCAGTGGCTACTTTTTTTATCATAATTAACTGTCACATGATGTTTTATATAAATTTTGCTGTTTCAGGAGTTGCTTGCTGATGAAGTAATTTACGGAAATATTGTTAAAAATGTAAGTACATTATGATTTTTTTCTTTAAAGAAGTTTTTTTTTTACCAAGCAAATTAGATTAAAAAAGAAACAATATTTTATTCCACTATGTATGAAGGAGTTTTCAAGTTGAATGTTAAAACTCTTAAACACATTTGAAGTTTTTAGTACAAACAGACATATATTTCACATTTACTTATTAAACTTCACATAAATTAGATAAAACGTATAATTCAATTAGTATAAGTTTTTTATCTAACTTTATACAACCAACAGACCCCAGCTTCCAATGGAGAATATGCACTTAGCTTTTGGGAAAATATTTTGATTTGTAAATATCTCGTAGTGGTATTTACTATTTTCAGTTATCTACTTGACTTGCTACATATACACAGTGGCTAAGATGAGAAACTGAACTCTTTAAAATTCTCTTCAGTTAAGAAGTCATTAAATGTTGAAATTTGGTCTTCCAATCGGCAACATA
The DNA here is from genome assembly GCA_037975125.1 of Latrodectus hesperus. Lineage (NCBI taxonomy): Eukaryota > Metazoa > Arthropoda > Arachnida > Araneae > Theridiidae > Latrodectus > Latrodectus hesperus. Next base: position 30,479,207 of record CM075857.1, on the reverse strand, counting down.
TTGGTGAAAACGTAAACACATACTTTGCGATTGACAAAAACAGTACTTCCTCAAAAATCGAAAAATATAAAATATCGACATTTTTTCTTCGAAAAGTTATATAGTGGGAATGTCAAAAAAAATGCATATGATCCCTTAAATATTTTTTCTTTACTCCCAGCATTCATTTGTAGATGGTGCCTTTAAAAGGAGAAAAAAAAACCATTCGCCTCTCTGTTATTCAAGCGAAATGATGATTTACGATGTGGACTGTTATAGTGGTTAAACTGATTATATAGCCACATAATAAAAATTTATAGTGAGTTTAAATCATCGTTAACTACGGTTTAAATCAATTACAATTTCTGTGAGCAAAACTTCAAAATGAAACTGTTTGTCTAATTGTACGTAGATGGCCCTTTTGTAAGTAAATGTAATTTGTTCTATTTTCTCTTAGAGTTTTTTGTAAGTGGCAACCTCTTTTTCGTTGTTCTTGCTTATAAGCAACGGAATTTTTGTTCTGTATTGCATTAAACTTTAATAAACTTTCTACAGTTCACTGCAAATTGGATTTCACGCAAATTTATTGCTTACGCACAAACAGAAACATTAGTTAGTCCTTCAAAGTAAATTAAGCTAGTCAAAGAAGTAACAAAACTTTGTTTTAAGCTAGTTAATATCTTGATTTCATTCCATTCTGTGGGGTCATTCTCAATTCAATTTCAGAGAAAATTTAAATTGACAAATAGAATAAGGATTCGTTTTTGTGGCTTCTGTGGTTAATGAAATTAGTTCTTAAAACTGTTTTTTTATGAAGAAACTTAAGTTACCAGATACCAAATTTTATTGTAGATTGCTTTGCTAAGGGCACAGATGCGGTATAATCCAGGATGCCAAATTCTGAGTTTGATGTTTTTTTGGCAGATTTTCTTATGTATTTGGGAATGAAGAGATACAGACATTCTTTCTCCAAAGCGGGCTGAAGAGAGAAAATACCGGTGATATTTGACATTCCAGCTAAAACTAACTGAGGATCCATTGTGCTTGTATGTGATAAATTGAAAAAAAACTATTCCAAGTTCAAATAAGATTTCTTGTAGAAGGACTATTCGTGTGACATTGGTTAAATGAATAAACAAAATATAGCCCTATAAAATTGCAGTGTGTATGCAAGATTTATTTGGAAATCTTTATTGGTTGCTATGTGTTGCTGTGCCATAGGGGGTTGCCATGAGCTCAAGGAGGAGAAGAGTAAATCGCTAATAAGAGGTGATTCAATCTAACACTTCTCTCCGTTGTTCCGCCGACTTCAACTGGTATTTTCGTACCCACATTCTTCTACGAAATCTGCAATTTGTCTTTATATTTATGACTTAATTTCGAATTGTATATATGTATATAATATGTTATATGTTCATACAAATTGTAAGTTCTGTTCATAGGTTATGCGAGAAGTCTTAACTGAGAAAGAGTATGAACAAGAAAAGGTCGAAGAATGGATCAGTGCCATAATCAAGAAAATATTACTGGAGTTCGAAAAACTAAAAGTCATGAAATACATCGGTGAGTCCTTTTGATTATTTGTTCCATCCTCATAAAAGAATTCACATAAAAGGCAAAATTAACTCTTCAACTTTCCTTTTCATTTATGCATCATCCATTTCAAATGGTGCTTTCCAATTTCCTGTAACATAGAATTTTCTATATCTGATACTGGTAATAGCTGAAAATTGTTTTAGTAAGAATCCTATATTAAAAAGAGAGCTGGATAAAAATCTAAGTACTCTATCTCGCTCTCTCACAAGGTATATAATATGTTCATAAAAATAATAATAATTAAAGAAAAACTTCATGAATAAAACAGAATACCAGTTAACGGTTATGATTAGTAAGGGTAGAAGAGCTTTATATTCATTGGAGAAAATTAAAAATCCTGTTATTTTGTGAACTCAACAAATGTTAAGTTTGTAACAAATGTAAGTCAAAAAATGTTTAGAAATTGTTAAGTTATTTTGAGACGAGTGGTGTCTGCATTTTGTTGATAGAAAGGCAAAAATTGAAAGTATTAACTTGAAATCACTTATTAAATTGAAAGATATCCATTTTCAATGAAAGGAAACAATCAGCCAATATCTTTAAACTTCTAATTAAATTCTTTTTCTCATTTTATCCGTTACGACATAGCCGTGTTGAAGGCTGAATGGTCATTGCTCTGTCATCATTTCAGCAGTTCGTAGGATCGATTCCCATCAAAGGCACAAATATTTGTTTTGTCTCAAAGTCCGCTTCAAATTTCATTTCCTTAGCAATCGGGACCAAAATAATCGTGAATCGAGCCATTGTGGTGCACGAATATGACTAATTTTAAATAGACGCAAATGTAGAGATGAAGTTGATTCTGAAACCTTCACTGAAAGTAGAATTCCTCTTACTTAAAAATTGTTATGAATTGAAATTTTATCAATGTTTCAATCTTCTTTATTGATTAAAAGTTGTATCGCACACAAGTAAGTCATTATTTCTCTCAATCTCCCATTTAACTCGTCTTCTCAGCCTGAAATTTTAATAGAAAACAGTCTGTTAAATTTTACATAAATATGATTCCATGACATTCTCTTCAAGATTATTTGTTGAATAAGTTTATCTTGCATTTCAAGAAGCTCACTAAATGTCATTTTCCGAGAACACAAAAAAATTTAATGTTTTACTGCTGAATAATTTCCATTATGAATGCAATAGTGCAATGCATTTGAAAAAGCGAACATATTTAAATTTATAAGATTGGATGGAGCTGCCTGACATATTGATTATTTTTTATACCGAAAAATATTTCGGGAGATCTTGTTTGTAACAATCATATCTCAATGATTTTATGAAACAGCAACAGTTTGTATTTTTAATAAACATTTAATGAGTATCAGTTTATTTTTGCACACGAAAATTAGATGTTTGCCAATGTCATGAAATTGCAGAGGAAAGTCAATGAAGCTTTATGTAAGTCATTCGGAAAGAATTTAACTCAGCTAAAGTAGCAGTTAAATCACACTATTTCAAGATGTTTTAATTGTGCCTATGTATGAGTTAAAGTTAATATTTATCTTAATAAATTTGTATTTAAAAAATTAAATTTTCGGTTAAATAATTTTTTAATGTCAGTTAAAAATTTACCCTATTTCAGTAAATTGTATGATTCAGAGGAAAATTGGAGCCGGTTATCACATGGCAACTTCTTATGTTTGGGATGATGGAAACGATGGTATGGTAATGCTTCGTTTTGTGAATTAAAATTTTAAAACTTTTACATTCTAGGCAATGTTTTTAAAATGAGTATCATCTCACTTCTGAATGAATTCTATAATTCCTTAATATATTTTTGAAAATAATTTAAAATTTTTATTTTCGTATTTAAAAAGGCAAATGCATTGAAATCATTTTAATCCTTAACTATTTATGTATAAATAAATATTAGATGATCTGTGAAGATTTTTTCTTATGTGATAAATATATTACACTGTTAATGAAGGAAATTAAGAATGGGAAAATATATAACTGGTTGTTTTTAATTAATGACAACTAGTCAAAAAATCTAAAATACGATCGATATATAACTAATAAAATATTTTTTTGAAGTTATGAGTGCATGTGTATCTTTAATAGTTCACCAATGCATGTGAATTTTAATCAGTTATGTAAATCAATCTAATTTTTATTAAAATTAATTAGTGAAATGACGTGTTATACAAGATAGAAAATTTTTTTAAATGTTTTATGTTTACCTTGTGAATTTTAAGAGCTTTTATTTTGGGAATAATTGAGGGAAAAAGCAGTTATAAAACTTGCAATTTGATGTTATATTCTGAATAAGATTTATTATAAGTTATATATATATATATATATACATATATATATATATATATATATATATATATATATATATATATATATATATATATATATATATATATATATATATATATATATATATATATATATATATATATATATATATATATATATATATATATATGTAAATTCAAACCTTTTAAAAATTTAACTGTCATATTGAGTGATTAAATTTAACATATAATTGAAATGAATGGTATTATTCTCGAAACTTAAACCTAAACACCTCATTTATGTTATAACACAAAAATACTTTATTCAATTTCTGATTGGTTAATTATAAATTCGAAACAGCAAATCTCTAAAATAAAAGCAATTCTAATAGCTCTTAAAATAGGTCAAAAAGAATTCTTATTTACGTTTTCTGAAGTGGAAATTCAAAGGCAACGTCTTAAAATATGTTTATGCTACGATTGTTAAGTATAAAATTCAACTCTTGAATGGAAACAAAAAATATTTAAATCCGTTGTTATAAAAGGCGGGAAAAGGAATCGAAGGTAGAAATGTGCAAAATGATGGTTCTTTCTCTTAGACAACGGAGTTAAGTATCCATGATTTGTGCAATTGGATATGAAATTGCGTGTCCTCGTTTTGAAACGGTATGTCTGATGAAAGAACGGCTATTTCATATTTTTATCTAAGTATTTATATATAATTTTCAATCGTGTTAAATTTTTATCTCACATCTTTTAAATCAATCGTAATCCTTTCCTATGCATCAATTCCATTCCCACACCCCATGTATCACTAAAATTGAGTTGCCCATGCGATAAAATTCTAAAATTTTCAAAATTAATCAATGAATTTAAGAATTGTGATAAAACAAAATATATTAAGCATTGCACATAGTAATAATATACAGGAATTAAGATGCTAGTTTTAATATTTTCATCTCTTTTAAAACTTCTGGGTTACTATTTAAAAGATTGTGCATTTTTGCTTACAGCTTCCAGCAATTTCCGTTGGGAAAACGAATCCATTCTGTGCTTGGTGAACATTTTCAGAATACACATGATCTATGGAAAGTAGGATAGCATAAAGAATGTTGGCCGGATCGACCGAAGGCACGTTGCGAAGGAAAGTAGGATAAAATGAGGCTTCTTTCTTTATTTTCGAATTGCAATATAATGAAACCTACAGTATGTAAATAAATAGTATTATTCTGTGATCTGTTGTTGACTGATATTTCTAAGTTAAGAAAATAAAACATTTAGACCCAAATTTGTATGTTATAAACAATCACACTCAATAATAGTTTTTTGTTGCGCTGCATGTCTCTTCTTATAATAAGCAGTTTATATATATGTGTGTGCGCGCGCGCTACCTTTGAAGAGCATGATTAAATTATTTCAGAGGATAACTTGATATTTCATAAAATAGCTAAGCAGGTTTGTTAAAGTATATAATGAATGAAAAATCTGATACTTTATTTAGTTAATCTATGAAATAATTAACGATAGACCGCTAAAGTGAAAAATAAACAATTACAGGAGTTATTTTATAAATTAATTGATCATAAATAATTAAAAATCTGTTTAAAAATAGCATTATCTCTATTGCAGATGATTAGTTAATAAATGATAAGGAAAGCAAATAATATAATTTACTGTGTTCATACATATATCTAAAAGCAATGGAATGAAGCGCACGCAATTTCGAAGCAGCTATGAGCGATTCAAAACAGACTGAAAGTATTTAGAACCGGTTCAAAGAACTTTCAATTACCGTATTTCACACTTTAAATATTAGATCGCTATTCGATAGGATCGTAGAGTTTAGTAATTTCATATATTCTAACTGATTTGACTAGTTACTTTATGAAATACCTAGTTATTCTATGAAATAACGGGTGTCACGCTGTAAATGTAACATACACACGTACGCATATAATGCAGTAGAAGAGAAAATTGCTGCACTAAAATAACACTTTTGCATTTATCTCGGTGGGTGTTTGATTCTTCGGCAATGAAATTTCGTGAACGTTTTATTCCTCTGCGAGAATGTCTTCAACGAACAGATGAACAACCCACGAACAGAATGAATGAAAAGAAATGAGTTTTTTAAGAAAAGTATTTACAAAGTTTGAGTAAAAAAATATGATAGGTGAATTAGAAATAGAACATGTGTTTCCTAGAAATGGCAACGCAGCATTGTATATTTAATATTAAACACTTTTTATCCGATCTGGGAGGTCACAGATGTCGCACCCAAGCTGTCGCAGTGGTTACAAATTAATTCGTTCTAAAAATTCGTCTGTATGATTCAGTATTGTTTGGTAACTTGTTTGGTTAAGTACAATCATATTAAATTCAAAAGCTTAATGAATCTAACCTTATGTTTTTGTCTTAACGATGATAACGAGTAAATGTCTTTTTCAATTATTCATTGTCCTTTTAAGAACAGAACGACTTGAGGATTCAGTAGAATAGTATATCTTATTGTAATTCGATATTGTGTATATTTAATTTATTTTTTAACATTTTCCGCTTTGTATTTTGCAAAATTATATTTATTCTGTTCGCATGTTTCTCTTCAATAAGTCCATTGCTGATGTTACTAAAAATCAAAATGAACATCAATTTTTAATTAAAATTGATTCTGAAGTTAAAGAAGATGAAAAAGTTATTGTTTGTTTGTGATCATCTGGTGATTATGAACAAAATTGTACATTGGACAAAATAAGGAAATCTAAAATTAAGAAATTAAGGACTAAGGAAAAGGTGATTTCAATCAAATCTGATATTTTTAAAAATAAAACCTACATTTTTATTAAAATAGTATAAAAAGAATTTCCAAAAGAGATTTTTAATTTAAACTTTTTCTATTACCTGTGTACCTAATTTGTAGTTACATTATTTATTATTTTTAAGTGTGAAAACTATTTTGCATCAACTTATTTTAAAATGAAAACTGGTCAGTCACTAAGAACTCCTATAATCGTTTACAAATAATCTGAATGTTTTAATTATTTATTACGTAAATAAAATGCATACAGAACAAAATAAACATTTTGATTTTTCATTATATATTACAGGATTTCGATGTGATGGTTGTAAGTATTTTTTTTTTTTCGTAAAAATGTGATCTGAATAGTAAACAATATATAAAAATTGAGTTGGTTTGAGTCTAACATTGGATGCGGAAAGTTTTGGTTACTTGCATAACACTATTAGATAACTCCTTTTCTATTTTTTAAAGAGACTTCAATAAGCACTATGAGTAAGTACATCGAAGTTAGTAATACGCCCTAAGGTAAATTGTGTTAACAATCAAATCTGTTTGATTAAGATATTTAAGATATTAAGATGATTAAGACAATTCACATTGATTAAGATATGAAAACTATAAATCAAAATGCTTTACATATTTAATATATTAAATTATTTGATCAAAATAAAAAAAAGGAAAAGGAGCAGCGTTTTCAAACATGTCTCAGATGTAAAAAAGGAATTTTCTTTTGACGAAACTTAATTTTCTGTTATATTTTGAAAAAGTATTTTAGAAATTGTAATTTATTGCCATTATGTAATTGAGAATATCTATACATTTTGCTGCATAAAAAATAGTTTTAACGGTTCACTGAGTACATGTTTCTATTTTGTTGCAATACCCATAATGTTAGGTCTCACATATAGCCAAAGTTCAGGGCTATAGATTCGCTCCCAAGAGACCTTGGCAAATCCAGCGTTGTCTATGGAGTCTTCGACGATGATTTTATCGAGTCTGCATCCGTTGAAGTAGGTTTCCCACAAGGGGGCGATGGCCCGCTGGAGCAGATACTTCACGCCTCGATCATGGTAGGCGACATGCTCCAGGAATAGGAACTTCCCGCCCTGAACAGAGAGAGACAACGAATCAGCGAACGATCGCTAGTGGGCAGGAATTGAAATGAACTCGTGTGGAGGAAGTACTTACCGGCTTCAGAACTCTCTTTATCTCCTTGAGGACACGGACCACGTCTACCACCGAGCACATGACGTAGGTGCTGACCACCACGTCCATCGACTCATCGGCAACCTCCGGCATATTCTCAGCCATGCACGTAACGATCCTTTCCAACTCCACTTGAGGATACTTCTCTTTGTTGGCGAGGAAGAAGCGCTTGAAGGCCGGGTTCATGTCGACGACGGTCAGCTTCGTGTTCTCGGGATACAGCCGTAAGTTCGCCCCGTCTCCGCCCCCAATCTCCAGCACCTTCAGGGGAAGCGACTGGTTTCGCGTGGCGATCTCTCCTTCCAGGAGTTTGAATGCGCGCCTCCTCAGCGTCGGGAGCACGTGTCCGAGAAGAGGCAGAACGCCACGGGAATAGACGATGGAGAACCATTCATTCCCAAAAGATTTGTTGACTAGTAAAATTAGTATGAGTGGTGAAAGAACAGTTAATGATAATACCCACCAGACAACTGTGTAAAAGGCAAAAAGGACAACTTCCATTTTCAATGAAGATTCTAAGGAACAAAAAATTTATAAGTAAATATATAATTCAGTTTAATTAAGAAAATATTACAATCATTTAATTATATTAAGATAAAAATAATTATAAGAATAGTGTTGATATTTATTATTCTTGATAACTGTGTCTTGTGTAGTTTTATAGCATCCATGTGTCCCAGCGCAATTTCCTTAGCAATTAAAAAATGTAGTCAGACTTTTTTAATTACGCCCATAATTTCAAAACGACTGTAAATGCTGCCAAAAGTAAATTGATGACAATAATTAATAAAATCAAATTATAAAATATTAAGATTTTCCAAAATAACAAAATTATAAATAAAAATACAAATTTCAAACAAAGATTGAAATTCCTAATCATTGACGGTATAAATATTTTTCTTATTTTTATAATATGTAGTTATAAGATATTTTTTATATTCTAAAATTAAAGGAGAGTGGAAAAAAAAGAAGTTCGCTGGATACAAAATGTAGCATACCAAAGTGGCAAGGCAATAGAATGCAATTTCAATTTAATTCATTGATGAGGATAAATTTTAAATATACATAATTTTTATTATTTACATAAATTTTAATATAATATTCAATTTAATAAACGTGATAATGTCGTTGGTGGACGCCCCCACAAGCACATGATGTCTCTTTGAGAACACTTCTCCGAACAAAAAAATAAATAATATAATCGGAAGGGAGGAGGAGTGTGGCAGAATCTAGTGCGCACGCGTTATACTGATCCTTGACTTATAGCTCATTACCAAAATTAAATAATGATTATAAGTAAATTGTGCTCTATTTTCAATCCCTGTTTTAATTGTTCGGTTTTTATATTTGCAAAAAACTTCATTTTTTTAATTAATAGCTGCTAAAGATGTAACACAATGCTTATAAAATCAATTTTAAGCTATAAAATTTAACAATCTGGGGGAAAAAATGTGTCCCTCATAACTTCTTCAGTACTAACGTCATATTCTTATACAAAAAGAATTTTCCTTATGAAATTTTTGAAGAAATTAGTCAGTCAAACAGAAGTTAATAATAAACAGTCATATTCTCTAAAAAAAAAGGCCGAGCTGGCAGCCAAATAGTTAGTGCTCTTGTCTTCGGTTCAACAGTTCGTGGGTTCGAATCCCACCTTGGGTATGGATGTTTGTAGTGGTTCGGAATCCCTTTTAAGCCATAGGTCCCGGTCTAATTAGCCCTCGCGTGCAAAAAATGACCGTTGAGCGACAAACAAACTAAAAGAAAGGGAGAAATTCGGTTATCATGATACGGAATAAATATGTCATGTATACGCTCTTTTATAATGTTACAAAAAATGTAAGTAGTGTAAATATTTGTATGACTGTCTGATAATTTAAAAAAAAAATTTGTTTTAGTGTGTTATTATTATCTAATTTGAGAAACTATTGTCTATAAATAATAATCTATGAAAACAGCGTTTGTCAGAGCGGAGAAATAAATCTGTAAAATGTAAAATAGTTTGGCGATTTTTTGGCAGTTTCGCAATATTTGGCTACATTTTGGACACCAAAACATATCAGCCAATCGGCGAAAGGGGGTCGGAAGCAGGGAATTGGACGCCTTAGTCTCCAGCTGTAGAACTTGCTTTGTTTAGTTTCGTTTCTCTATAAAAGAAACTGTACATTTCTTTGAAGCCTGTGTAAAAGCATCAGGCAGAAGTTTTTGTAGTCAATTTGTGATGGGAAGAACCGTAAATAAATTGTTTATTTAGAAGGAAACTTAACTTCATTTCTGCATCATCAGATCCTCGTACCCAAGAATAAACTCGTAACAATACATTTACAATATCTTGTATAAAAAGAAATTTATGTCTATGTTAGATTCACTCCTGTGTGCGAATCTAACATCGGCCCAGCAGTGAAAATGTTAAATTGGGATGGTATTAAGATTTTCTGGGGTTTCAAATTGGGCCGGTTAAATATTGTAGTTTAGTGATTCCTGGTGATTGGATGGATTAGATCCTTATTGAAAGGATACTCGTAGCAATTGTGTTGAAGAGCTGCTTGATCATCAACTGTGATATTTTAAGTGAGTTGTAAGGCCTGAGTCTTGAGCGTAGTGGCTTCTACGGTCAAATATAGGGGGAATGCCTACCAAGACGTTAGCTGCTGCTGCGGAGGTTGCCTTGAAGGTTTTATTGATTATAAGAGTAAAGTGCCTCTGAATGGATGTGAGAAGTCTATGTCTTCAGCTGGTGAGAAGTATAGGCTGCACAGAACTGTTGCTCCAGGTTGGATGTCGAGTTTGATTATTACTAAGTCTGTGTGTTGAAAAATAATTTTTGGATTTATGATTGATCTTATGATAATTGCTGCTCTGAGGGCTTGTGGATGGTTCGTGGCATAAATCATTTTCCAGTTAAATGGTATACCTCGCAGCTTACCAAAAACTGTATATGGTTCTTGGAGAAAAGCTATATCCATGTTTTGTTCTGCTATGAAGTGGGCAAGTTGGGTGACTGCGAGTGGCTTCTTTGCAAGTTAATGTGTGCACATTTAAATAATTCTAATTGCATATTATCCTGAGTTATACCTTTGCGATTTGGAGTTGATTAAGAATTTGTAATGGGAATAACATATTCGTTAATGGTTATTGAATGCTTCAATTGTAATTTTAATCATTTGACTTAATAGATCTGTAGACTGGACAAATTGCAGAGAGGCTTCGTGTGCAGCTAAATAGTTCACTCCTCGTTTATTAGCAATGTGGCAGTTGATGCAATCTGGGTGAGTGGCTTGGAAGTCTTTTTCTAAGTGGTTGTAACCACATTTGACACAAACTTTTTTGGATCTGCACTCCTTGCTGATATGTCCGAAATCCTGACAGTTGTAGCATCGGATGATCGTTTCGTGTGGACGAATGTATGTGGTCTGAAATCCAACGTTTAGTTGCTTCCTTGCGGTAAGGATCTTAGATATTGAGTTGTTCACTTCTATAACCATGTGCTGAAGGATTTCATTAGTTCAGTGCGACTTAATTTCAGTTATTTTTAGATTTACGCCTTTGTATATTTCTGGGAAGTTGTTTGATATAATTTGAGTCAGGTTATCGTCGTTGACTGTTGCTGGTAAATTTAAGAAGATTACTTTTTTAATTGGCAGGGAGGGTTCCTAGATATTGAAATGATTATCCTCGAGTAGTTTTCTCAATTTTTCTTTTGTTTCCGCTGAACTACATTTAACTTTTGCTACGTATTTCCCCCGTGTGACTCTTTTGGGACATATGTCGCTATTTAATTTCAAAAGATTGGTTCTTAGGTGTGAGACGTTTCCTTCCTCAGCTGATTTAATGCTGATTGAAGTATTCAAGTCTTGTTCTCTTCTTTTCTTTAAAATGTCGCTGTAAGAGGGTTTATGTGGGAGGACATTCTGCTTGGTAGTAATTAGTAGCGAGTTAGTTTTCTCTTGAAGCTTCTTATGTTTCCCAATTTCAGCGGTGAGATTATCCATCTGGTGTTTTAAGGCTTGGTCTCCGTCAGGTTTGCTGATAGTGGCTGTTTTATGGAGTATTTTTTCCAATTTGCTCAGCAGTTCCATCGCTTCAGTTCTTTTAAATACAGGCAGGCGGTACTTGTCTCTAATTTTATACTCAATAATTCTTTTGATACCTTTAATTAGGAGAATTGCAAAGGGTTCTGAATTGTTGGTATCTTCTTTGTAAAGGTTCGGGCTGGTTGTTTCACTTTCTTTCATAATTGATCTGTGAGTTGAGCTGCTAAGAGGAATGTCTATTTCCTCGTCTTTTGAAGTTGTGTTCTAGAGTTTTTTAAATGTTAGCATTGTGATTCTGTAATATTAGTAGGACTGTACAGGGAGGTTGATTTATGCAGTTGAGTTTTGTCCATTGTTGAATTAGTAACTACCCGGATGGGCTTGATGGTTAGTTAAATCGGCAATAGAGAGCAAAGCTGGGAAGGGGAAAACTGTTTGGAACACTGGATTGTTAAATCAGAAAGGAGATTGAAAAATTCCTTGATGCTGCATGTGCTAGGACATTAAATCATAAATGAATGGAAGGTCTCAGATGCCAAGCCACGTCCCACGGATGACCCCGTGACCCGATGCATAGACCAAGAAAAACAGACTCACGTGTTGAAAACATGAAAGCTGACAAGACGCCAAGATGTGTAATACTGAAAATAAATAAAAAATGAAAATAAAATAAAAGGAAAAATAAAAAAATTTAAAAAAACTATGCATCGATTAATTTTAAAATAATTCCGTGTACAAAAAACAATAATTAGGCATCTTGCTAAAATGTAATATAAGAAGGTAAGAAGTAAAAGAGTAAAAATTAAAATTTAAGGATTGCAGTTGAGTAAAAAGCAAAAGTGTTTAATTTTAATTAAATTTTCTACTCCGTTAATGTAAACTGATTTGGTCATCATGCCAAAAAGATATTACAAACAGAAAAACATTAATTTAAAATTAATGAAGTTTTATAAAAAACATTATGCATTTATACTTTAGTTAATTTAAAAAATGAAGCTGCGTACTAAAAACAGTTATTAGGAACTTGCCAAAGTATAAATAAATAAATAAATAAAAATTAAAAGTGAGGAAGACTGTTGATTACAGATCAACATAGTTTAATTTTAATGTAATAATCTATTTCACCAGTTTGGTTGATTTAGACAGCATACCGAAAAGGTATAACAAACTGAATAACATAATTTTAAAATTTATTAATTATGAGAAAAAAATGAATCATTTGATTTAAAAATAATGATGTGTACTAAGAACATAATTAAGCATCTTGCCAAACGTAAAATGAAAATAAAAACAAGAATTTAGTTTTTGAAATTTGGGATGGTAGCTGCTTAAAAATCATAAAATATTTAATGTTAGTTAAATTATCTATTCCGTCAGTGTGACTGATTTGGGCATCATGCCGAAAAGATACTTCAAGCAGAAAAACAGAATTTTTAAAATTTATTAGGTTTGAAATAAAATTTTATTTTTATGCATTAGTTGATTCATAAATAATGCTGTTTACTAAGGCAGTAATTAGGCACCTTGCCAAAATGTGCTACCTTAAAATTATGAACAATTATAAAATTTATGAAATGTATGTATTTTAATTTAATATTATATTCATTCATTCCTCTCTTCCATAGTATTGCAACCATAAGAACCAATCTTTCAAACACTAAAAATTTAATTAAAATATATATACACATACTCACATACAAGCACATGAACATACATATGTCACATATAATCTATTAAATTAAGGATAATTCCAGAACAAGATTATGATAGGGAAAATCTCAATATTTAGTTTAAGCCAAAATGTTTAAAAAAGGATAAAAGATAAAATTTTAAGAACAAGAGTAAGATTAATTTGTGATTATAATTCAAGTTTAAAGTTGAAAAGTTAAGATAAAAAACTTGAATTAAATTTAAATAAATTAGATTAAACTATTAAATTAAAGAATTAAGGTACATTAGGACAAATTTTAAAGTCCTGGAATTAGAATTTTTCAAGACGTTAGGTTAGTCTAAGTTCAAAATGAACTAAAATTTGAGAAAAAAAGTATTTATAATATTTGAGCTTTCCAAATGAACTCATTGGAAGCGCCCTTAATTTTGAAGAACTTGGAAGGTAGTCCTAAGTCGCTACGACAATTAGGAGTTCAGAAAAGCGCTGATTAAAATTTAATTAACTAAGCGCAGGAATGTGATGTCCAAAGGGTTAAGATAGAAATGAAATGGTGGGCTTGGCCGGGAAAGTAAAATGGGACATAGAAAAATACAGTAACAATACACATACATAGGGGAGGAATGAAGAACCAAAGGGAGAAAATGCAGAAAATAAGCAGATTTTGGTTGCATTAATTAAGCCATAACTCATTAACAAATAATTATTTTTCAGACTGGAGGGCATATTTTCAATAACAAGAGTCTGTTCCGAATAGAAATAAAAAATTTAAAGTAGATTTATAAAATTTTACGACTGTTTTAAAATTATTTTGGCTATCAGGAGACATAAAAACATCCAAAATTTCATCAAAAAATAAAATTTTAAAGAATCATAGAAAATTAACAAATTTATATATAAGTTTATAACATACAATATCTGTAAGCCTTGGATGATTCGCTACGGTCTTCCTGGCAGAAGTTTTGGCCATTATCCACTGTCTGCGACTAAATATGAGGAAGGGCTTCCACGGTAAGCGGATTCTCATTTTCAGTCAAGCCGCTTTAAAAGCGCTCAGTTCTTTCGAAATCAAATCTAAAATGATTTTGGAATGTAGAAATCTTCTTACAGAACTGGCAACTAGAAGCAAGGTAATCCTTGTGTGGGTGACAGGGCACAAAGGTATCGAAGGTAATGAAAGGGCTGATGAACTTGCTAAACAAGGATCGTCTTTTGCTCCCATTGGTGCAGAACCTTTTTGTGGGATAAATTTGAAGACCGCAAAAACCAATGTTCTTAGATGAGAAAAACGGAAGATGTATGAAGCTTGGCTTAACACTCCTGGTCAAACCCACGCTAAAATTATGATCTGTGGATCATCAGCGAGGATTGCCTCTGAAATTCTAAGATGCTCTAGGCAGAAGATACGTTTAATCGTAGGCTTCATAACTGGGCACTACTATTTCAGAAACACCTCCATAAAATGAGACTGTTTCAGCAAGACCCTATCTGCAGGAAATGTCATACGCAAGAGAAAACGGCAAAGCATATCATTTACGAATGCGAGGCTCTTGCTCTCCCTAGATTAACTTCTTTAGGCATCATCCACACTAGAGAGTTACACCTAGACTCCATTAAAGGGTTATCGGACTTTATTAATAAAGTAGGTGACCCGAGCAACTGGAACTAGGAAACATTGGGTTTGGAGATAATAATACAAAATGCTGATAAAAGCAGAGGTGCCCAATGTAATACAAACCCAACTCTAAGAAAAAGAAGAAGATATAACATACAAAATATTAAACACTTTCCACTTCAATCTAAAATTAAAATCAGGAAGTTTCGACAGTTAGACCAGGAGTTATTAAGGAGTAATTAAATAGGTTGAGAAAAATTTTTTTACAAAGTTACAAAAAACATGGATTTTTAGTTTTATTGAAATTATCATAACCCCTGATCTAACCACCATATTTTCATAATCTATGTATCAAAATCCACAGAATCATCACACGGAACAGAATATTGTGGCACTTACCTTGATATTTAGTCAATCACGTTGTTGTTGAAAGTTGACATTGATGAAATAATGGAGCCCAGATTCAGAAATGAAATAATATTTAAATGATTTTCTAATAATAGCACTCCAATAAGATTGACAGTGGAAGAATTAGTAAAAAGTGCTCTTTCAAGTGGTATAAGTTTTACTCTAATATGACAGACTATTATTTATACTAGGAATTACATTTCAAAGAGGAATATGCACAAGTAACGAATAAGTGATAAATAAAGATGCACGTACCTTCAATGACGATAATATTTGAATATTTGAGAAGGAGATATTCTTTTCACCTTAAATCACCAATGTTGTGGTTCTGTAGTTCTCAATTGCACATATATTTATTGAAAACATAGAGGCGACGTCACATCGGAAGTGCGTTTGTTACTGTTTATAAATTCTCCATCTCGTTTTTTGGTTTGTTGCCACTTCTTTCATACACAATTAAGTTTCGGAATCAAATAAAAAACAAGGCTATTATGAGTCGCCACAATCTCATTTTCTTATGTTTCTACATGTACATATTCAAAATTTCGATTCCCCAATTAGTATTATTAGTAGTAGCCAGCTAAGAGGCCGCAAACAATTCAGCATTTAATTTTGAAGTTCTTTCCGGATAAGACTCGCATCCCTTAAAACGGTCGCATCCTTTAGAACAAGTTAGAACGGTACGACTTGATTACTCATAATAAATTCATGCTACAGTTTCTCGCGGGAATAGGGATTGAGGATTCCTGGCCATTGAATATTTTGTGGACGGGCGAATCCTACATCGCTCTTAATAGATTTGGGAATACCCATAATTATCGCATTTGGTCAAGAGAATGCATTCACGGTGTGCATGGCTTATATGATACAAGAGTGACCATATGGAGCGGAGTTTTTGTTGAATTCATTACCTGATCATAATTTTAGAAGAAAAGCACTCTGACTAACGGACCACTGATTTTGATAAAGTGTATGCAACGGTATCTTCACATGCTACAAACTTATGCATGTCATTTCTACTTCCCATCAAAGAGCCACCTTACAATAAACTGCTACTCCAATGCACATTGCAGTCTTAGACAAATAATTATTGAACCTTTTAAAATACACGTATGATCAGTCGATTATAACTTGCTCACCGTTGCCATGTCTGGTTATAGGGATTTTTGCAGACAAAGTTTACCCGGAACGTTTAACAACTACACCCGTTCTGAAGGAGTGTAATCGTAGTCATATTCAGAACATCCATGTTGATTCATTCCGTTTAATAATAAAAAAGCGTCGTGTTCAATATGGAATATATCTTTAATCATTGATCTTAGCAATAGAGCATGTGATTCTTTTGTAATCAGTTGCAATAACAATATTGTAATCCTTGTTGTTTGCTTTTGTGTAAACTCTTAAGTACTTCAGAAATTCAGTCATGGCTTTCTTCACACGATAACTTTTAGCGCCATCTAATGGAAATTTTTAAGCTTAAAGGTTTCAATTCGGAATTTCAGGCAAATTCTCCGAAGAGTTTGTTATAGAAATATTTCATATTAATAGACTGGCCGCCCTTAGAATAATCGAAGCTCAATTTCGCTAATTCTTTATATTAGTTCTGAAAAAATGGCTCTATTTTTTTAACTTTACCTTTTATACCTTTACGTAACTCTACATTTCTTTTAAGAAATTATATTATATACTATTCTGTTCTGAGAATGACTTAATTTCGCTAATTAATTATTTTTCTTTTTTATTAACACGCAATTTGCTTACATGAATTAAGGAATATACTTGAAGTTATTTTAGAAAGTATTCTTTAAACTCAGAACCAGTGAATGCAGTTTTTAAATTTCGAAATCATTCCATTTCTTAATGGGAAACTGGCCCGTTTCAATCCTTTGACACGTTCGAGCTTAATCTTTAAGACAAAAGTTGAATATTTTACATTTGTTTCGTCTCATCTTCAAAAGATGTTAATAATAATTTTGCATAATGAATGGCAGGAAAGATTTTGCAAATTTATTTATTCCGCCGAATCTATTGCGGGATTACACTGTCTTGTAAAATTCTCTCAAAATCATTTGTGCCTACACTAACGTTATGGGAAATATTTAGAATTTTGGTTTGATATCTGCAATTCACAGATGAGAGCGAATCCGGAACATTACAAAGATTCAGAACTTAAACAGGCTGGGAATGAGAGTCGAATTATTGAACTAAAGGACATGGAAATAAATGTTGTTTCCGAATTCAGCTTTAGGATTTATAGAAAATTGCATACGATTATTACAAAAATGCATATTTATTTGCTCTGGTAGATCCCAGACTTTGTACTTCGTCCACATAAAAATGGCATAAAAATCTTATTGATTTAGAAAAGTAGTGTATTACATTCATTAAAAAGAAATAGCTTTATTAAATAATTATGTAGATCAATACAGCTGTTTAAGACAAGTTTTCTCATTTTTCATGAATAAAAATGATGTTTCTTTGGATGTAACTTGGAATATGATTGTGAAAGTTTTTCATTGATTAATTTTTTTGGCTAATATTTTTTTAAATTTGAAATTATAGATTTAAAAAATAAATTTTTTTGCAAAAACCTTAACACAATACAATGAAATCTGAACATTCAATAAATAATGATTTTCTTAATATTACAAACAATCTTTCATTAAAATAGCTTATTTAAAGATTGGAAACAAAAATTATATGTTATACCCTTAAATATATGAGATTCAAAAACATTGAGATCATTCATTTCAAGCACTTAACTTTTCGTGAAAAATTCTAAAGAGGAAAAACTTAAAAATTCATTTGTAGCATGAAACACCACATTAAACCTCTAGAAAAATATACTTATCTAAACACACACACATTTGAATGCTCTTTAGCAATTCTGTAGTTTTTGTGTTTAATAAGTTCAATTCATTTTACACAAAATTAAATTTACAATCATTTTCAACCGAAAGGGAAATCTATTCGCTAAAACATAATTTCGAAGATATTTCTGTATTTCTATAAATAACTAATAACAATAAATGTGTAAGTAAAAAAATAGATACCTATATAGTAAGAAAAGCAATGGCTTCATAGGTTGTCCACCACCAGCAATAGGGTATTTATATGAAGAAGCAGGTGTCTGTCCCCTCTGAAGCAACTCAGTTGTTCCTTCCACTAGTGGGCTGCTCGCGGAATTGTGCAAGCTAAGTAGGCAGGAATCATTTATTTGAAAAGAAGTCATTCACGTTTTACTTATTAGCACAGCAGGTATCTTGCATACGATGCTTTTAAAAAGAATTTTTATAATTCTGTAATTGGCATAGGTAAAATTTAATTTTCAGCCCTCATTTGAAGGAAATTTTATTTTATTCATTTGAAATATATATTTACACTATTTTCAAAGTTAATCTAAAATACAATGATTTTGCTTATAACTTAAGAAAAAAACTTTTCAAATCGAAAGCTTTTTAAAGAATTGAAAAAAAATGAAGGGAAAATGCAGAGAAGCTGAATCCACAATGTCTTTGAAATGGATTAAAAAATAACTGACATTCTAGAAGTGTGTAGTAGATAATGACTTTTTTCCTCGTGATTTTTCATATTTCCTCGCGATTATACATCGAAAAAGCGAAATGCTGCTATTTTTGTTGCAATAAGTGTAAAAAATAATTCAATAATTACAATATGAAAATACATTTTATACGAATCATTCAGAACTGATATATCGCCGTAAAGAGCTTTATTGAAAAATATAATGACATTTTTTCCCGAAATTTACTGAACTTAACGAAATTTTATACGGAAGAAAATCATCGACTTAATTCACCTTTTGTAAATACAAAATAAAAGAATTATTAGGAAAGCAATTAAAAAATTTTGAAATGAAGCAGCATAAAACTCCACCATCAGTTATTCAACATCAGAAAATTATCAGTCAAAACAGAAAATGGAATTGCGATGCATGCAGACAATTCGCTCAGATTGGAACTGAAATCTTGTGATTCTGCCTGTGTTTCAGGTTGCTAATTGCTCTGAGTCAATGCTCAAGTAAAATGCCTCTAAAAAAGATTCACATAAACAAAAATCCTTGTTTCGTCGATACATAATATTAACAGAATGTGCTCTTGAACACCTTAAAATATGATACTTTTTTTATTTAATTTGCTTTTTATTAAAAAATTATGAAAACTAAGCATTTTAAATTTTAGAGTTTAAACAAGAATATATTGTATTATCTTAAAAGGATTATTTTAAAGAAAGTATATTGATAAAAAACAATATGCGAAACAAACAAAAGTGATGTATTACAAATATACATATTGTCATTCCAAATGTAAAAGTGAACTTTGAAATGACATTTAAAAAAATATTTCTGAAAGAATATACTGTGGGTAATCGGTTAACAAACAGTTCAGGTTGTGAACAAATCGAAATGAGAACATTCTTGTTAAAGGTTTTTGTGTTTGGACGATGAACACATATTCGAATAACGAACTAAAACGAATTCTAACGAACACTTCTCGGCTCTCATAACGTGACCAGACGTGAACGGGATTTTCCCTTTTCACAATTACGAGTCCCGGTGTCCCCAAAATGGATTGTGGGACGCAAAATTGTCCCGTTTTCAGAAACCACGTGAAAATTTGAGTAGCAGACGGCCGCCCTGCACACCTTCGCGATGTGATGCCCTCCCCAACCGGACTTGAGCTAGCGGTGTGCAAGAGCGAGACCACATCGTCGTCGACGCTACAATAGCCGAGAGTGGCCAAGACGACATATCGCTCGTGTTTTGTTGACTCATTGACTATTGTTTGACAAACTTTTTATTCGCCACTTCTCACTATCTGTTTTATTTTTGTTTGATGCTCCTGTAGTAAATAATTTAAATTTCTTTTGCTTTGGAATCACAAGTTACAGTACCGAAACGCAAGTGTTCTTTCAATGTTCGCTTACAAGAAAAATATCCGTTTATCAAGCAAATAAATACTCCATCAGATGTGAGGTGTGAAAAGTGCCGTACAGATTTTAGTGTTTCCTACGGTGGTATTGAACAGCATTTAAAATCTGACAAACATAAAAATTCCGATCGTACCACTGCTTCGAGTTCTTCATTGTTAAAGTTTTTCAAGAAATCGGACGCGCCAACTTTTGAAGGACTTGGATATCGCCGTAGCAGAAGGCGTCTAAGCTTATCACACGATACAAGAAAACCACAGTTTTCGTTCTAATGATTGTGCATCGAAAATGATTCAATCATGTTTTGATCCCCAATTTACAGGCGCGTGTACGAAATCAGAAGCTATTGTAGTAAATGTTTTGACGCCTACAGCAATAAAAGAATTAAAAGATGACCTTGATAAGTGCAATTGCCTTACAATACTATAAACGATGTGTGTGTGTGCGTCAAACAACGGTAACAAGAAAATATATCCTATTGTAGTTCGCATTTATCAGCATTACATAGGTGTGCAAGTAGATATTTTAGATTTCCAAGATCAACCTGGTGAAATTTCTAACATCATTGTCAATTATTTAAACCAAGTGTTGACAGATAATATTTTGACTGCAAAAGTCGTAGCATTTTGTGGGGACAATGCCAACGTCAATTTCGGAGGTGCATTTAAGCGAGAAACTAACAACGTATTAACGAAATTACTATAATCTCTGAAAAAAGAGTTAATAGGTATTTGTGGATGTGGAACCCATTTAATTCATAATGCAATAAAATCTGCTGCAGATGGGCTACCCGTAGATTACGAAAGCGTTATTGTGAGGATATATTCAGTTTTTATATATATATTTATTTATACGATTTAAGAGTTAAAGCTCTAAAGGAGTTTTGTGCCGAAACTGAAACGGAATATTAACAAATTCTCAGCTATAGCAAAATCAGATGGCTTGCTCTTATGTCTGCTTTGAAGAAGGTTTTAAAATGTATTTTTAAAAAACTATTTCTTGAGTTAAAAAGCTACTTTTTGAGTATTGAAAAATGTCCCCGGTTACTAAAAATTTTTTTGAAGATCCCACATCCGAATTGTGGTTTCATTTTTCACATGCTCAGTCAGCAAGTTTTTATCCAGCTGTCTTAAAACTTGAAGGTCAGACTATATTGGCAATTGAAGCTGCAAAAGAAATAATTCAATTAACAGACAATTTAACTCAGAAACAGACCAATCAGTTTCTTCCATTTATGATCCGTCAATTAATGTTTAAATTGAAAGATAGTGGATATCGATGAAGAATTTGGGAAAAGGACAGCTACAGAATTTGATAAAACAAGCCGTGAATATCTGGAGCAGTGGACTTGCTTTCTTAAAAAAGAAATGGAGATATTTTATTATGCAGATTTTAAAAAGGTCCCCACATGGGAAGGCATTCAAATATCTCTGGATGTATTAATTGAAAAGCAATGTATTGACTGCAATAAAGATACTGAATTTTTTGACGAATTTTCATTAATTTCTAATTACATTGCATCGCAAAAAATAATCGAATGGATTAGTTTAAATGTTTCCACGGAAACCAGTTGTGTGGAAATATTCATACACTTTCGCTCCAACAATCTTCCGCAAGAAAACTTTTCTATTGTAATTGAATATATTTTATGTTTGCCTGCTACAAATGCTCCAATAGAAAAAGTATTTTCTATTATGACATCTGAGGCATCTGAGAAAACCCAGTTACAAATTTCAGTTCAAAAGGCGATGTTGATAATTAAGGTAAATATAAAAAAAAACATGCCAAGAGTTTCAATTCTTACTTGAAATAGTAACCAGCTATATTAAAACAAATTTGTTTTTCTGATAAATATAACTAACCATTTAGGGTACCTATATTTTGCGATTCGTAACTTTTAAACCAACTAACTTTTCCTGAATGAATTTTAAAAAAGTGTTGTTTTCTTATTGACTACCTATGATTTGACCTAAATAAACCAATGTCCCGTTTGCAGTCAAAATATAAATGGTCCCGTTAAGCGCCACGTTAAAAATGTGATTCTCTCAAAATTAGATGGATTTTATTCTTTTTTAAATGATACGCCGTGAATTGATACAATTAACCAACATGTGCGATAAAAGCGGTAAGCAGAGAATAATAAGCAATAGCAAATTATTATCCATTATCAGAATAGCAATAGACGTCTAGGTTCATGATTATGTTCAATTATTTGTGCCCTCGTCGTTTACCGCGTACATGGTGCACTTGGCTTTGCAGTGATTAAGTAAAATATGGGTTTACTTACTTAACATAGGGAAAAACTTGCCTCCAATTATTTATATATCTTGTAACGTGATTTCTCTGAGTCTCGGTCTTTCTTCCGTTGTCTCGGTATATAAATCAAACCTAAAAATACCCTTTCAAAGCTAACTTGTGTAACTGGAACAACTACCAAAACTACCTTTGCAATCTTAATCAAGTGTAGGAGATTGGTAATTTTATTCTCTTCCAAGAAATCTAAAATATTATTTTGAAAATCGAGTCTTCGTTCACTTTCAAAATTATTTAAAATAATGTTTAAAATAATATTTAAAAAAATATTTAAAATAATAATAATGGCAATTTATCGCTGCGAAATTAATCTTAATAACTTTCCACTAAAAATAGGATAAAATCTTAGCATTTCAATAAAAATTTTAACTTATTGTAGTATTCTTAAAAACGAAAGTAAGAAGAACACTCTGAGTTCGAGACTATAAGAATGTTTACAAACAGAACAATTCGATAATGTCAATGTGTGTATAATTGTGTCATCCCATTTTTCAGTAAAATAATTATTACATTCCGGCTGCTTCAATATAAAATATACTATAATAAATTGGCGACGAGGATAAACAAAAAAATCATGGATGCAGAACAAGTTGCAGCTTTATTAAAGATAATTACAACAAATAATGATCGACTTGCAGATCTTATTTTGAAACGAGAAGGAAGTAAGGATATTCCAGATCAAGAAAAAGGTACGATAACATTTTTATCAAATTTCGAATGTTTTAATTCTTTAACAGAAACATTTTTGCAATATAAACAAAGATTTCAAAATTATTTACAAATCAAAAATGTTTTCGAAGATAAAGATTTGTGTGTTAAAATACTACTGAACTGCATTGGATCTGAACATTATAATCTTTTGTGTTCTTTAATTGCACCTAAAATTCCGAATGATTTATCGTATGATGAAATAATTTCTGTTCTTGAAAAGCATTTATGTCCTTAGCCTAATGTTATTATCGAACAACACAGATTTCTATCTCGTTTTCAAAACGAAAACGAAAGTGTTTCTGATTATGTTGCCGCACTTCGAAAATTTACTTCTACTTGTGATTTTAACTGTGAATGTGAAAAAAGTCTGTTACTAATTTATTTTTGAGAGCACAGTTTATTAGAGGATTAAAAGATGACTTTATTCGAGAGAAACTTTTAATGGTTTCAGATCTAACATTCGATGTAACTGTTGAACAAGCTTTAGCCTTAGAAGCTTCGAAAATAAACAACCATAAATTATGGAAGCACAATTTTAGTGGAAAATCAGACGAAGTTAATAAAATTTTAAGAACTAGAAGTACTTTTAAAACAAATCACTCAAATGTTACAAAGCGAGATTTTTCTCAAAAACGAAACAGGTCAAATTCTCGACATAGATTTTCATCAACACTAAATTTTCGTGAACTTGGTATTTACAATACATGCTTACGATGCGGACGTTCAAATCACTTTTCTCGAGAATGTCGAGCTGACTTAACAAAATTATACTGTACACTTTGTAAGCGAAAGGGACACGTTCAAAAAGTCTGTTTATTAACAATGCTGAAAAATAAAAAGGCTAGTGAAATTCAATCTGTTGAAAAAGAGGAATATGTTACCGATATTGATTCAGTCAATATTTTTTCTAATAGGACTAAAGTTGTTGATATTTTCAAATTTACAACTGACTCTGAAAAATTCTGGGTTAATGTGCAGATAGATGGGAAAATACAAAAATTTGAAGTCGATTCCGGCGCAGGATTTTCACTTTTACCTAAACAAGCTTTCGATTTACTGAATTTAACAAAAGTTTTACAACCTACAGACGTGAAGTTTCGATCTTACACTCACGGAATTTTCGAACCATTAGGTTTTGTCAAAGTTTTAGTCAAACATAAAAATCTCACAAGTACAGAAACTTTGTATATAGTTCCAGATATGTTTACACCTGTGTTAGGAAGAACATGTATTCGACATTTAAAAATAAATTTATCTAATATCGATAAATGTAACCAACCTGAAGAAATTCAAATAAATACTGTCAATATTTCTAATATTATTGATGACATTATAAAACAATTTCCTACTGTGTTTGAACAAAAAGTGGGAAAAATACCTAATTGTATGTACTCATTAAAACTCCGAGAAAATTCGAAACCTGTATTTTTAAAAGCTAGAGAAGTACCTTTCACCTTACGCGAGAAAGTTGACGAAGAACTTAAAATACTTGGGCAAGATCAGATAATTACAAAAGTAGATTCTAGCGACTGGGGTTCGCCTCTTGTTGTTATACCCAAGCCTGATGGTAGTGTTCGATTATGTGTTGACTATAAAGTAGCTGTAAACCGTCAACTATAAGGTGCACATTATCCTATCCCAAAGATAGATGAAATCCTGAATGTTCTTCGGAACTCTAAATTTTTCTGTACTCTAGACTTATTCAAAGCATATTTACACGTAGTGGTTGATGACGGAAGCAAGGTAATTCAAACTATATCTACTCATCGAGGAACTTTTCAAATAAATCGTTTATCTTTTGGTATCAAATCTGCTCCAAGTGAATTCCACAGAATATTAGATCAAATATTAATGGGTCTACCAGGTGTATCTACATACTTTGACGATATTATAGTACATGGAGAAACTTTTTCAAAATGCCATGATCATCAGATTGAATGCTTGAGACGTCTTCAAAAATTCAATATGCATGTAAATAGTTCAAAATGTCATTTTTTTCAAAGCCAAAATTTCATATTTAGGCTATGTAATTCAACAAAACGAAATATCAAAATGCCCAAAGAAAACAGAAGCCATTATTCATGCTCCACGACCGAAAAATATCGAAGAATTGAAACGTTTCCTAGGAATGGTTACTTATTATTCTAAATTTCTACCAAATGCATCATCGCTGACTTATCCTTTAAGACAACTTCTAAAGAAAAATAAAAAATTCCACTGGTCTTCTAACTGTGAATCTTTCTTCATTAAATTGAAAAATGATATTTCTAGCGATAGGGTTTTGATGCCATACAATCCAAATTTACCCATTGTAGTTGCTTGTGACCCCAGCCCAACAGGCATAGCTGGAGTTTTATCCCACATAGTAAAGGTATTGAGAAACCAGTAGCCTTTACATCTAGATCCCTAACAATTTCTGAACAAAATTACAGGCAAATAGATCGTGAAGCATTAGCCATCAAATTTACAATTCAAAAATTTCAAAACTACATCTATGATGGAGAATTTACACTAATAACTGATAATCGCCCATTATATAGAATTTTTCATCACGATAGTAAAATACCTTCAATGACATCATCCCAATTACTAAGATATGCAGCATTTCTTGGTGAATATAATTATAATGTCCAACATAAAAGTGAAGAAAATCAGAGTGTCGATTACCTCTCAAGAGCATCACTAATAATTAAAGATCCAAACATCTTACAAGACGATGATATTATTCACTGCCAGACTATTAACCAAATTTCAACTTCTTCCATTACGTTTGAGACAATTTCTAAGGAGACAGAGGATGATTATTTTGATTTCGAAAACCGAATAATTTACTGCTATCTGGGGTAATATTCAGATTCATTTTTATCGTGATACTTTCTTTTAAGAGGCAACAGCTGCTTCCTGTATCAATTATTGCAACTACTTTATTTCCATAAATATAAGCATCTTTCAAGTAGTTCGTAGGCGCCAACAACGCACTTGAATCCGAATTGTTTTGACTGACAGATAAATTATTCCCCTCGCGTTTTTGATCTGTTTCAAACTTACACATTCTCTGAGAATGACCTACTTTTTTACATTTCTTACAGTAAGCTGAAGTCTTCAGCGCCGGGCATTCACGAGCTATATGAACATAATTATTACAATTAAAACATTTAAATTCCCCTTTTTCATTTCGAATATCCGAACTGACTACCTTTTTTCGATTAACACCTTTATTTTCACTAAACGGAAATGATTTCTTTTCTACCTGAAATTTATCATTACGAGAATTATAATTCGATGAGTTTCTTAATTTAAAACTGTTAATAGATCGAACATTATCATAATTATCCAATTTATCGGCTAACTGGTCTGGAGAATTAATTTTAGACCATTCATCTACAAAATGTTCCCCAGTTGTTGAATTTACTTGTTTCTTTAATTGTTCAGTAATAATTAAATTTTTTAAACTATTAAAATATGAAATCTCGAGTCCCATTATCCATTCCTCAAAATAGTTTTGCAATTCGAATGAATAATCCTTCCATGTACTGTCTGGATTTTTAACATGATTTAAAAATTTAAATCTTAACTTATCAGCACTTAACTTATACCTCTTAAGCAATAACGATTTTACATATTTATAATTATTTGCTTTATCTTCGTTTTCACTCGCTATTAGTTGCGTAATTTCATATGGGAGCAGTCCCAATAATTGACACCCAATACTCTTCATTTAACCCAATTCATCCTGCCTGCCGTTCAAATAAAACTAAATAAAAGTTTATATCCCCATCTTTGATTTTATATTCGTGCATAAACTTTCGAAAATCTGCCTGTACATTTCTACTTTCATCGTTGCTACTTATGTCTGAAACATTTACATTTTGAACTCTATTTTCGATACGTAAACGTTTAAGTTCATGTTCACGGTCAGCCAACGTTTTGGCGGCTATTTCTGATGCAATTCCATCTTCAGTAATCCTACTTAATAAATTCTTACTAAACTCTTCATCATACGTCTCTGGTTCCGTTATAATACGTTTTAAATCAATTATTTTAGCATCTTCCGGTACGGAGAGACCTAATTCTGTTGCTAATTCTATTAAATCTACTTTTTTAGCCTTCCCCCAAAAAGCCATACTTTACAACTTATAATACTTAATTACTTTATACATAGAAATACTTTATATCAATAACAAAATTATTACTTTTACTTCACCCAAAACGAAAATAATTGTTTCTTTAAAAACGAAATTACTTTTTGCAAACGAAATTAAGAAAATACTTTATACTTATACACATAATTCTTAAATCTCGTTTACTACTTCAAAATACGTTACTTAATACGTTAATATACATTTCGAAACGAAATAATTAAAATTCGCCTACCTGAATTCCGAAAGCGTCGCGAGTTATATCCCTCTTCTAATTTGTTATCGATTTCATTCTATTTGTCAGACGACGAGTCAGTAGCTTAGGTGGGGAAGGAAGAAGTTCTTATAAATTTACTAATATTTAAAGATTTATTTACAAAACTATTTACAGATTACTTTAAGGTAGATCCTTCATAGTGAGCTCCTTCAGATGCAAGATCAAAATGGCCTGAAGTTAAAATTCAACAACGCTCTTCATCAGCTATTTCAACAATAAGATTACTAAAGGATATTTTCAGTGTGCATGGATTGCCTCATGTCCTTGTATCTGACAACGCATCTATACTTACATGTACCGAATTTACAAAATTTTGTAAGGAATATGGAATTATTCATAAGACAATTGCTCCAGGTCATCCTGCAACTAACGGGTTAGCTGAACGTAATGTAAAAACCCTTAAACAGAAATTAAAGTCAATGTCCAATGAAAAGAACTCAATACCCGAGAAGGTAAGAGAAATTTTATTTCGTTATATATAGAGCAAAACTCCATTGCAATCCGGAAAAACTCCTTCAGAATTGTATCTTGGACGCCAAATTCGAATTAAACTAGATTTACTACGTCCATCAAGTAAGGGATTCAAATACACATATATTTCACCCACTATTCCAAATCATAAGTGTGGGAGATCGTGTACAATCATGTATTTATGCCAACAATAAGCTATCATGGAAATTTGGCATCGTTAAACAACGAACTGGTAAATTACACTATATAATAAAACTCGATGACGGGAAAACTATAAAAAGACACATAAATCAATTGAGGGAAAGTGAGGTTCCTAAAATTCCAAGAGTTAAATTTTTCCCAAAGCCTGATGTCATTTATCCGAGGAAATCGATCCCTTCTGGAAATCATTTCGACCCCATGCCATCAGAAGTTCGAATTTCGAAGAATTATGGTAAGCCAGTATCTGGTGTTTCTAATGGTTCCGGTGCTCCGCGAAGTCCTCCTATTCGAAGATCAGCAAGAATACGACAACCATCACGTTATCTATCGGACTACGTAATTTAAGTGTGGGAGAATGTAGTAAGGAGGAGACGAAAGTAAGAAGAACACTCTGAGTTCGAGACTATAAGAATGTTTACAAACAGAACAATTCG
Source organism: Latrodectus hesperus (assembly GCA_037975125.1). NCBI lineage: Eukaryota > Metazoa > Arthropoda > Arachnida > Araneae > Theridiidae > Latrodectus > Latrodectus hesperus. The sequence continues at coordinate 30,450,176 of CM075857.1, read as the reverse complement.
ATAATGTCAATGTGTGCATAATTGTGTCGTCCCACTTTTGAATAAAATAATTATTACATTCCGGCTGCTTCAATATAAAATATATTACACTTATTACATGTCAAAATTTTTATTGGAATGAGAAGAATGCAACTAAGTTTGGGGGGAAAAACAAAAGAATAGTGAGTCTGTTAAGAGTTAACTCTTCATGATTTAATTCCGACACTTACAAGCCTTATTACGTCTCCTGCCCAATTATACAGAGACACGTATTATTACATAAGACATTATACTTCCGGCTAAGCAGCTGCTTTAACTATCTCAACAGTCTATGCAAACATCCCTAGATAACCTCGTGCTGAGATTCGAAAAATGTAACTCATACTGATATTTTTCTTAACAAATAGCTTACACTACTACTTCATTCAACTAAAGAAATCTGCCTTCTACAAATAATTTCATACGAAACTAACTGAAAAGTTTTAGTGAACATCATAACAAGAAATCGAGAGGCAATGTATATCTAATAATAATTACATGATTAATATTACATTTGAAAATATTAGTGAGTAAATGACAACAAATAAAAATGACAAGATACATCTGATATCTGAAATAAAACCATATTTTTTTTGTTTAGTTTCGGTTTTTGTTCTGACCAAAATTACTTTTTCTTTTCGGTTCAGTTCCGTTTCGAAGACGTGATATATATGCGTTTTGCTTCGACAATCGATCGAACAGTTACTCGAATCACGGAATAAACATTTATTTAACTATCATTTCTTTTTCAACATACATACAATTTTGAGAGCAATATATACTCAAAACTCTTTATAATAATAAATTCTAAACATCTATCTTCTCGCAAATATAATGGCTAAAAATAACGTAGCGAACCCTCATCACTTTAGCACTTAAAGTGAAAGGCCCATTTTTTATGAGTGTCCGAAATTTCATCAAATTGAATTTAACGATTTTCGCTTTCAAGCTATTTTCACTTCATTGATCAGTTCGATTTCTTTCCTCTTATGAAGTAAATACTTTTATAGCTTTGTTTGAACAGCAACTTGTCCAAGAGAGAATCAAAATAAAAACAATGCAAGCTTGTTTTTTGTAAATATCACTGTTTTGAATACATTATGATTTTGCTGTATACTAAGATGTAAATTATTGTGCTTCATACTTAAATACAAAAATATAAAGTTTTATATCTCTTTTCATGTGTAAAATAAATAATATTCTTTCATAATGAAGGTTTAAATCGAAACAATCTGATCACGCAAATCAAAAATCATAGCTTTAATATAGAATAGACTTTGGGTCCACACTAATTTCTTCATTTGATTTTCTGGGATGTATTCCTGGAACTAATCAGCTATTCTTGACAGAAACTGAGGTCTCTCTTCAGCTTTGAATTCTGTTAACAATGAATCCAAACTCTTACAGTGTCTGTTTTCGTCTTTGAAGCATCTTTCCTCGTTTCTACTAATTTCACAGGCAGGATCTTTAACAGTTCTTGCAAAGTCAATTTTTCAAAAAAAAAAAAAAAAAAAAAAAAAAAAAAAAAAAAAAAAAAATCTTTTTTCCAAAATTTTCTGATATAACATTTTTATAATCATATGTACAGCTACTTCTAGTGTTGTTGTTTACTAACGACATTTGGTCAAGCCAAGCTTGCTATGCTATGCGAATTAAGTCGATTGGGAGCGTCTTTCGTTTTAATCAGAGCACCATGAAGGTGAAAGTACGACTTTGCTCTACACACATGCCATAGGTACCCGTTTATAGGGTAGGCAACCATTCACACCTCATTCATACAAGGAAAGGACAAAGACAGGATAGATAGTGAGAGAAAGTACATCCATGCCCGAACCGGGATTCGAACCCAGGACCTCCTTATCCGTGGTTAGGCACGCTGACCATTAGACAAGTTGGTCGGCTACAGCTACTTCTAGTGAGATAAAGGATGAACGGAATACAGGCCAGACAATCTGAGAGGTCAACGGAACAGGACGAAAGATGGTTGTCACTTACGTTTATTATTAGATACTTTGAAACATTGGAAGCTGAGAAGGCAAAAGTTAAGAACAACCGTGTGCAATTTTTCACAACTAAACTGGAAATATTATTTGACTTGGAACTTTAGAAAAAATGTAAAGGGAACAGTTAGGATATGTAAATAGGATGGTGAATAATATTGGATTTATGTATAAGCTAGGTATCATAGCTCTTGGTATTCCCCTAAGTTATTTCATCTATAGAAAATCATAAAACTTTTATTCAACATCAGCAACAAAATTTGGTGAATAACAGTTGTAGTATCTGGCAACAGTTTGACGATCAACAAAGCGTACAGTTTGTCTCCTTGTCGATAGAAGTTCTCATACTTTAGACAGTTGTGACTTAGACTCAGAGAAGAAGAGAAGCTAACCACCTCTACTCTTATTGAGGGCGGAAATTTGTCATAATTTCTGTTTGTAAATGAATTATATGTCGCGGTGTCCAGCAAAATTGTGTATTGATTGATTCAGCTATTTTACACATTACAAGACTTTTGAAAATGAATATGAAAATTTATCTTATAGCGAAAAATCACACATAATTCAAAAATTTTATCAAAAAAAGTCAAGCAACTTCCAGTTTTTGTGCAAAATTGCGATAATTTCTTTAATCTAAACTAAAATAAGAAATTTAAAGAGATAATGGAAGTCATTGCAATTTTTTTCCCTTGTGAATTTCTGAAAAATAAAAAGTACAATTTAAAGAGATCTATTGAATTTATCCGAAGACAAAATTGGTTTAAATTAATTTTTACTTTAAGTACTACGCACATTTTTTTTTCTATCTTAAGTAACTGACATATTACATTTCGTGTTCTCGACAAAATTTGCATTACGACGAATCATTAGAAGGTCACTTTCAAAAATTTTTGCTATTTTCTTTCATAGGAAACAATACGAACTATTTATTTATACTTAAAGAATGCTATATAACAGAGCAGTTACCATGAAAGGCCAAACATTTTTTCTTTTCATCTTATTTTGTTTCGTCAGGGAAACTTTACTCATTCTTTGATCAGTGTTTTCAGTCTGTTTCATTTTTCGTTTAGTAAGAGCCTCCATGGTTAGATGGACGCTTAGTATTAGCAGGCTTAGACAGAAGTTTGTTCATTTATTGGCAGAGTCTAGTGGGCGATAAATACAGTATAATTTTCGTTTTTGAAGTGTACAGATTTTTTCGTATGATATCTATAAGCGTAGTGTAAAATTTAGTCGTTTTAAAAAAAATATATATATTATTTCTCTCTCTCTCTCTCTCTGATGAATGAAATATCCGTCACACTTTAAGTTTTAGTTGTTATCAGAAATTTAATTTTTTTTTTGGGGGGGAGGAAATAAACACGTTTCTCAGATATTTTCTTCATTTCTTATTTAACGGTCATTTTTATTAAATTCATTTCAGGAAAATTACATCCATTACAATAATGAAATATTCTAAAAATTTCCTACCCCAGTTAAGAAAATTATAACAAACATTTCATAACCATTAAAACTACAAATTTTACTCATCCATATTTTTCTATTTTAATGCATAAGGGTGGAAAGCGCATAAAACTGAAATTCAAAGAAACAGAAAAACAATCAAAGCATTCCAAGATAACTATGGCAGACCGCAAATTCGGTAGACAATCCGATTAAGAAGCCGTCTTATAGTAGACAAATGCGATCTCCTCGATGTCTTAGTGTGACATAGCTAAAACGTTGTATCTGACGTCATGGAATTTTAAACCAATGAGAGCGCTGTCTCGCGGAAAGTTGCCAGATATTTCGAACCTGCTTGAAATCAAGAATCATCTCGCGCTCCACCCCTTTTCTGACGTAATTAAGAAATCAATGACGTCATTTGGTTTGATGCGATTCTCGCGAGATGCTCAGCAAGCCTCGCGAGACAAGTCTCATGCGATCATCTACGAATTTGCGGATTGCCTAAAAAGGAATCAACGAACGAAGCACTTCTGGTTCCTCTTACACCCAATGAGCAGTTAACCTTACATGTTGACGCCTAGATCAACATATAAGACTATCTGCTCATTGGGTGTAGGGCTCAGCTAGGAGGAGCGATCTACGAAGTAATAATTTCGAGACCAAAACCGTTATGTTTATTTCTCAAAGAAACTAACCGATACTGAAGAGAAATATACAACTTGTAACAAGGAATTGTTGGCAGCAACGCAATTGGAAAACCTTCGAAATATATGATCTAAGAAAAACACTTTTTTATTTTATGTACTGAACACAAATTCCTTACATATCCATTCCAACAAAATGTGATAAATACAGGTCAAGACAATTTCACCAATTGCAAATATCTGACGCGTAATGAAATGATATACTTAAGAAAATAACCAAACCATGCTAAAGTTTAAAGAAACATAGTTTGCCAAATAATTTTACTGAAATATATTGTGATATTTCCACGCGAAAAGTATGCTCATTTGCATCGTATGAATTAATTAATAATAAAGAAAGTTAATATGCGAGAGTTACCACAATTTCTCTCACTCAGATAGCAAAACAAATGTTAAATTTATAAGAAAAAGATTTGTTTGGTTGAGCACTAAAAACGACTGATATTATCTCACTACCTGTGTAATATATTTAAAACATGAGATTCCTATGAATTTCTACAAGACTACTTTGAGAACCGCGGTGATCTGGTTGGTTATAGGGTCATTCTAGTAATTGGAAAGGTAGTGAACTCGAATCCCAACACAACCAAAGGTCCCTCGTGTTCGCTAATAGTGGCTGGGAAGTATAAAATATATCATGCTCACAATAGGGCCACTGAGGGAAATGATACCTTTTCTGTAGCTGCTCATGTCTGGGCGTCTTCTGGTTGATACATGCCTTTAAATAACGAAAGCTCACCTATTTTCAGGGTCATGTACCCCCTTTTGTGCTCCCTTTTATAAGGATTCCGTCAAATCTGTACCTTGTATTGCTGAAGCTGTAACATATAGTTGATACTAAAACATAAGATGATTTGTTATTAAAATTTAAGGTACGTTTGAGATTAAGAATGTAGTTCTTACGTTCAATATTTATGCTGTTTATATTGAATTTGTCAATAAATATTTCTTTTTGTTATGTGCGAATATTTATTGTTTCCCGTCTGAAACCGAACACTTTAAAATGCCATTTTTTAAATTAATAATTTGACTTTCAAAGAACGATTACAAATGATCGTGAGTAACCGGACCAAAAAAGATTTTCAAAATTCTTCTTAATCGGTGAATGTTCTCCGAATTATGAAAAATGTTGAAGATTAACTTCCATGAATCACAATTATCAATGGAGACGAAAGCCTTCGGAAAATTCATCAATCAATCAACCAAACCATGAACCTGCAATAATAGTTTATCCAAATAGAGTTGCAAAAATCAGTTCCCTATGGGAATTGTACGCATTGAAGAAACTTGAAGAAATTGGTTGTAAAAATTTGGAGCTGAATTTTCATTACAATTGGTTTTTACAATCCTATTATATTTTTCGGTGTCAGACTAATTTGAAATGAGGGTCATTAGCCAAGTTTTAGCTATTTACCTCTTCGCTATTTTAATAATTCTTGTGCGCAAGCGAAAAGTGATTAAAAAAGAATGATTAAATTATCACATTTCTTTTGATTTTTGGATTTCAATAAAGACATAAATAATATAAACTTTGGTAATAAAATGAATTTAAAGTAATAAAATTCACGGTAAAATGAAATAATTTTTTTCACTAGAAATATAAACAACAAATATTTATAAATTGATTGAATCATTTTTATTATCTTATATAGCAAAACTTTATATTTTAAACGTCAAGTTTAATTAGGAATTTTTTATCAAATATTTTTTTGAAAAATAAAAAATGTAATTAATTTAATTTTAATTAAAACATACGAAAAAAATTTTTTATATACACGTACAAACTATTTTTATAAGCTTTGGATGTATTAAGAACGTCAGACACAATAAAAAGTCACAGTAAAATAAATTTTTTCATTAAATATATACCTAATGCAATATTTATAAATGGTTTTTATCACTTTTTATAATGCCTATGAGGAGATTATTATGTTATGTTAAAATAAACAGCACCATCAACACGATATTATCTCCATCAAACAATTTTATTAATAACCTTTTCCTTTACTATTACACAGACATTCTAAAATTTCCACTCGTGTACCAAGGGTATTTCATACTCGTCACTACTGATCCCTCTAATAAGGGTTACAAGAATTTCATTGGCGCGATGGCGCAAAACTCTGGGATTCACCACAGAGTATCCTCCCAGTGACAGAGGGCATTCAGCCCAATAAAATGATATATATACATAATATTACTTTAAAAAGAATAGCAACAAAATTTCAAAAGAAGAAACAAAATTGAAAAATTTTAATAAACATATAAACAATCATAATTAAAATAAAAAATACAAATGACAGAATTAATTAAAATAAAATAATTAATAAGTAATGTAAGTGGAAAGTTTTTTGGAAAATGTAAACGTCTTCCTGATCTGGTTACAGTTTTGTGCATTTTACCAACTGATGGATTTTTATCATCAGGTATTGGTTTGATGGCGTTAGATACTGGTTCAGTGAATAGATAGTTTCTGTAAGAAGATGTGTGGGTTTTACACAGTCAAGAGAAACAGTAAATTTCTTTCCATTAATGTCAATAGTAATAGTCTTGTCAGTTCGTCGTAAGACTTCATGAGGACCAGAGTAGGGTTAGCACAATGGAGGATGCACACGATTGATTCTCAAGAAAACGTGTGTGCATGATTTGAGCGATGGATGCACATAAAATCCATCTGAACAGTGGTCGGATGTTGCAATAGGATTCAGTTGTTGCATCACGTTTCGAGGATTTGTGATAAAATCACTGTCACAGGATGGAATAACTGTCATGTCCACCATGTCACTAGGAAGACGCAAAGTAGTAACATACACAAGCTATGCACAAGAAATTTGCAAGCCTTGTTGAACTACTGTTCGGATGCCCAAAAGAATGACAAGGATTATCTTCTTCCAATTATCATTTTCATAAGATTTAATTGCTGATTTTAGATAGTGATAAAATCTCTCTACTATTCCTTTAGAAATCGAATGGTAGGGAGTTGTTTTAATCCTTTCTGAACCTAACATGCGAGAAAATTCAGCATACATACTTGAACGCAGTTGGGGTCCTTGATCAGAAGTAATTACGGATGGACACCCAAAGCGTGAAACCTAGTTGTTGAATATTTCAACCCAAACAGTCTTTGCAGAAATATCTGAAATGGGTATCGGTTCTGGCCATCTGGTGAAAAGGTCAATTATTGTCAAAAGGTAATTGCAGTCACCAAAGGACAATAGTGGGCCTACGATATCCACATGGAAGTGTGTGAAACGAGCATCTGGAAGCGAGAAAGTACCTAAAGGCGTTTTTGTGTATCTCTGTACCTTCCATCGTTGGCATGGTTGAAGCATTGAACCCATGAAAAGGGTACGAAAGGACGCGGTGTTCCAGATGAAATGTCACACATCAATTCACAATGGGAAAAATGATAAGGTTTTAATTCCAGTTTAAGAGAGGTAGTATTAAATTGCAGCAAACTTTGCATCTCTGGATTAGTTTTCTGGGCTTTTGCAAATTCTTCAAAACTTAAATTTGGAGAATTTTTTTAATAGAATAGATTTCAATTCTACTGAGTGCACCAACAACCACGTACTTACAACCTTGCACATGCCTAATATCAGTTGAATACTGAGAAATAAAGTCAAAATGACGTAATTGCCGGGGAGAACATTTATTAGGGTTTTGCTAAAAGCGTGAGTCAACGGTTGTTGGTCTGATTACATTATAAAATTTTTGTCTACTAATAAGTATTTGAATTTTTTTATAGCAGAATAAACTGCTAACAATTCTCTGTCATAAGTGGACCATTTTTGTTGACTTTTATTAAGTTTCATTGAGAATAAAGCTATTGGTTCCCATGTCCTTTCCGATAAATGACTTATAGTGCCTCCTACAGCAAAATCTGAGGTATCGACCGACAAGCTCAACTGAACTCCTGGAATAGGATGCATTAAAATAGAGGCTTTAGCTATCGCATTTTTGGCGGCAATAAAAGCTTGTTCTGCATTTTCATTCCATGTAAGTTGCTCGGATAATTTACGAGCATTAGAATGAGATTTCTTTTTATTTCTTTGTTCTTCCAAAAATTGAACAATGGGCGTAAGTATATGTGTGGCTTTAGGAATAAAGCATTGATAAAAGTTAAACATTCCTAAAAATCTTCGCAACTGCGTTAAGGTTTCTGGTTTAGGAAAACCTAATATGCGTTATCTTTATCTTGTTGGGGTTGAATTCCTTCTTCCGAAAGATTAAAACCTAGGAAATCTATAGACGAAATACCAAAAGTACGTTTAGAAACATTAATACATAACCCATATTCTGTCAATTTTGAAAATAATGCTTTTAAATGTTGATAGTGATCTTGGGGAATTTTAGAAGCATTAATATGTCATCTACAAAAGCATAAACATCTGATAAATCACGCGTAACCTCATCTATAAAAATGTTGAAAAGTAGCAGATGCGTTACAAATGCCAAATTGCATCCTTGTACTTCCGAATAAACCAAATAGGGTACATATAGCGATTATGTGTATATCGTCAAGATTTATTGGGATTTGATGATAAGCTTTTATTAGCTCTAAGCGACTAAATATTTTCCATCCATGTAATTCTGCAGTAAGATCTGCTGTACCAGGTATCGAGTATTTGTCTTTTTATGAATTATTTGAGCATTTAAAGCTCTATAGTCACCCACTGGTCTCCAATCTAAAGTTCCTTTTTCAGGGACCATGTGTAAAGGTGAAGCATAGTTACTTCTCGAAGGTCTTATATGGCCTAACTGTACCATATTTTGAAATTCAGTTTTTGCAATTCTAAGACGATCAGGAGCAAGCCTTCTAGGTTTTGCAACTACAGGAGAACCTTTCATAACTATGTAATGTAAAGTTTTATGTTTAGCTAGATGAGATTTGGATTAGGTAATACAGTAATATAAGGAAATTCTTTCAAAAGTTTGTGATCTTTAAGAAGTATCTTTAAAGAGTTGAAACTTGAACTGAATGAAGCTTGGTATATTTTAAGTGACCAATGAATTGTAATTTTGTTTTTGTATCTCGAAGACATTTATGCCTGAGATCTGGAATCAATTCAAAATAATGGAGAAATTCTGCTTCTAAAATGGATGTACTAACATTGGTTACTAGAAATGTCCAAGTAAAATTTCTTCTCAAATTAAAATTTAAAGAGCGTGTCTCTCTGTCCATAAACATTAATTGTGGAAGAATTTGCAGCTAAAAGCGTTTGTTGTGAAGAATTTTGCTTTTGGTAATTGTTAGCATGGATTAAGGACACGTCTCTCTCAGAGCCAGTATCAACCAAAAATGAAACATATTGATGTCCGGTCGCAAATAAACAGGCGACGTGATTCGCGAGGCAAAGAATGTCACCTCTACTCTTTGCTGCATTCGTTTTCCTGTCATGCACAATGTTTAACACATTTATCACCCCTACATTTCTTTCCGAAACATCTGTGATACCAGCAAATTGAAAATTTTCGTTTCTGGTAATTACTTTTTTCATGACTGCTTTGGTTACAAAGATACAGTGAGTGACAACGAGAAAAAGAAAGTTGATCAATTCGTTTATTTAAATATCCAACTTTGCGAAATATTTCAGGTTAAAAAATTCATCTGTTTTGGAAACTGAAAACGTTTCAACAGAAGAGCTTTTTCTACTTTTAGGTCAGAAACTGCAGCTAAAATAGTTTGAACATTGCATGGCAATCGCTGTAAAAATAGTTCTAAGTTTATTGGGAACATTATGCGATTCTGCGCGACGTTTCATATTTTGTAAAAGTTCTGTCGGTTTGCGCAATCCTAATTCTTTCCCTAATAATAGGTTTCGAATTTCTTGTTGCAATGATTCTCTCGAGTAGTTTATTAATACCTGTTTAATCTGTTTGTATGGATCAGTTGCATCCGGTTTTATAAGTGCATCACGTCCGTATCAACAATGAGGAGATTATTATGCTAAGTTAAAATAAATATCCCCAACACAATATTATCTCCATCAAACAATTTTATTAATTGCCCTTTCCTTTATTATCACCCAGGCATTGTAAAATTTCCGACTCTTGTACAAAGGGCATGGCATATTCATCACTATTGATCCCTCTTACAAGGGTTACGAGAATTTTGTTGACGCGATGGCGCAAAATTCTGAGATTTACCACACCTAAAATTTCCATTAAAAATTGTTTAATTATTATTTGTACGCATGAATTGTTTTAATAAATTTTAGATGAATTGCAAATTTCAATTTAAAAACAAAACTGCAGGATTAAGATATTTTGTTATCTATATAGTGTGTTAATTATTTGTTTTTTAAATTAAAAATCCTACGTGAGACAAATCTCAAGCTGCAGGTATTAAATATCTATAATTCGAATTAATAGAATAACCTGTTCATATAAATAAGTAAATGAAGAAATTTTTAAATAATTTAATACAAAATTTACAAATTTCTTTTGTTGCATGTATCAAAGATTTTAGAAGACATTCCACTCTTTATACTGGAGAAACATACTGATCAGATTTAAGAAGGTATGTTTAAAATATGGTTGGTATATTCATTGATAAAAACATAATTAACTATCCTCATAATGTATAGAATTTATACACACAATCAAGATGAATTAATTTACTATTGCTACTTACAAATGTTATCGTTTTGAAAATATAACTATATTTAGTCGCAATATATATATATATATATATATATATATATATATATATATATATATATATATATATATATATATATACAGTAAGACCCCGCTTAACGCTGTTTCTCTTAGCGCTGTTTCGGTTTAGCGCTCTTTTATTTCAACCCCGGGAATTCCACGAAATAGCTCGCAGCATACGGGGATTCCCCGAAGTATTATGCAGCGATAGGTTTCAAATACATATCCGAAAGAGTGTACTTGTGTTTCTTGTTTGGTGCGGTATTGTACAGACATATTTTTATTATTGGAAACATTTGTTGACATTATTGTAAGTAGGTATTAATTTACATATTTAATACTATATTACAGTGTCAAATATTTTGATCTTCAGTTTTTACTATGGGTGATAATGAAAAAGAAAAGAAAGCAACCAGAAAAAGCTATTCACTCAAAACTAAAATGGAAGTGATTAGAAGATTAGATTCTGGTGAACGTCAAACTCTAATTAGTGCTTCATTGAATTTGCCAACTTCAACAATAAGGACCATCATGAAGAATAAAGAAAAATACTGTCATCGGCAACTACAACTACGTCAAGCTCTGCAACTAGAATTACCCGTTCTAGAAATAATATCATAGAGGAAATGGAAAAACGACTGTCTATATGGATTGACGACGAAATTGACCGCAATATGTCATCAAGCCAATCTATCATAATGGAAAAAGCTAGAAGAATTTTTAATTACATTCAGGCTGAGACAATTGACACAAGTGAAACTTTTGTTGCTAGTCGAGGATGGTTTAATAGATTTAAACATCGAAATAACCTTCACAACATAAAGATTACAGAAGAAGCAGCAAGTGGTGATACAAAAGCGGCGGCTGAATTTCCAGCCATATTAAAAAAAATAATTGAAGAAGGAAACTATCCTCCAGAATTGGTTTTTAATGTTGATGAAACAGGCTTGTTTTGGAAAAGAATGCCGAAACGGACATTTCTATCCCGTGAAGAGAAACGGGCACGAGGATTTAAAGCTGCAAAAGATCGCTTAACCCTTCTACTAGGTTTTAACGCAAGCGGAGATCTTAAATTAAAACCATTACTAATTTACCATTCCAAAAGCCCAAGAGCGATGAAAGGCATATCTAAATCAACTTTACCTGTAATTTGGGAGTCTAATAAAAATTCATGAATAACTGTGAAAATTTTCCAGGATTGGTTCACTGAACATTTCTGCCCGTCTTTTAAGCGTTATTGCGAAATTAAAAAACTTGAACAAAAAGCACTTCTGTTAATTGATAATGCTCCAAGTCACCCAACAAATTTATCAGACTTAACAACATGTATTCCAGTCGAAGTGGTTTTCTTGCCGCCTAACACAACTGCCTTAATTCAACCAATGGACCAAGGCGTTATATCAAATTTTAAGGCTTATTACTTGCGGCGAACCTTTAAGCAAATGTTTGAAAAAACAGACGGAGAAGAGAACCAGTCCATAAGAGAATTTTGGAAAAACTACAACATCGTGAATGCTGTAGAAAACATAGGCCTTTCTTGGAATGAGGTAACAGAAAGATCTTTGAAAGGAGTATGGAAGAATATTTGGCCGGATTTAAGTAAGAGCGATGACGTTGGACACTCGGTCGATGTGGATGAAATAGTGGAAGAGATAGTGAAATTAACGAAGCAAACCGGTTTTGAAGGGGTAAATGTGGTAGATGTCGAAGAAATAATTCAAGAAGCAGCGGCTAGTCTTTCTAATGATGAGCTCAAGGAATTAACTGAACAAAAAGAAAACAAAAATGTTGACAGCAGTGATTCAGAAGTAGAGCAAAAAGAACTTTCGATGGCGTTTGTAAAAGGAGTTTGTCGACCATAGCTGAAACAATGGATCAATTCATTGAAAATGATCCGAATTTTGACAGGAGCTCAAAAGTAAGGCGTGGTGTTAGAGATGCTCTATCCGTTTATGAAGAACTTTTAAGAGAACAACGCAAAAGCAAAAGGCAAACAACATTAGATGATTTTGTCACAAAAAGGCAGAACACTGAAAACGCGGAAGGCTAACTAAATATGACTGACTTAGAATTTTATTTGTTTTTTTTAAGAATATACGTTTTGTTATTTATATTTTGTTTTTATTTTTGCAAGAAATAATAATGTGGTATTAATTTGGGCTTTTAGAAATAAATGTTTGGTTTTATTTTTATTAAAAAAACATACTTTTTAAATTTAATACCTAACCAATTTCCTAGCCATCTTCCCCTAACCCTAATATTTACATGTAAAGATAGCCTCGTTTAGCACTGTTTCGCATTACGCTCTACTTTGATGGAACGTATCCCCCGCGTTAAGCGGGGTCTTACTGTATATATATATTAGCAAAAGATATGAAAGAAAGAAAGCATATGTAAAAGAACATTTAATAAATCCGCCATTTTAAACTAAAAGATATACATTTGCAACCAGATGAACTTATCGCATTATTTACGATGCTAAATCACTGAATTTTAACCAAAGTCTGTTGCTCAGTGCGCATGCGTTAGAATTCCTATAGGAAACCACTTTTCCTTCTCAATTTCGAAATACACTTGCGTCTCGGGACCGGGCCCGAAACGTCGGCTCCAAATGGGAATTCTAACGCATGCGCACTTGAAGAGAGTAGTTGCAATAATTTAGCGGTGTAAAATGTGACTATTGTTCAGACTTAATTTTAGCAACCCTATGGTTTCATAATCCCCAGTCTAATTTGAAACGAGGTTCGCGTCAGTCGATATGTTTATTTATACTTGATCATTATAATATTTTTTCGAAATGTGAAAAGGAAAATCGGAATAGTTTACTTATATTTATCACCATATTTAAAATAGAAATAGATAACAACTTAAATTTTTGTATTTTATATGGTGCTGAAGACATTTATTTTTTCGCAGATAAGGTGGATGTGATAATATGAAAGTAACAAAGAAGTGTGTATTGCATTATCACGTTTCCTTCTTATTTCTGTATTCCCATGATAAAATTAATGTGACTAAATTGTTTTTGACACTATCATGCTTTAATTATAAATTAGCATCTCAAATTTTTTTTCCAAAGCCAAAATTAAAATATCTGTCAATTCAAAATAAAAATTTTTTAAAGCATTTTTTTGCACACATGATTTGTTTTAATAAACTTTGTATGTAATATAAATTTCAATAAAAAAAACCGCTGAATAAAAAATATTTTGTTATTTAGTGTGTACATTGTCTATTTTTTAAATTAAAAATTCAAAATAAGATAAGTCACAAGTTGTAAATATTGAACATCTGTAGTTGAATTTAAGAATACGACTCATTTATTTGAAAAACGAAAAGATTTATATTCTTTAAAAATGGGAAAGAGAGGAAAAAATCATGTAAACGCAATACACACACATCCATTGTTTTAATAATACAAAGAAATTATATTCCCGATGAATTAATTAGCTAATAATTTGTTATATTTATAAAAATATAATAATACTAAATCGATACATTTTTCTAAAGGAAAACGGAATGCGTAGCTGTACAATCCGCCATGTTTAACAATGAGATAAACTTCCTAGCCAGAGAAATTTATCGCTTTCTTTACATCGCCAAGTCACTGAATCATAGCCAAAATCTTCTGGGAGCCTAGGCTCCGGGCTCGGTCTCGAGACGCTCGTTCGAAATACTAGTCCTAATTCCAAAATAGACCAATGTAATCTATCTTGTGTTATGCAAGAATTTACCCGGGAATAATTGTAGCACTTTTTAAGATTTTCACAAATTTAATTCCATTGCCCTAATTTCTTTAATTTATTAGTTTGAAATAGTAATTTTTCAACCAAGAAATTCCAATTTGTAGTATTAATAATTTAAGTATGTTATGTTATTTGTACTTCCTTTTTGAGTTTAAATTTGTTGGATTTTAATCTGCTAAAAAGTTATGGAAGATGATAAATTTCTTGCTCAACAGAAGGTTTGAATTAGTTTATTTTTCGCGATATATAACTTAAGATTGTGTTATCATAAAAATAAATATTAAATTTCACATGTTATTAAAAAATCACAAATTTTTTAAACATTTTATTATAATTTATAAATTAATATGATATATATTATAAAATGGAAAGGAGAGATTAAATAGCTGAAAGAAAAATATTCCACATATATTTAAAAATTCGTTGTATTTATTCTTGTTTATTTTAAAATGCTATTTTTTGTTTTTATATTTTAAACAATTTTTAAGTGTAGCTTCAGCTAAATAAAACGGATTAATTTTTAAATACTTCTGTAACAAATACGATACTTTTGGATACTTGTCACTGTAATTCAAGCATGTTTATTAACTGTTAATTACTGACGAGTTTATTATTAGGAAATATTTCGATTAAAATAATGCAAATATTAAGTGAATGATTTAATTTTAAGCAACTTACTATTTTATTATTCTTTATTAATAAAATAAATCATGCAATGGTTTTATAGAAAATGCAATAACAGAAAATAAGTCAAAATATTTAATTTTTTTTAATACCTGTTAATGATTTGTCAAAATATGGTTATAATTTAAAAATAAGACATAGAATATTTACCTTATTAGTATTATTTATGTTTTTCGAAATAAATAATTTAATTGTTTTAGAAATAACCCAGTATAATCTTTTTGCCTTTAGAAAATTTACATTCCTTCAAATGAAGAGATGTCTATTAAGAAAACAATATAACAGAATCCCTTGTTTCAATTAAATTGTTGAAACCATTTATTTTCAATTTAGTCAAGAATTATTATTTTTTTGGTTATTAAGAGATAGGAACATTAGTATCCTAGAAAAAATATTATGTTTGATAATTGTAGAATATATATTAGAAATAACTTTTATGACTATATTTTATTTTTAGTATATGATAAAAAAATTTTATTCCTTGTTAATGTAGAAAGTCCACTTCTTAAATTTTAAATACCCAGTAACTTTAGTGTGTTTTTAGACTCAGATTTTTTTAACAACTACTATTGATCATTTTTAAAATAATTTTTTGAACCTCTAAATTTGTAATATCTTGTTGATTTGTGTATGTGATGTATGGACATATTATCTTTTTAAATTTTTTTATGCTAAATTAATTGTAAATGAAGTTTTCTGTTAACATGATATTTTTATTCTATGTATTATATTTCACAATATTTTCAATGTTTGAAAATATACAGAACAATATTAAATTTTTTTAAAAAGAATTTATTAAATTGGTTAAATAGGTTAAATATAAATTAATAATAATTATCGTATGTTATTATCTTTCTTAGTTTGACAATTGTATATTTTAATGATAAAGGTAAATTTTTGATTTTGATTTAATATTTTATGTTTACTACAGTGGGTTTTTTAAATTAGTCTTTTCTATATAAAAGGCATAAATAAAATTTTGGTACAAGTCCATTATAACCCCATGCGATGATCATCATAATGAGAAAGAAAAAAATCGCAATTACTATTGTAAATATTTCAGTCTGTATTTGAGAATATTGTATAAAAAGGTTTACAGTTTTAGAAATTACAAAAAAATAGTACAAACATTTTATCTAGATTTTATAAACTAAATAACTAGTCTATTGACAAAACTTATTTGATGCCAAAATTTGACAGAAACTGTTTTGCAATCACTTTGATTGATTGTAGAATAGTATCAAATTTTTTCCTTAAAAATTTCTGGATATTTTATAAAATTTTATATAAATGTCACAATTTTTTCCTGATATTTTCTCTTTTGTATATAATAATTCACAATTCATTAGTCTACAATTGTCAAATAATCCATCATTTATAAAGAAATTGAACACAATCAATATTTTAAAATTTTAATCTTACAAATTAAAAACCATAAGTAATACCTCTCAGTGTATTAGAAAATGTTAAACATGTGTATAGTATTGTTTTAAAACTTTATAAAATTCTGCTGAAAAGAAACAAAGTTCTAAAATATCCTGTAAGAAAATCATTATTTTTCTAGTAAACTGACAAATTATTTTGAGCTGTAACATTGCATATTATATATTGAAATAGTAAGTATGGTATAATGAATGATAATAAGCTCTAGCATGTGTGTAAAAATATCTGAAATAATTACTTATAAATAATGATCGACTACTGAATTATATTTTTAAATTAACAACTTATTTTTCTTATTTCTTATGGTATTTTTTAATGATAAATTTTGATTAATATTTATTAAAGGCAGTTTATTCTAAAATTTGCTTCTTGATTTTTGACACAGCATATGATGAATAAATATATAATTAAAATTAATCCATCTGGGGGAAATCATTGTAATTCATGATTATTTGTGTTAATAGTAATAATTTTTTAAACTATTCATAAATAGGAGGTGGCATTTCTTCGAAAAATCGATGAAGATCTGGATTATGCTTTTGCATTGTCACTTCAAGAAGAAGAGAATGATACTTCATTTTTGAAGAAAACTTCAAATAATGGATTACACCATCAGGTATATTTAGCATTTATGGTGAATTATTCTCATTAGTTTTTTAGAATTTTCTGAATTTTTACGTGTGAATTACTTAAAAAATAAACATTCATTAATTAAAAAAAATCACTGTTGTAGACTAATATCAGAAGGTTTTGTACTTAAAGTAAACACCTAGTAAAAGTTTTTATCAGTGTTTATATACAATCATTTGATTTTCATCAGCCCATTCAAATAGTTATTTTAAAACCTTGTTAAGGGAAAGTTGGATGTGCTGCATCTTTCTATTAGTTGACTGTATGAACAGATCATCTGCAAAAAGAAGGAACCTAATCTCCCTATCATCATCCATAACTTTCTGGATTGCATTTATCACAATGTTAAACAAGATAGGGTACAACACAGAGCCCTGAGTAAGTCCCTGTCAAGTTTGCTTGTAAGTGGAGACAGAGCCACCAAACCTGGTTCTAATAAATCAAGGAATCAAAAATGACTTTATCCATTTGTACACATTTCCACAGATTCCTATATCTATAATTTTCTTAAGCAGTTTTCTTCTCCACGATCTATCAAAGGCAATTTTAAAATCCATAAAAACTGCCTCAAAACTGTTCTTGATTTAAAAAAAGGCCATCTTTAATCATTTGTGTAAGTCTAGCCACCTACCTAGCCTATGAAAGGCAAGAATAATTTTCCAAATAGAATTAGAGCCTTATTGAAATCAAGCATTCTTACAATTTGCAGGTTGTGTTTACGAGTGATATAGATTCTAGATCTGATAGCTAGAGATTTCACAAGGGTATTTACCACTCTTCAAGACCAGAATAACTTCAGCCTTACGCCACTCACTTGGAAGGCTCTTAGACCATGACGTGTTAATAATGTTGAGCAGGCCTGCAAATAGCCTTTGTTATATATTATATATGAAAATGTTGCATGCGAAACAATTTTTGTTTCACATATAATAAATATTTTCATGCATATAATATTCAGGACATGCAATTTTCTTTCATATTTACATTTTTATTGATGAAAAAATATGTTCATATTATTTGAGATTCACAAAAGTGCTGATCTTTTAGTGTGTTAAAATAGAGATTCCTTAAAATGCAAACAGTTAAAGAATATACAGTGTATGTAACAACCAATAACCAGAGAAGAAGCGAGTGACGTCACCACATCGAAGTTTGCTCCTGCTTTGGGTCATGTGACTGCTCGCGTAATGTATAACTTTAAAACTATTTTTCAGAATGCCTCCGGCACTCGCTGAGTAATGTTTACGATTTCGATGGAATAAATGCTTCTTTTTTTCAAAATATTCCAGATTCATTGTTGATAATTTCGTTCTTCAATTTAAATGTCATGTAGACATTTCGGCCCATAATTTTCCTATATTACATTGAAATAATTCCATTTTTTTACCAGATCAAGAAAACGAATTCGGAATTATTTAAATTAAAAATGAAACGTAATAGGGTACATGCATTCGTGTTTTCATTTTCATTAAGATTAATGTAATTTATCTTTTATACATATGAAGGTATTGTTTTATTAAGTCTTGTAACTTGTAAAAAAATTTTTTTATTATCCTACGCCCGACCTTGGTTTTTCAACCATCAGTCTCTGTCGGGCAGCCCAATACAATCTTGAGGTAAATGAAAAGTCATCTTCTGCAGAATTTCTAACTGCGACCTCCGAAAGTCCAGGGCAAGTGTAAAGGTGGTCACCAGTCATTTCCTCTAGTCCACAAAAAGGGCAGATTGGAGAGTTCCTCAAACCCAAACGGTGAAGTTGTTTTTGCAGATAATCATGCCCAGTTTTAAGGCGAAAATTTGCCACTCCCACAGCTCTGTGGAGGTTACACGGAATAGGCTTTGTTAGTAAGGAAGCCCATGCTTTCCCCTTTATGCACATCTTGTAAACATTTCTACGATAGGAGGCTATATTTGACTTAATAAGCCTTTTAACAGTATGGTACTCCAAGGCTGGAGAAGGCTGTTGTAGATCTGAGCCAGCCTTTGCCAGTTTATCAGCTGCGTCATTTCCCGCGATACCACAGTGACTGGGTATCCATTGCAGCACAATTTGACGTCCTTCTTCCAGTAGAGAACTAATTGCCATTTGACAGAGATAAACAGACCCAATACTGCTAGGAGCAATTGAAGAGAGTGACCTGATGGTGGCCTGAGAGTCTATAAAAAATACTATGTTGTTCTCATTACCCTTTCTGATCTCCTCAAGTGCTAATTGCACAGCAGCCATTTCACCATTGTACCTGTTATAGTATTTCCCAACAGCCTATCAAAGCCTGAAACTCTTAGAGTATACTCCTGCACCAGCATTTCTAATGGCATCCACAGTTGAACCATCTGTATAGACATGGAACCAAACTGATGATGGATAATGCTCATTGATAGTAGCTAGGGTAGCCATCCTTAGCTCAGAATCAGTGGAGACCTTCTTACTAACAGGTAGTATCAGGTCTAGACAGCAATCAGCTCTATAAATATGGTTTTGAAAGATAGGGGGTCTAAATAAAGGCACTCTATCTGCATCCGGGATCTTATACCTATCTGACAATTCCCTGGTCAAAGTCAAAAAAGTTCTCTGTGTTTTCAATCTTGGGAAAACAGGAATATAATTTTTCCAGAACCCATCATCCCTTAGAAGCCTTTCGGAGAGTTTCAGGGCAGCGCTTTGTCTTCGATCTGCCAAAGGTTCCAACCCAGTCTGAATTTGCATTGCCTCAATAGGTGTAGATGAAGCCCCACCGGTGATAAGTCTAAGGACATTATTCTGAACAGTCTCCAGTTTTTTCTGGATGTTATCCGATGCAGTAATCAGGAGCTCAGCTCCATATTCAATTGCAGGTCTGATGTATGACTTATAGGTGGTGCAGAGTAAGTCTTGTGAAGCTCCCCATTTCACTCCTGCAAGTCTTTTTAAAAGTTTACTTCTGGATTTTCCGATGTCTATAACTTCAACAGCTTGGCTATTCCAACTTAACCTTGTATCCAAAGTGATGCCCAGATATTTGGCTCTAGCTGTTTTACACAGACGATGGGGGCCATAATATAAACTAATATCATAGGGTTTTGTACTTAAAGTAAACAGCTGGTAAAAGGTTTTATCAATGTTTACTATCATTTGATTTTCATTAGACCAATGAAACAGTTCTTTTAAAGCCCCGTTAAGGGAAAGCTGGATGTGCTGTATATCTCTGCTGGTCGACCAAATGACCAGATCATCTGCAAAAAGAAGGGCTCTAACATCCCCATCAGCATCCATAACCCTCTGGATTACATCATTTATCATGATGTTGAACAAGATAGGGCTCAACACAGAGCCCTGAGGAAGTCCCTGTCGAGTTTGTCTGTAGGAGGAGACAGATCCACCAAACCTGGTTCTGATAAATCTCTGGGTCAAAAATGACTTGATCCAACTATACATGTTTCCACAGATTCCCATGTCTATAATTTTCTTAAGCAGTTTTCTTCTCCACACTCTATCAAAAGCGGTTTTAAAGTCTATAAAGACTGCCACTGAACTGTGTTTCTGATGAAAACCATCCTTAATCAGCTGTGTAAGTCTAGCCACTTGTTCAACAGTATTTCTGTTTTTACAAAAGCCTGCTTGTCTATATGACAGGCAAGAATAATTTTCCAAGTAGAATTTGAGCCTTACCGAAATCAAGCGCTCTGTCAATTTACAGGTAGCGCTTGAGAGAGAGGTAGGTCGAAAGCTGAAGATAACCCCAGGATCTTTACCGCTCTTCAGGACTGGAATAACCTCGGCCTTACGCCACTAACTTGGAAGGCCCCTGGTCCAAGACATATCTATTATGTTAAGCAGTCCATCCAAAGAGCCCTCTCCCAAGTTCACCAGGAAGTCTGATACAATATTATCCGGTCCGGGACTCTTACATCGGGACATTCTTTAACCCACACTTGAGTTCAAATAAGGTGAAAGGAGAATTGAACAAACTATCCATCTCTGGAGTTAAGCATGTCTGTGGGCAAACCAATTCCTTATCATGTATCCTATCCGAGGGATGGTAATTGCTAATATTTGCATAATGTTTATTAAAAGCCCTGGCAATTTCTTTTTCTGAAGTGAGTAATTTATTGCCCAATTTAATTGGTTCTTTCCTAGTATCTTTCTGATTGATTTTAGAGAGGAAACGGTGGGCCTTTAAGGCATTCCTTCTGTAATCTAAGCCTACTAAGAAGTTATGAAAAGTGAGTCGTTTTGCTTCTTTAATAGCTCGTTTAATGATGGCCTGTCTTTTGCGAAGTTCAATATAGTCAGTCATTTGTCCAGTAGCCAGAGCTCTGGCTCTAGCATTGTCGCGGCTAACTTTAAGAGATTGTAAGTGTTGACTCCAGAAGGGAGAATATCTCCTTACCTGTCCTCTAGGTATACAGCCTTCGGCACAGGCCAAAATAATTTCAGTAAAAGTATCAACAATACTATCCAAGTTTCCAGTTAAAAGGGTTTTTTCTAACAATGATTTCATAAGTGAGTCTGTCAGATATTTGTATTTTGTCCAGTTTGCTTTCCTTAAATTCCAACGAGGGAACCTAATCTCTCTATGTCCATTTTGTACAATAGCAAAAGTGGCCAGGAGGAGGCTGTGGCCAGCTCCACCAGGGGCAGGTAGCAGAGAGTGAGTAGTATATCTTGAGACATTTGTGTGGATAATTAATAAGTTGGGATGAGAAGACACTCCCCTGTAGGACAGAAAAGTTGGAAGTCTCTGAGAGTTTTCCACAAAATCTGCCTGAGTAGAATCAATAAAATTTTCAAGAACACGACCCGCTGGATTTGTGTCATTGTATCCCCATCTCCGGGAATGAGCATTGAAGTCTCCTATTAAAATTGAGCATCTGTTCCAGCGATCATTAATGAATTCCAGATCTGGACAGTTATTGGGAGGATTATACATGACAAAAATTCGGTAATGCTGGGTATTTCTCCAAACATTTATTTCCACCGCCTCTAGTTTGTCCACAGCAGTCATAGTGTGTCCCACAGTCATACTAGCAATATATGTATTTTTAACATAGATGACAATGCCAGAAGCCACCTGTCGAGATCTCTCTAAGCAGAAAGTTTGATATCCATTGATACAAAAAAAATTTAAATTTTGAGTAGAGGCACCACTTTCCACTATACCCAGGATGTCACTGTCATGATTAAAAACAATAAGTTTTAGTTCGGAACTTGTCATTAATAAAACCACCTGCATTCCAAAAAATCATTTTAAGCTTGTCTTTAGCCATAGTCCGGGCCTTGAAAAAGACCTTAAAAAAAAAAAAAAAAAACACAACAGCAATATGATCCTGAAGCCGAAAGAACGTAGTAGGCTGCACGAAGCGACAGGAGTCAGTCGTTTAGTGAAAACAGAGGGCACCACGTGAAGGCAACTGACACCACCCCCTGTAACTTGTAAATGTCATAGCACCTCAAACTGAGTTTCACCAACATGGTCAACCAGATTGTAATTTTGACCACTTGTTTAATTGAACTAAGATATCATCTGCAAAATTCTATTTTAATATGTTACCATTAACTCTCGATTGATTCCATAGGCTCTGATCTCCATTTGCGTTTTTGATAACAGTAATATCATTACAAAATTAAAAGCACAACACTTTAAAAAAGCACAGAAGGGATTTAGAACATTGTTTTAAGAATTTAGCTATCTTTTCATTTCATTACTTTCTTAGCATATAACTTCTTTTTTATTTAAAATATGATTTTCAGAAGCTGTTATGATCTTTTAAATGTAGTTATGCAAATCATATCTGAAAACTGGTTATAGTTATTTTAAAATGTAAGAATTTTTCTGTGTAAAAGTCATAGCATTATGTAGAAGTGTTTAGCATTCAAATATATAATTTTTCATAATATTATGATAGAAAACTGTTTATATTTTTCTCAGTAAAAGAAAAAATATTTAATTTTTTTTAACTTGATATGTTTTTTACTGTCAAATTAAATATTTTTTAGACTAATTTTCTTTACAAAAAAGTGTAAAAATATGGAAATTTATGAGACATTTTTATTAAGGAAAAAATTACTTAAAGTTTTTCTCAGTATATGTGTTAATCTCTAAATTGTTAGCTAAATCTGGAATAATAAGTCATAATTTAAGAATTGTTTTATGAATTACTTCTTAAAACAAAACAACGAGCAATTTTATTTTTATTGTTACTATTGATTGTTAATATGATGTATTTACTTATGCATATTAAAATTTACTGTTGTCTGTAGTATTGAAGGAAATTATATATTTTTGAAAAATCTAATTAAGTAATTATGCAAATGATAACCAAACCAACCTGCCATTCCTATCTTTATTATTGTCTGATAAATTTCCAAATTTTAGATTTATTTTCTAACTTAATTTGATGTATAAATAAATTTTTCAGCCTTCAGATGCTTGTGTTTCCAAATCGACATCAAGTCCTTTAGGAATTGTTGATGAGCAATGGGAGGTCATTGACCCAAATCCAGATATCCACGCCCTTTTTCTCCAATACAATGCTCAGTTCTTTTATGGGAAACTTGAAGGGGTGGAAGTGCGATGGAGCCCTCGAATGACTTTGTGAGTATAAACAGATATTTTAGAGATTTTTCATACTTCATTGATTCTAAAATGCTTTGTTTATTTTGTTATTTTTATTTTAAGATGATTTTTTTTAAATTAAGTGAAAAATTTGTGCCATTGCATTTTTTAGTTTTTTACTTAATTAAATCTTAGTTGCTGGTATGGTGCTAAATACACCAAATTGTGGCTTACAGCACCGAAATGTATTCTTACAATTCTATGATATAACCTGATGTGAACATGCACAAAATTTATTTGGAGTTTTAGTAACCTTCGAAGCTTGTGCTATGTGTCTTGTTTTTACATTTATAATTTAAATTTAAGTATATGATGTGTTTTTTTTAGAAAATGTATCAAATTGATATATTAATGTTTAAAGTTATAATTTATTTTGAAAGCATATCAAAATAAAAAATATGGATAGTGATAAATTGAATTTTTATTTTTTGAATTGTTCTGAAAGTAATAATTAAGCAAGTACTTTAACTTTATGTGTTATAACTGCTTTTGTGTATAATAATTTATGTAATTTATTGAGTATTTGACATATATGTATTTAAGCTTACTGTGAATTGTAATGTTTGTTAATTAGAAACTAAAGTTTTCATAAAAATGTATGCTATTTGTGTTAGTGATTTAGCTTTATTGCTTGGTCCCCTTTTGGGTGGATTGCATTCACACCCATGTTTTTAAATGATGGTTGTCACTACCCAGTTAATTAAAATTTTAATTTCCAGTAAAAAATGTGTTATTTATGTTATTGATTAAACTTTGGTTTTCTACTGGGTAGATTGCAATAACACTTATGTTTTTTTAAGGTGGGTGCCAGTGCCCAGTTAATTAAAATCTCAGTTTCCATAAAAATTAATTTTATTTATATTATTGATATAGCTTTATTACCCAGTTGTCTCTTGAGTTTGATATCAATTATACTAATAAATTTTAAGGTGGCTGCAATGTCTAATTAATTAAAACCAGAGTTTTTATGAAAATGTTTGTTATTTGCATTAATGATTTAATTTATTGCCATAGTTGTCTCCTGTTCTAAACAGCATGATATTTAAAATTACAAAACTAAATTTTATATTTAATTTGTAATATGTTGTTTTTATGAAATTGATTACTAGTTATTAGTTTTGTAATAATTCTGTAGTAAGTAATTATAAGGAAATACTTGAGATTTTGATATTTGAAATTGTGTGATTGGGATTTTGAGAATTGCATATTGTGCACAAGGTAACGTAATTTAGATTGGCAAGATGACTTTAAATTATACTAAATTTTGAAATCACGGCCAAGATTTTATATATTTATATTTTTTTATTACTATATAAATTATTTACACTATGACTTTATACACTATTTCCTTAATAAATAACTTTAAATTTGAAATTACAAAATTTCAATTAATTTTATTTATTACATTTTCATAAAAAAGTATTACAGTTTAAAAAGTTATTGTTTTTAAAGAATTGTAAAATGAATAAAGCTTTATGTTTTATCAGTTATTTACTTCTTTGTTCAAATCACAAATCTCTTTCTGAATAATTAATTTTATATTTAAAAACTTTTTAATTTTAAAATAAAAAGTAACTATTGAGGGATTTTTAGCTGGTATAACATTAATACAAAGTACTTTTAAATATTGATTTATATTTTAGTATATTCCATGTGTTTAATTTAAAATACCACAAATAAAATATTAAATCAAATTTTGAAAAATATGAAAATTTATTTTAAAAATTTTGAATTGTAAAGTTATATTTCAAGACATGATTCATACTGAAGTTCTGCTAATTTTAGATTTAATTATTGTCTATAATTGGAAATTACTTCAATTAAGAATTTACTGTATTTTATTGCATTGATTTTCTAAGAGAAATAAAATATAAAATTGCCTTTTCATTTGCCTGCATTTTAAATCAATATTCTTTCTGACTAAAATTATATCCATATAATTAAGATATTTTATGAGAAATTTTGTTGATTTCAAGTACAGTCCTTATGTTTTTAAGAGGCTGAACTGGTAGCTGAATGGTTTGCACCCTACTCTTCAGTTTAACAGTTCACAAATTTGATTTCTAAATTGAGTGTGGATGTTTGTAGTGATTCAGAATTAACTTTAAACTGTATAGCTCAATTTAATTAACCTTTGTGTGCAGAAAACGACCCATAAATAACCAACCAACCATCATGAACTTAAGAATTTTTATTAGAGATTGTCAAATTGTATTATAAACTAAAATAGTAAAATTGAATTGTATCACCTAAGACACTTCTCAAACATCTTTTTTTAAAAGATATTTTTAATGGGTGTATTTATTCTAATTACACCTTTAACAAAGAGTATTAAATATTTGTAAGTTATTAACTTGATGAAAAACATTTCTTGACGAAATTAACGGTTTGGTCAAATAAAGGAAACACAGTAGAAAGTATATTATTTGTGAATTCTTAATAAACACATAATAAGCTTATCCCCAAAATAAAAACTGTTGAAGTGATGCATTTTTGTATTTTCGAACTTTGCTTTTCGATTATGTATCTATAAATCTAAAATTAAAATTAAGTTAAATTAGGAAATATGCTCTTTAAAAAATAATTTTTCTGTATATGCTGGAAGGTAAGAGGGAAAAAATGCTCATTTTTTTGTTAGCTAGGTATAAAAATTAAGCATAAAAATTATATGAAATAATTGAGAATATTAGAGTGTGGGGGGGAAGTAAAGGTACATGTTTAAAATCTAGGAATAAAGATTATTTTTAAGCATGACTTATAAAAATATAATTAACAGAAGAAAAAAAATTTAGTAAGTAAGCAATGGATTTAAATTATTGTTTCCACAAGAAGCACATATTTTGTTTCTTGTTAAGAATATGACTGATGTTTTAAAGAACAAATATCTAAAGATTATTTTTAAATTAAAAAAAAAACTTAAGATTATTTAAAAATATTTATAAGCTAAACATGTTTGATTAATTAGACGAAATAATTTAACAACTATATCATTGAACATAGCTGTTAAATTATTTCTGTGTTTTTTTAAGTAAATTAAAAAAATAAGTAACTGAAAAATTAAAAATATTCAATAAACTTTCATTATTAAAATGAAAGTTCTAAAAAATCCATATTGTTTAATCTTGATTCTTTTTTTAATGAAATCTTAAAGCATTTATTAGGACCAATTATTTGCTTTTTAGAAAAAAAATAAATGGCTTTTGATATTTTATTGAGGTTGTTTACTCTAACAGTAGACTATTTTTTGTTTGGATATCATTAATTTATGTGGAAAATATCAATCCGCAACAACCCACTGGGTCCTGCCTGAACGCCAGAGGGACGTTCTTTGCAACTTGTATTTTGTATTTGTTATATAGTTTTTAGTCGCACTTTTTGTTTTTGCTTGCTTTTGTAGGAGAACTTTGTTTCTCAGCTCGGGTCGATTTAATCGGCCAAAAGTATTTGTTATTTTTATCTGCTATTAAATATTTGTTACGTTTTCAATTGCGTATTTATTTAGTATACTTATGCAGTGCCTTCACCGGATCTATTTAGTTTTTTAGTTTGATATATAATATTTTTTTTTTCAATTTATTCTTCTGATACTGTGAAAGTATCTATTTTCCTTATTTCTGAAAACCTTTAAAATATTTTTTTAAATTAAAAATTTAACAAAATTGAAACTTTATTAAGTGTGATAAATTATATTATGAAATAAACTGAATTAATTAAAATATTTTCTTTGGAGAAGAGAGATTTCATATCTTATATAAAAAATAAATAATTATATGGTGAACTGTTGCTATTTATTGTTAATATTTGCTTTCAATAGTAATTCCTGATATTGTTTCACTGTCAATGCACTGACAATTACTGTTCTGGTTCCCTCTGGTGAAATTATTTGTTAAATAACATATTTCAAGTATTGAATATCATCTCTGAAGATGAACAGAAAAATCTTTATGATTTGTAATTGAAAGAAATTTGAACAATATCATTAAAAATGTGTTACTTCATATAATTCATATAATTTAATCTCAAATTTGTGTGATATCAACCAAAATTGTAAAAAATAGGCTTCATTTCTATTCATATTTTATTAGAAAAGCTCTTGTAATAAAATTTTTACTTTTTAATTCATTTTTAGGTGTGCTGGTGTTTGTTGTTATGAAGGTAGAGGGGGATTATGCTCTGTTCGTTTAAGTGTGCCATTGCTAAAGCTCCGTCCCCGAAAAGATTTAGTTGAAACTCTTTTAGTAAGTAGCAAAAACATGGTTTATTGATATTTGATTCTTTTCAGTATTATTGTAGATGTTGAATTTCTTTATTCGAAAAATATTTACTATATTACAATTGACATAAAATCATTGATGATCAATGAACATATTTAAATATTACGAAGATGCACTGCAGATTTATGCTTGGTTATAAGAACACTAATTCTGAGATCTGTTATTTTTTATTAAATCCAAAATGCCTAAATAAATTTCCTTTTAGAGCTAGTAATTAAATTAGTTTATGAAGGAAATTAAATTGTAATAACTATTGGTTAAATACTATTGATTCAAACATACATACAATAGCTTATAAAAGCTTAATATCTGATGATTGTGAAAGAAATTTGTCTATCAGAGAAGACAATAAAAATATAATAAATGTTTTGGGATCGATCAATTGAAAAAATTCTGAAATGTTAGACAAAATATATTTCCGAAAATTTCCTATTTGAAGTCTTGTTTGGTTCAAAATCTTGATTTGACAACCCTTTTTACTGTGGTCTGGCCACTTGTGCATTGACACAAGCTTCTTAACCAAGGTCCATTAGCTGAAGACAAATGTCATTCATTTAGGGTGAGGAATATTTCAGTATAGCTCATTCAATTCAAAATTGCTTAAACCAATATTACTCGGAAAAGTCACTTAACACAGGAACACTATAACCATGGTTCCCAGGCGATTTTAAATGATTTATAGCCTTGTGCACAGCGATACAAGTCATTTAGCAATGATTGAATGGCTTTAAAGACATCTATTTTAGGTAAAGAATCGCTGACATCAACATGTTTGATTTGAAATCTAAACATTATTGTGGAACATTTTATTTTAAAAATATTAAATGTTCAGAAATACCAAAACTGTGATTCTACAAGCCAGTTCAAATTGATTTAAGTGATGTATTTAATGAAATAAGCTCTTTAATGAAAATTGAAAGATAATGTACTCAAATTTTAATTACTGAAAGAGATGCAGGATTAGATTAAAACAAACTTACCTACAAATAGAACTCAGCTGTTTAACAAGTTTTTTAAATTTACATTAATTTATGTAACAAGAATATTACCATATACTGTCTGCATTAACAACCATATTAGTTAATATAAATAACTAAATATCTATTTTTACTGTGTTAATGAAATAAATTTAGAAAGGACTGGCAAACATTTTCAGGAAAATATCTTTTTTCATTTTAATTAATAAAATCAATACAAATGACGATTCAGTTAATCAGTGTAAACCATCAAGATTAGATTCTGAATTTGATGTCTTAGTATTAAACATTTTAAATAACATATATTTGTATTTACTTCCTAAAGAAGCAATAAGAGAAAATTTCTACAAATGTTTTGTTGAAAAGTATCTGAATTAAATCAGGAGTCCTAAGGTTTTAACTCGAATGGAGAAAAAGTATTTTCTCCATATATTTCTTCCTAATTGATAGGAGGAAATATATTTTCTAAAGTCGTTTATAATAATTTTTTTTAACTTGATACTTCTTGCTAAAATATGAATTTTATGTTCTTCATTTTGTTGCTCAGAACTTCACCTCAAAACTCCAGAAGTACAAGCCAAAAATGCATTACCTGTTTTCTATTTTTTGATGTAATTATTTCCAGTCTGATATTTAACTTTAATAAGCCTTAACAATTTTCGATCAGAAATTTTAATTTTGAAGAACATTTGAAATGTAAATCAAAACTTAACTAATCTTTTCCTCTTTTTTTAAAATTATGGCTTGAAATAAAATTTGATAAGAATAGTTGTTAAGAAATAAGTTCTTACTTACTATTATGAAAATTGATATTTAAAAAAAGTACTAGAAAATCTTTATATTTTTCTTGTTATAAGAAAAGTATTTTTCATACCATTTAATATCAAGCCTTCTAAGAGCAAATGGCTATCGTGTGTAGAAGCATTTTTTAATTTTAATATTGTATTTAAAAAACATCCTCTAGAAAACCAGAAATAGTTTGAAGATTTTGCACCACAAAAGTTTTGAGGTAGGTACTGAGAATGTTTCTCACATAGGATTCCAAAATCAACTTTTCTACTCATTGTTTTCTTATGCTATTATTCAATAATACTGTGCCATTTGTATGAAAATTGGGTTATTTATTTCAATAATCATTGTCTATTTCTGCTTGTAAAAGGTTTTTGCTGTGCCAATACCTTTTCACCTGATATAGTTATGATCCAGTTAGCCCTTTTGTGCAAAAGTCTTAAGTGATTAACAAACCTGTGTAGTTATGATTGACATTATGATTTTCTAAGACTTGAAAATCAAAACTACATGGCTAATGTGTTACTACATGTATAGTTCTTAAACTGAAAAAAAACTTTGTCTTTTTATTTATTGTGCAATTATATTTCGTCTATTGTTATGAGCTGAAATTTATTTTCAAGCTTCTCCTTGATAACAATTGATGAGAACAAATGCTAATTTTTAAAAGCAAAAAAATGAATGAATTACCAAAGATATGAATGCTTTAAAATTATCAGATATGTAAGAAGTTTGTTATATTTAAACTTATTTAATTTTATTAATTATTTATACTTATTTAATATTTTTATGAATAGGTTTTATTTTTGAATGTAGATGTGTGAAAAAAATTCTAATTATATAAAAACTTATTTATTAAAATAATCACATAGCTAAAAATTTAAAAAATGTGTGGTTTACTGATTTTTTAGCTTTGAATTTAATTAAATGCACTATACTCCATTGAAAAATGTTTTGTCTTTTTGATAGAAATTAGAAATTTTTGTTAGATTCATTTATTAATTTCTTATTGCATGCATTTAAAATAAATGCTTCGTATTTTTTCAGCATGAAATGATCCATGCCTATTTATTTGTAACAGTCAACAATAAGGTAAATTCTCTGCCTTTTGATGATAGTAATGATGATAAACTCATATGTAATTATGATAGTGATGATTGATTTGATTGCAGTAATATTTGTAATTTTCAAATTTTGAATATATATCATTAATATCAAATTCTTTCAATAATTTTGTTAATATTGAATCAGTCTTATAAATTAATTGTAATTAAAAATATTCATAAATTAATAGTTTTATTAACTCAATTATTTTTTATAAGAATTAGTTAAAATTTATTAGAAATGCTTCTAACATTAATAAGTTATGGATGTTTGGGTGACTTTTTAGCGATTTAATTAATTTTTTTATTATCATTATATATTTAATGAATTTATGGTTCTGTGAGAGAAATAAATTAAATGTATGACATATTACAAATAACTTATATTTCGGTTTTCATTATATTTTTTATGTTTTTATATGCATGCTCAAATAATTCTTATCTGAATTTATTCTAGTATAGGTTATAAATTTATTTTTTATTTTCTTTTTTCATTTATTTATGAATAAGTGTTGTAAAATTAATCAGATGCATTAATAAACTTAAATTCAAGTTTCTTTTAATAAAGATTGTGATTTTCTAATTTCAGTGATAATCTAATTTCAAGATATATTTTCTTTTAAATTACTTATTCATAATGAGATTATTTTATATAATTTATTCTCTAAAATAAGAGTGATTTTTTTTAACTTATAAATTTTAATCATGTATAAAATATGTAATTTTTATTATATATGAAGTATATATAAATTTTTTATGTGTTCCTGTGGAAGTTATTAATTTGCATGCATAACCAACCATCCAAAGCTTCCAGGATGAATTACTTATTCATTTTATATGCTGACTAACAAATATTTGCTAACAAATTTAATAGTAAATTATTCTTCAGTATTTGAAATAGTAACCTTTTTATTATGTTATTAAGTACATATGCTATTTCAAAGATTATTTTTTAACATAAAGCTATCATGTTTAAGAAGTGCTTTTGACTTGTTATTGAACTGAAGTATCGGTGATCACTATATTTTAATACATTGTAATGAAATTTCTATTTTAGGATCGTGATGCTCATGGGCCAGAATTCCTTAAACACATGTACCGTATTAATAAAGAAGCAGGTACAAAGATAAGTGTGAGTTATTTTCTGAACTCATTCCTTTTATGGTATAATCAAATGTATGTCTTTCAAAAATAGCTTCATTAGATCACTGTTAAATAATATTTAAAATGTAGTACTAAATATAAGCAAATAACATTCACTGAAATTTGGAACAATGACATTAAAAACCTGTATAGGAAGTCTTAAAAGCTAGAAATTAATATTGAAGTAAAATGAAATTTCGAAAACATAATAAATTTGATAACTCTTATTGTAATTCCCTTGTATCTCCAAAAATTAATGTACACCTAAATTAATATAAATGTAAAATTAATGTAAAAAAATAGTTATGTAATATTTATAACTATTTTTTTATAAAAACACTAAGTAATTAATGATTAAAAGTATTTTGATTTCTTTTACTTAATTCTTACTCATGAAATAAGACTGAAATAAGGGATAATCATGTGTTCATTTTAAAAAAATTGCTTTGTTGATAAAGTATAATTAAGTCAAATTTCTCTTCAATCAATGCTGTAAAAATAATTTAGTTAAAGAGACCATTCAACACCAGTTTTATCTGAAATTTAACTGGCCTACAATGTGAAGTTTATCATCTCATCATACCTTTTAGGGTACTATTGTGATTAAGCTGATAGCAATTAGATTGGCATTCAGAAAGTCTCAAAATAAATTTTTCTCTTGTTTGTAAAGTTCTAAAAGTATATTTTCCATAGAAAGCATAGCTGGTAGCTAATTGTTTTCGTCCTAACAATTCTTGGTTTTGATTACCATCTTGGGATTGGATGTTTATGGTGGTTTGGAATTTACTTTTAATTATATGTTCCAATGTAATTAACCCTCACATGTAAAATGTTACTCTTGAATGACAAACCACTCTCTGATACCAATAAATCTTTTTTGACATTAGAAAGTATTGCAAATGAATGCTTAAAAAAGACTTGAAAGGCCATCTGCAAAATGAATATCAATAATTGAAGGAGTGTGAATGTTGCTTTTTGTTTTCTAGAAAGATCAGTTACTGGAACAATGGAAAATAATTAGCAAAATATAGTGAGGACACTGATTTTTAAATAATTTACTGAATTCAAGACTTCACTGATTCTTTTCTGAAACAGGACAAATTTATGTTATCAAGCTGCTTTCCAATATATATATATATATATATATATATAGTGTGTGTGTGTGTGTGTGTGTGTGTGTGTGTGTGTGTGTGTGTGTGTGTGTGTGTGTGTGTGTGTGTGTGTGTGTGTGTGTGTGTGTGTGTGTGTGTGTGTGTGTGTGTGTGTGTGTGTGTGTGTGTGTGTGTGTGTGTGTGTGTGTGTGTGTGTGTCATTAAAATTTTTTAGCAAAACACCTTTTTTTATTTATACTATAAAAATTATTAAATTATAAATATCTAATTTATAAATTAGCTTTGACCAGATTGCAGATGGAAAGAACTTGTGAGCATTTACAATAATTTGTGGTATTAGCATCAGGGTATCTTTAATAAGCAAAAAGTATTTTTTATTAAATATGAAATCACAAATAAAATTGAGATATAACAATTAACTATATTAATAATTTTTAATGAGCAAAATAAATTCATTATTTTAGATTCTGAATGAGAAAAATTTATTATCGACCAAAAATAAGTATCATGAAAGTTTTTATTTTATACAAGTGCCCCAAACAGTTTAAACCATTAGTTCATGACTCTCCAATACTTTTTGACACTGTCCTCATGCCGAGAAAGTGTAATAAATATTTAAATATTAAAAAATCATTGGTTGATTCGCGTCACCAAATGAACTTTGAAAAATCCATTATTCTGATTCTGTAGAGGTGTTTTTGCAAGCTGTCATGTCCAATTAGATGTCTAAAAAGAACTATCATTGAAAAACTGGGAGTAACTCTTTCCTCCTTCAAAATCCTACACATTGAATAATTTTACTTAACAATTTTCATAATAGTCAGATTAACAAATAATTTAATTGCATGAAATAAAAATGTGAATTTAAAATTAAAATAAAACTTGTATACTTATAAATTAACAAGTTGTTCAAACATGTATTAGTTAAAAAGTGGTGTGTAAAGGCTTTTCTGCAAGGAAAATAAGTATCTTTTTTTGATAGTTGATGTGTGTGTGGGAATTCTGAAAAAGATGGGAATATTGTTCACACACATGCACCCCCCTCTTTCTCTGTAGATTTCCGAATGAAATTATAAACCTTTCTAAACAGCAAAATTAATCAAAAAAATTAATTAGATAATTATCTGGATAATGTATAATGTTTTGCATTATATCTACTGTACAGAAACTATTATATAAAATGAGTGCAGCACATTTCTTATCCTCTGTGATCTCTTGATTTACTATCTACTTGAAGTCAAACGTTATGCATTAGATACCATGATAAATAAGATGGATAATGTTTAACTATATACAATGGGGATAAAACAACTAGAATTCATTTAAATTGGTGGTTTCTTGTCTTTAAAATAATTCAAGATGTTTTTTTAAGATATAAATTTTTAACTGTTTTTGTGGGAAATATGTTTGACTGCATTTTTATTATTATTTATTATTGATTTATTATTATTATTATTATTATTATTATTTCGCAACTTTTAGTTGAAGCAGTTTTTGTTCAACTTTTGGAATTCTAAAAAATTTTAAAAGCCTTGAAATTCATGACTCACTCTTGGAATTTTTACTTAATTCTTGATGCATTTGTTTTTTGCTAGAATATATATATATATAAATTTCGTGTCACAATGTATGTTCCCGATAAACTCCGAAACTACTGAGCAGATTTTGATAAAATTTTGTAATCATTTATAATATGGTCCAACTTAAAAGATAGAATAGTTTTTATCTCTTAATTATATTGATCTCAATATTTATTATACGACATTAGTGTTAATTTGTTGGTTAGTTCTATAAGTTTCTAATAGGTGGCGGTTTAGCATCTAAGTTGCACAGGTATTCGGCAGATGGCGACGTGTTTATTTTTTTAGATTATACCATCTTCGAGAAAATTAACGTGTGCGCGCAAGTGCGTGGTTAAATATAGAATTTACATATATTTTCATGATGTATAATCATACTGTAACAATTTTTCGTGAATCATTTTCATAATTATACTTTGTATTGTGTTATTATTGTGTAGTGTTCAATTTGAATATTTTTAATAATATAAATAGTAAAATAAAATTTTATTTATTACTGATTTTCTCTACTAATTTTCATACCTCCTCAAAAACATGTAAGTATTTCTTTATAGACTTTTATTTATTTTTCTTTTATAATTTGATAATTGGCTCTGTAATCGTGCTATTTTGGCAGCAAGAAACTTGCGAACGAAATTAACTTCAATATACAACAGATGTTGCCCGGTGATTTGATGTCTTTTAAATCAATCGACACAGTTATTGATGAAAACGATTTCAAAATTTCGATACTTTACCTATTACTTTAAAATTTTTGCGAAACGTTTTATTTTTAATCTCATATGAATGAACCAATAAATTTTTTTAGAAAATATTAATTTGATTATACCCAAGAATTAGTAAAAAATTGATTCAATGTATTATAAAAACTCAGCCACTGCAACACGTGGCTGGGTCAGCTTGATATATATATATATATATATATATATATATATATATATATATATATATATATATATATATGAAATACAATTAAACATTAGCTCTTAATGTTACCACTAGATGGCGCCATGATCGATCGATTGTTGATTGATATTTCATCATAACTGTTGGGTACAGATCCAGTTCAGCCATAATAGCTTCATGATCCATTGCAATTAGGGACGGTTTAGTATTTAAAATTATGTGTGTGAATTTAAGTGATATGAATTAATCACCAATAAGATCATCACATATTCTGATCTTAATTGATTCTTTTTCTATTCATTTTTGTTTTCTTTATATTTTATAAAATTCACTGAATATTAATATTTAAATATTAAATTTCTGATTAAAATATACTTTCCATATGATCCTTGGTGAAAAGTGTATAGTTTCAGTGAATCAAGATGAATTTTGTTATGACTGGAATAAAGACTGAAAAGTTATTTAACATGCCTGGTGGAAAGTGTCTTTTCAATGACCAGTGGACTCTGGAAAGGTCATATAAAGTTTAACTTTTGCATGGTTCAGAAGTAACACATGGCCATTGTTTACTTTGCAAGAAAGATTTCTGTACTTCAAATATGGGAAAATCAGCTATCAAATCCCACAGGAAGGTAAAAAAAAAACATGTTTATTTCTTAGAGCAGTCTGTAACTGCTGAAAAAATCTACTCATTTAAAAGATTTTTTCACTACTATTGTTCCTGTTAAAGAACCAAAGCATGTTCTTAAATTTTAGATTCATTTTTTTCTTCAAAAGAAATTTTACTAAATTTCTATGGGCATTTAAAGTTATAAGCAGTAGATTCAGCTACAGTTTTTGTAGCAAATAAATTGTTTTTCAAATAGTGCTTTCAGAGAGTGCTATTGCAAAGCAATTCAGTTGTGATGGGAAAAAAAAGTGCTCATATTTAACTGTTTTTGGAAATGGACCTTATTTTTCCAACTAATAGAAAGAACAAGTTAAGAATACTAATGATTATATTCTTTTCTTCGAAGTATAAATGATTATCTGCAGCCAAAACAATTGGATTGTCATACAAGATTTTTTGATAATATTATTGTTAAATCATGGTATTACCTGTTAGATTTTTTAGGTCTCTCAACAAGAGATATTTTGTTTGAAAAAGTGAGAAGTTCTTAAAATTATTAACAAGTGAATTACTCCAGTTAATAGATAATCTGAATATGAATTGTCTCATTTTCACTAAAATGGCTGGTTTTTTTCAAAGTGTTCTGCATTCATATTTTGTTCATTTTGGAAGCTTAGAAGAGGTTGCTATACACATCTGGAAGTATTCAATAAATTAATAAATGGGAATCTAATGAAGATGTTTAAAGACTTTATAAAATTACCCATTATTTTATACATGTATAATTCAGTGATGTAAAAATATTGTATTTTTAAAACTCTAATATTGATTATTTAAGTAAACATTTTTCCATCATAGCTGTAAATTCATTGATGGCTTTTAAACCATTCATCAAATATAATTCTGAACTAATTAAAAAAAATGTCTCATTAATTTTTACATTTTATAATCAATAATAAAAAATGTTTCTATTATTTACAAATATAATTGAAAAATTTTTCATATAATTATATCCATATTTATTTAAGAATAATTGGTAAAATAAAATAAAAAGTTATTTAACACAAATGTCAATAGTTCCTGGAAATTTTTCATTGGACCCTTTAAAACTCCTATAATTTCATGCCGAGCTGGCAGCCAAATGGTTAGTGCTCTTGCCTTCGGTTCAACAGTTCGTGAGTTCGAATCTCACCTTGGGCTTCCAGTGCTATCAAAACTTGGGCATGGATGTTTGTAGTGGTTCGGAATCCACTTTAAACCATAGGTCCCAGTCTAATTAGCCCTCGTGTGTAAAAAATTATGGTTGAGCTACAAACAAACCAAACCAACCAATTAAATCTATAATTTCATTCTTGGAAAATATATACAGACTCTGTTGAAGTTTCTTTTGTTATTATGAATGATATTACCAGTGCAAGTTAATGTTAAATATGGGAGTTTGAAAGAGGGTATTACCATAGTGATACAAATATTATTTGCAAAGTCAAAGCTAGAAATGCACTAGTGTAATAGTTAAAAAATTATCAATCTTTTAAAAAAAAGGACACTAAATAGAATTTTATTTTTCTTAACGAAAGTGAAATCATCTTTCAATTAATAATTTATCAAAAATCCCAATCAATCCCATGGTTTGTACATTTTTAAAAACTTTGAAATGTGCTTTAAAACTTTTTGAAGTGCTTGAAAACCTTAAACAGTATTAAAAAGTGTTAAAAGGAATATTAAACTAACAAAGTAATGTTGTCTTATCTGTCTGAAGTTTTTGGGAAAAAAAACTATAAAGCTCTTATTGTGGCATTTTGTTACCTATTGGTTTCATTTCTGAAATGTCATTTACTAATAATTTAGCTTTGTTCAAGAAACTGTATTTATAATACAAAATAGATATTGCATATAAATCAGTAAAAAAATCTTAAGGATTAAACTCTTGAAAATTCCTTTTAGTTACAAGATTAGGGATTTTAGTTACAAAATGTTAAAGTTGAGACTCATTTAATTAAAAAAATTCGGGTAAAATAAGGAACTGAATTAATACTAATTGCACTGAAGAATTGCCTGTTAAATTTAAGTTTATCACAGTTTGTATAGTTTGCTTCTATTTAATTTCTTTTTTTCTAAATTTCTTCTTTCTATTTTTAACATTCTTTTGTAAAAAGTAAAGTTATAGAAAAAGCTTAGCTTTTTACAATTAAATTTTTACTTATAATATTTTTAAATCATTGCAGTTAATAAAATGTTGTAATTACATTTTATTAACAAAATTTACATTGTCATAATTCTTACGTATAATTATTTTTATGTTGCTCAAAATTAATTTTTATATATTATAATTGTTTTGTATTGAAAGATTAATAAATTATAGGATCAAACTTCATTAAAGAAACTCTTATGCATCTAACTAATGCTTAACAGCTGTTGGGTCATTGGACTAAATCATTGAGATCTAATAATAATTAAACAACGTTTAATTGATAAAGTAATCATACACTTAAAATGATCACATTGATCAACTTTTTCACATGCTCATCCGCAATTGCAAAATCGAAATACAATAAATGTCTCTTTTAGCTTACCTCTTTTATATTGCTAGAAAAGAATTAATTTATCGCTTCATTTCAAATGGGAAGGATTTCTAATACAAGTTAACTTTATGCTTTTAAAAATTAGATTCTGTAAGAACACTCTCAGAGAAAGTATTTTGTCATTTACATCTCTGTACTCTGTATATTACTATTGAATTTCTGCATTAAGTTTTATGTCAACTTGGAAATCCTTTTGCAAAACATATTTATCAGCTTTACTAAATTAAGTTTTACTAAAATGCATCTTGATGTTGCTCTTTCTTCTATTGTTCAATGTTATCTTATAAAAGATTAATGTATTGTTAATATTTTGTTTTTTTTAGGTTTACCACAGCTTTCATGATGAAGTTGATTTATACAGGAAGCATTGGTGGAAGTGTAATGGGCCATGTCAGAAGAAACGACCTTTCTTTGGTCTTGTTAAAAGAGCAATGAACAGAGCTCCTGGTCCCCATGATACTTGGTGGTCCCAACATCAGGCATCATGTGGGGGAGAGTTTATAAAAATTAAGGAACCAGAAAATTTTAAGAAAAAGTCTTTAAAACGTAAACCTTTGGAAAGTAAGATTTTTATCATAAATTTTTCATTTTCAATTGAATCATTTTTGACTTTTTATTCTTCTGTGCATATTTGTTTTTGCAAACGCATTTTAAATATTTACTATAGGAAAATTTCTGTTTATTATCAATATCATTCTAGTATTTTTATTTGCTGTTATAAAAAAGTTTAGGAATTAAACTTTTTACTAAAAGGTTTTACTTTTATTAAACTACTTTTTAATTAAAATTTTTGTATCACGTAATTTTACTCTCTCATATGGACTAAATTGCAAGAATCTATTGTAAACTACTAATAAACATTTTTGAACAGTGCAAAAATGTCTTATCATAAAACAAGAAAAAAAATCTATAACTCAGTCTATTGGGATTGGTAAAAACATATATACACCTTTTATTTCAATTTCTAAAATTATACACAGTAGCATTGTATAAAAAATTAATATATTCCTAGTCTTTATTAAAAAATTATTAAACATTAATTTTTCTTCTTTCATAGACTTTAATTTAAAATATTGAACACTCAATTTATTCTTTCATGAATTTCATTTAACATTTTCTTATTTTTATACTGAAGTTACTTCATTGATTGGCTAGGAAAACTAATTGTATGTAAAAAGATTAAAAACTTAAAAACAATTTGAAATAAGTAAATTTTTTTAATATAATTCCCTAGTATATTAAATGTTATAAAAATGTTTGTTATTTATATTTATATCATCAATCATATAAAAAAGGAAGATTTCAAAATATTGGGTTATTTTGTAAAATTCTCAAAGATTCAGGTTTAAGGAAAGATTTGTTTTAAACCAGCTTATATATATGCTTTATTTTAAAAATAAAAATTGTAGGATGATGAATGTCATTGACTATACCAAATAAGAATATTTTAAGCAGAAAACATAGAATACATGATAAACAAAGCCTCAATTTTAACAATTATAAGTGTGTTTATGTACTGGCATTTGTTTTTTGTTTAATGTTTGCACTTAAAAAGTCTACTATATTTTTAGAGCCAAACTCTTCACAAGATATAAAAAAATTCCTGGTATCACCATCTTCAGAAGATGATTCTTCAAAAGATGTATGCAGTACATCTAAGGAAAGCAAGGAATCTGATGATATTGACTTTATAAAATCCATATTGGGAAAAGAAGATAATTGTATCCTCATGAATAATGGTATCACAAATTCTTCCTCTGCCCTCAAAAGCACAAACAGCATAATACCATTTTCTGGTCAAGGTTTTCAACTAGGTTCTACATCCTCTGCTCAACCAAGGTCATTTCTTGCAAATATTCGAAAAGAATTAGCATCTTCCAGCAATAATACAAATGTAAATTCTCCAACTAAAAATTTTCATAGTGCTTTTCCTCTCAGCTCCTCAAATTTAAAAGAACCAATGAGTAAAGATATAAAGAAAGGTAATTTATTTATTTATATATATATATATATATATATATATATATATATATATATATGTTTGTATTACCATAAAGATTGTTATTTCTTTTGTATTTTTTCTGAATTTATTTATTTTGAAAATTTATTTTAACTGTACATTTTCAACATACTTATTTTTATCAGAGGAAGTAAACTTGAATCAGCAGTCTTACAAGCTCTTATTAATGTACATATGCAAAAACTTTTTTGTAGGTTTTAATTTTGGATTCAAAATTATTATTTTATAATGAGCATCTTAAAGTTTTTGATGTGATTTAGCAGTACTAGTTGAATTAAAAATATTAATTTTTGTATTCATTTTAAATGCTATTTCAAATTTAATAAAAATTTTACTGTATAAGAGAGGTTATATGAAATACAGTTGTATTAGAGTTTGAAGTAATATTAATTGTTCATTAAGTCTTTTTTATAATCATGTTTTTGTTTTCATTGATTAATAATTTGAACTAGTTAAAATTCAGTTGGAACCATGGAATCTCTTAAATTTATGTTCTTAAAAAAATTGTGTTCTTAAAAAAATGTTAGTTCTTAAAAAAATTGTGAGTTGTGGTCCAAAAAAATTTTGTTTCATTTTAAAAATATATTTTATTTTTTAAAACCTTTAATAAAATAGAAACTTTTAAATAAAATTCAATGAATTATTAGCTTTTTATGTCTCCACTTATTGAAAATTGAGGAAATTTATTTTAATTGTAAATCGTTCTCATTATCAATAGTTATTATGTTAATTGTAATAATAATCATCATGTTAATTGAAGTTATTATGTAATAATAATCATCATGTTAATTGAAAAGTACTGATTGGCATTTTCTACAGTATGAAATATCTCTTGCTTAAATCCTTGCATTTTTCTTTAAATTACTGTGAATCAAATAGTTTAAATGAAATACAAAGGCTTCTTTTTTGTTTGTCTAATGCATAGAAAGTTGATATATCAGAGTGTGATTGTCTTAAAAGAATGTCTTCGATATTTTAGAAAAAGTTAAATTATTAGAATCATTTTTATAGTTTGAAATTGTAAAAAAATATTTCTATCCCATTAGAGATCGAATAATTTTTTTATTTCCATTGATTATTATATATTTTTGCCACTTATGGAAAGTAGTTAATTTTGTTTTACTATTCTTATTGTATCGCTTTTGCACCTCGAGTTTTCTAAATAATTATTTGAGGTAGAAAATTTTAAAAATCATGCATGTCACTATTGTCATTTGAAACATAGATGTCATTGTATGGTATTTAGCAAGGATATGCTGACAAAAAATCAATTATATTCAGATGAACATAATCAAAAAAAAGGATTACATCTAATTACATAAAGATTTATGTTCTTTGAAATTGATAAAATTAAAATCATAGACAAATGTTTAGAAGATGATATAAATGAGCTTGTGAAAAATTTACCGACAAAGTATGACAAAAGAATTTTAAAAAAGTGGCTGCAATTAACACCAATTGCAGAATTAAACATGTGTCATGAATCATTGGAGAAGCAAAAATTATTCTACATTAAAATGTAACAGTATCTTGAATAATTAAATAAAAACAAATATATCTGGATATATGGATGCATTAGGTCTTAATATGTTTTAATATAAATAAAAGGAAGGTATTAAATAGTAATCATTTAGTTTAGAAGTAGTAATCATAATCATTAGAAGTCATAATCATTTAGTTTCCATTTTTGGAGGTAAAGCTTTCCTTAACGTTATTATTTTAACAAATGTTGTTCCTATATGTTTTTTAAGTACACAATAATTAAAAATTAGCCCTGCAACTAATTTATAATATCTGAAAGTATTCGTTATTATGTTTAATTAGTTGTGACATATTATGACAAAGGACCTTTGAATAAATATAATATTTTTTACTGTTGACTCCTTTAATTTTTTTTAAATAAGCTTTCCTTTTAAATATAAATAAAATAATAAATATTTGTATTAATTATACAATTTTTTTCTTTTAATAATTATTTGTTCATAATTATTGATATATTTAACTAAGAATGATAAATTAATATTTGTTCATTAAATGAATATCAGCCATTCCTGGAAAATTTAATGATTTATTGAAAACTTCTTTAAACTTTTGAAATTAGTTTCTTGAGAATTTTTGCAAAAACTGTCTTATAAATAACAAATCTACTCTATAGTGTAATGCTGAAAAATAAAAATTTTAGTTCTTGCTAAAGATTTATAGCGGTGATTATTTTAGTGAAAATTCGTTCAAGTTTGTTTCATTTATGAATTGAAAATCAATATTATTTGTGTTTCAATTTTAGATACTGTTGTGAACAGTCTGCTGCATAAAAAAGCTGTTATGACTGAAAATGATTGCTCTGG
Organism: Latrodectus hesperus; assembly: GCA_037975125.1. NCBI lineage: Eukaryota > Metazoa > Arthropoda > Arachnida > Araneae > Theridiidae > Latrodectus > Latrodectus hesperus. Next base: position 30,406,805 of record CM075857.1, on the reverse strand, counting down.
ATTTGTACAAAGTTCAATAGAAAAGTTTGTGAAACCACCTACAGGAATTTCTAAGTCAAAAAACAGTCCGATGATTTCAGAAGTACAAATCGTGCAGGAAAGCCGCAGCATAAAAGTGGAGTGTCCTGTGTGTTTTCAGTCATTTACAAATCTAGACATTAATACTCATCTAGATTCCTGCTTGTCGTAAAGGCTTTGAATGACAAATTAATTTTTTAGAAAGAGAATGTATATTTTCATTCTATAAACATTTTATTAATATTTTTGTCATTTTAAAATATATTTTGATATTAACATTATATTTTGAATACATTTTTACTTTAATACTTTATAGTTTTGATTGTACATTATAATTATAAAATAATCTGACTGTGATAATAAGTGTTTATGCTTGGTGTTTATTTTTTATTATAGATATTAAAATAAACAAAAATTAAAACTCAAGATTATATTAATTTAACAAGGCCATTTTGATATGAAGCATTATAATTGTCTAAAAAGTTAATCCTTTTTCAATGACCTTGTTTCTCATATATCTAGATATTTTGTCAACTGGTCATAGAATACTATTTATTTATTTTGAAAATTTTATTAAATTTCAATTTCATTCAAGTATTTGCTATTGATTATAATACAAGTTATAAAAATAATTTTTAATATTAGTTTGAAATGTGCCTAAAGCTTTATACAAATTTAAAAATGAAGACAATTTAATAAATTTTAATATATTTAAACATGCAATACAGCTACATTTCTAATCACATTTAATATTTTTTATAAATTTTGCACATTTTAACATCTAGATGATTTCTGTTGTATTAACTTGAACATTAGATTTGAACTATAATCATTGAATTATTATCAGATTAAAGTGATCTTTAATAAAAGAGTACCCTACTTATTTGTTACTTTAAAGTGAATCAATTTATTTGTGGTTTATTTATTTACTAATTTTTCATTGTATAATTTAAGTATATTACGGGAAACATGAGTTTTAAATTTTAAGCATGACAATTGTATAATTTCTTTTGCGTACTATTTTGTACTCCATGCATAAAAAATTACTTTCTAAATTTTTTAAGATGAAATAAATTTGGGAATTTCTCTCTCGTTTTCTTCCTATTCTCAAAAAACTTGTATGTAATGAGTGCTTTGGTGTTCTCCTTGAGTTTGCATTCTCCATCATCCACATTGCTATTTGAAGTTAAATATACATTTGAAGTTTTCTATTGAAACATCTATCCATGTTTTGGACAGGGTTTCTTCTCTGTGGAAAAGAAAAATACTTCAATTCAAATTTCATAAGAAATAAGGTATAAAAAAAACATGAAATATTGAAATTTTTAAGTTATGTCTACTTTCACATTAAATACTTATTAATAATACTTAAAAATCAATTTAATTTGAATGATTTTTAAAGTGAAAATTTTTTATGTTAATTTTTGAAGCATGCAGTAAATTTGGCGTTTATAAATTTGCATTTGAATAGATTTCTTTTTTCTATTCCTCTTCTAAATAAGATTGGACTGTAAATATCATTTTGTCCCAAGCTCCAAATGCAAAATAACTACATTAGTGTCTCTCACTTTGTGTGGCCAAACTGGTAGTCATTAGTGTTCTTTTTAAGCCTTGAATATTTCTTAAAGTACATATTCTATTCAGTAACAAAAGAGCTAAGTGTATTACTTTAAATTTGCTTGCCAATCACACACATGCTAGCTGAAAATTTTATTTATTTTGTGAAATATTTATTTATTGACTGAAATTATTTTATTTGCTGAAATATTTTATATTAAATATTTGCTGAAAATCAAATAGCTAGGAATCATATTTCAAAGAAAGTAGCAATTATTTTTGTTAGCAAAATTTAAAAAAATAAAAATTTCCTCTCCTTAATTTGACATCTTATTGTTGCAATGTTCTTTGTAAGCTAATGGATGTATATCAACTTCTAAATGATGTAATTACTAAATATGGGTGCATTTGTGAACTCATGTTTATTTTCTAAAAACATTATTTTTGAATAAGTATACTTTTATATGATTCTCTTTACCTAATATGTCATAAATAAGACATTTGAAGTAGCATTCGCACTTTAACTTGTGCAGCATTTATATTGATTCTGTGCATCTGCGGTTTTAAATTCTTTTTCCATCCCTTTTGCTCAGGTGCAACATTTTGGATTATGATTGCCTGTTTTCTCCATTTTTAAGTCTTGTAAAACAACTGTGATGTAACAGTATTGAGTTGAAAACAACATTTTATTATGAAACCATCATTTTGTCTTGTAATTGACAAAATGCTGTTAAATTATTTAAAATAATTTGTATTACATAAGTGGATGACTGCTAGAGTATATTTTCAGTCTCTTTTTTCACAAAAGAAGCAACTGTGTTTAAAAGAAATATTCTTATGCTTAAAACTAGTCACTATTCAAAAATTCATGACAGTGGTTTAGGACCAAAGATAATTATATCAAGAATTTGAAAGGATTTAGTAATATTGGGAAAAGTATTTTTCTACTCAATTCGAAATTATTTTTTAAATTTTTTCAGTTGGACGTTTCATTGCCAAATTGATAAACTTGCCTTTTGAATTTCCTAAAATTTTAATGAAACTGTATATAACTGCATGTATTCATAACAAATTTCATTTATATGAATTAACACCATGAAAAGCATTTGTAAGTTATATACAAAAAACTCTTAAAAAAATACTTCCAATATTTTTTTTATTTTATTAATTAATCTATTTTTTTGTGGAGTTACTCTGGCAAATGAAGCATTCAGTTATCTACCAAAAGTAAAAAAACAAAGTATATTTCATTTATTTATCATTTGTTACAAAAAAATGAATGCTTTTAAAAGTTTCTATAATTATACTTGGCTATCAATAAACTTAATATTAACGAAGGCATAATCTTGCTAACAGGATTCCATTTTACTATCTAAAAGATGTCTCTGAGTAAGCAGTCAGACCATGCTTTTCAGTGTAGAAAATCTAGTCAACCTCTACTGAGAAATGGAGAATGGGTGCTGTATTTATTTCTGTCTGCACGTCTATTGAGGTTGGTACTTGGGAGTCCTTGCAACACTTGCATGCACCATTTATGAAAGATCCTCCTTTAAGGCTGTAATACTCAGTGATGTCAAATAGGCTTACACACCTTTCCTCCATGTGAACTGTCCACTATTGGTTTCAAAGTGATGTTGAATATTTAAAATTGCACTATATTGGCTAACAATGCTGAACACAAAAAGAGTATAAATCCTCTTTAGATAGCAGTATTTCACGTTTTCGTATTCCATTAAAAAAATCTGTAATTATCATTTAGTTTTTTCCAATTTTTAAGTTAGGAGGGAATTATTGTTTAACATATTTTAATGGGATGATTTGCTGTGACGCTAATTTATATATAAATTGATGGAATGAAATTTACACACTGTCATAAAATTTGTTATTTTAGAGTAATAAAAATGATAAATGGTTATTTTCCTTAATTAAAATTTTTCTTCCTAGGGTATTTTTTCTTCTAAATATTAAAAGCGGAGCATGTTTTAATTAGGTAATTGAATATGAAATTTAAAATGCATTCTCTCAAATAACGAAAAATATTTTTTAAGTTTTGTATTTTTGAATTATTTTTTCCATAAATAAAAATGCAGTTTCGCCAAAGCTAAGTGATTCAATTTTCCTAAAACCTTTTGTTATTCAGCTGCTTAATTAAATGCTTCTGACAACCATTTCTCTGTTGAAAGGGAAAACATTTGGAGAAAAGGTTCGAGTAATACAATTCAACATTAAAATTACCACTAGTGCATTACACAAAAGTGTAATAAATATTAGTTAAATTGCTCATATATTGTTAGTTATTTTGATGTAGTAAGAATGTTTATGTTCTAAGGTTCTTCTAGAGAGACTTGGTGAGGTGTTATTGAAATTTGCAGCATGTATAACAATTTTTCTACGCTTATTATTATACAAAAAGCAGAAGCACCCCAAGAATTCGAAATTTATCAACTGGCATCTTAATATACGTTGGAAAGTAGCAAGAGGAAAATCGAATCAATTCTAAACTTTGATGTTATTAATGAAAAAATTCATCATATTGATCTTATTCAATGTTATGAAACTACCATGGACTCTTAAAAATAAATATTTGAACTTGAAAAATATGGGTATTTTTCTTGTTATGCATAACAGGAAAACAATATCAAATACTCTAAAATTTTCTGTTACCAAAATGAGGATAAAATAAGAAATCGTGTTTCATTTAGCGTTAAAATTTGAGAGCATCCTTTTGCATGTTTTTTGCTTAGTTGAAGCATTCGTTTTGTTTATGAACTTTCCATATTAGTATAATAAAGGGATATACTTATTTTTGTGGTTTTAATTCCACTCGAAATAGTTTTGGTGCGTTGCAAATTGATGTTCTGAGAAGTCCTATTGTTAGATATTGCTTTATGGGAAGAGTCCATCAAAACAGAACTCAAATATATCACATAAGAACTAACAGTTAAGTAATAGCCTGAACAAAATAACAATGGAACAGAAACAAAGAAAAAAAGAACTTTACAAGGAGCTTAAGGAATACAGTCTTTACTCATTTAGCACCCCCCAGGATATCACGGACTAGAGTAACACTCCCTTCCATTAGGTCCTGTATAAATAGCAAGAAACTGCTCGAAAACTTGATAACGTCTAAATGAGATGAATATTTTTTAACTAACAAAGTTTTCAAGACGAATTTATCCCTTAATAATTACGAGAATGGGATAAAAAGTATCAAAAGTTGTGCCAAACCTTAGTTTCTAAGAGTTAAAATGTATTGAAATAGCATCTCCTAGAAGAGGATTAGACAAATGTTATGTTTTCTGATGAGCGTCAGCTGTTCCTGTTTTCAATAGCAATAATTCTTCAATGTAAATTAAATTAATCATTTGTTTATTTATGTTTTAAGTTGTTATTTACTTCACTTGTGGACAAGCCCAGCTCGCTAGCCAACGGCTCTGCGAAATTAAGTCAGAAGTCTTTGTCTTAACCAGAGCGCCACGAATGTGAAAGTACGTCCTTGCTCTTACATTCTTCCAATAGATGGCACCACCAGAGGATCCACTCCCCGAATTTTGACTTTTATCTGAAGGAACTAAGATGAAGAATAAATATAGAATGCTATTTAAGAGTATGTGGCTTTTATTTTTTCTTTAACTTTGAAGAGGAATGTGGAGTTTTTTGAATAATAAGAAATATATTATAACACTTAAACTCAAATAATTATTTTGATTTGCTATTCCGGTACGGTACCACCACTGATAAGAATCAAGCTTTAATATATATATATATGGCCGAATGTTTAGTGCTCTTGCCTTTGATTCAGCAGTTCATTAATTTGATTGCCATTTTGGGTGTGAGTGTTTGTTATGGTTCAGAATGGTTTGTAATGGTTCAGAAACCTTACAATATATGTGACAATGATGTTCACTAAATTTACACCAAAGTTCAGTTTTGTCAATTATTACCCGATGTCAGTTTGACAAAACTGATTTGTTTTTATGCAAAGGGGTACATTAATATCAAAAACCTTTCTTCGATGATTTTTGGCGGACGAAATAAATATGGGTGAGCGCTAATCACCATGATTCAGGATAATTAACAAGCTGTTTGTAATAGGAAATTTGTGATGTGAAGGTCTTAAAAAACGATGGACATAAGGGTGATTGACCTCCAACTACTTAGAACAACTGATGACTGCTTGAACTAATGAATTGGTCACACAGCAGAACATCACTCATGATAGCGGAAGGTCTCGCGTTCGGCTCCAGCCACTGTTGAACTGTGGAAAATGGATGATGCGCTTCTACATGTAGTCTGTCGGAATGGGTATTTGGAATTTTTCTGGGTTTTTTCCTTGCGATATGTGAATATGATCAATAAAATGTTCTAGAAAACAATGTACGCTGGGAATATTAATGATTTATATAATATAGCGTTAGGTTGTTCATTACGCAGTGTTAAAAGTTAAGTGTTCTGATATTAGAATTGTTCGTTTGTGACCTACATACAGTTTTTAAATGTCAAAAGGTATCGGGCCATATTTTTATGCAGACCTTTGCAGAATCAACTGATAATGTGCAGATCACTTCCTAATTGTAATCATCTTTAGTTACATTGAAAGTATCCGAACAAAAGAAAACTATCAAATCTGTAAAATCAGTAATTTACTTGCTCGCCTCTGATATTTCTAATTACTTATTGTGAACGTTACCTATTCGTTTTGTCCTTAAGAACTTTAAATCCGATAAACATTAATATAAACAAATGTTAAATTAAACTTTTTCTGTGTGAAAGTTTTAAAGAATGAGAATTTGAACTTTGAGGTAACATTCTGCTTCGTGAGAATCGGCAGATACTTACTTGGTTTCATCATCATCATCATGCACATAGGCATGCAGCCGGGGCTCATAGCAGGGGGGTGAGCTTGCATCATTTTATTCATTAACTGCATAAAGGTGCATTCAGTGATGAAAACAAGGGAGAAAAGAACAAGGCATATCAATACCTAAAATATAAAAATATACCCATAATACACCAGAAAATACTTGATTATTTACATGTGCAAAATACCATGCTACGATTGAACATCTTGCTGATCTCCAGTGATTGTTTATAAATATGACCACACAAAAATTATTTACTACAAAGAATATTTATAATTAATGTTATATCAATAACTATATTCATACGCACAAAATGAGGCTTTTCGTATATTGTTTAGATAATTTTATTTTGCCGTAAGAAAAAAAATCGTCTGCCTAGAAAATTTTATTTTCACAATTGTTCTATTTTTTTTTTTTTTTTACAGTTTTATTTATCGTTTAATATTTAGAAATTTTGTTTGCATGTAAAATCCTGCTTTTAAAAAGGTAATGGATATGGTAAAGTACGATTACAATCTTTCCGAAGATTATTCTTATTCAAGAATTTAAAAAAGCTGTGTTTTTTTGTGACTTAAAAGCCTTTGTTTTTTTATATCTGAAGCCACAGTAGGAAATATAGAAAATAATCATCATAGTTTGGTCTCTAAAGGGAAAGTTTTTCTAAATACTTAACCAAAGAAAAATCATAGTTTTTTATATTGCAGGGGTGAGATTTTTATGCTAAAAAAGAAAACTATAACTCAAAGGTAAGTTCATAATACATTAAACTGCTGAGTCTCAACTGTAATTAAAAGAAACTCTGAATCTAAAAAATATAATGTATTACGTCTATGAATATAAAATACGCTGCAGAATGCTTCATGAAAAACATTTATCTGAATGAAAATAAAATGTAACAATAGATGAAGTTTGGGTCTATTTAAAAGATTACAACAAGATAACCATCATAAAAATGGAGAAAAAGTAATGCTACATGATTCAAAGAATAAAAAAGAATTGAATTTTTGAATTATGTGCATGTTGATAGAATTTGATTGTCGCTGGTTTTTTATATACATGCAAGATAAAAGAAAAATATTTGTTCGAAAATGTCAAAAACAACACTAAATATTATCAAGAGCAAAAAATTTACTTTTAATTTTTAAATATGAAAATTCAGATCTTTACCCATACTGTCATCAATCCACTGAACGGCATCAAGACGAACAATCGCAATTATTTTTCTAGAAAAAAAAGTGGAAAAGCAACGGAAACTAAAAAACCCTACTCTTTTCAGATATTTCTGCTAAAACCTCTAGAGTATTACCAATGCATTTTTAAAATTTTGCACTCTGTATTATTCTAAATGCTTTGTGGACTTTGGAATGCCGTACAAGAGAAGCAATGCAAGACACTTCTTCCAATTTTACAAAAAGCATTATTAACATGGAAAGAACGATGCAGATGGATAGTTAAGAAAAAGGACTCAAAATGAACATTTAAAACAGTACAGTTTTAATATATCGCAGATCAGAGGTTCGATCATCTGGTTGGACAAATTTCATTCAGCCTTTTATCCCTTCAAAGGATCTATAAAACTGAGTACCAAGCATGCTTGGAAACTAAACAGCGGGGTTTTTGCATTAGGGTGACCACCTAACCGGGGCATATGCTTTTGAACTCCAGGGCCCTAAATCATGAAAACAGATATGGGTATTGTAGGCCATGGCCCCCATATGTGCCGTCCTGCCACTGAGTTTAGTAGCTCTTGTGTGTGTAATATATATACACACCTGAATCATGAATAAAAATTCATTTGCGATTTTCCATTGCGCATTTTATATAATTATGTATTTGACCATACATTATGTAATCATGTACAATGAATTTGCAACGTGATACCTTGCATCTACTTAATTTGAGGCATTTTATGACCTTAACACTCATCATAACTAAACCAGATTTTATATCGGTTCACTGATAAGCTCTAGAATTTCTACTTTGAAATTAAGTATCAAAGAAACGTTGGGCTCAGAACGCTTGATGCATTTATGTTCCATCATCTTAACTTTCTTTTAGGTACAGAAGTATTTATAAACTTGTTAATACTATAACACTGGGCAAATAATCTATTGGAAACTTAAAATTGACATTTTCCTTCAATTTAAATAGAGAAAGCAAATGTTCGATTTTAACGTTTCAATTTTCTTTGAAAAATATCAAATTTATATTCTGGATTCTTGAGTTATCGGGAAATACTACAGTTCCCTGAAAAACGATCGAAAAATAAACAATAGTGGAACATTTCAATAAGGTTTTTCTGCATGCATTACCATCATAGTGAATTTTAATGAAGATTGTTAACCAAAGAGATACAAATATCCATATATAATGAACTCATCGAAGTGTAGACATATTAGATGGAATTTGGTTGTTATCAAGAAGTCTTTCAAATGGGTCTAATAACAAATTATAGTAGAACTCTAGTTATTCGAACTCCGTTTATCCTAATGACTTTCAGAATTTCAGAAAAACAAATTAGACTGAAGAGAAGACGGAAAATGAGAAAAAAATAAAAAGCCAAAGAAAATATAAGGTGAGAGAAGGGAGAAAATGAGAATAAGGGAGAGAGAGAGATGGGTCACTTGAGAAATTCAAAAACATTCTTTTAAAAATTCCTGGATTAGAAGTGCTGAAGATATAAAAGAATGGATTATGAGTGAAACTTTAGATTTTAAATTGCAAATGATGGTCAACTTATTGAAAATGTCGAGGAAGAAAGTGACCTTAATGTCCAAGATTGGAGCAGATTCGGGATCATCCACTAGTGAAGCCTTTGCCGGTTTTAAAATTGCTTTGCAGTGAATAGAACATCATCCTAAGTATAACCATATGCAACTTATCATGGTTAAACGGATACGCGACTTGGCTGTCCGAAAACGGGTGAGAGTAGTGAAGCAGCTTTTTCTGACCGTGATGTTCAGCAAACAATGACTTTGTTGCATTATACATATATATACCTTATTAATGTACAGCACTTGAAAGTACCTTTACATGTGAAAGTGTATCATTTTCATTTAATTGACTAAAAGTTCTTTAAAAATATGTCGTTTTTTTCCTTTCCATTTTCAATGTACATGAATAAGTTAAAATGGACTCTTTTTCGGAAAAATCCAATTATCCGAATATTTGATTGTCCGAATGGGATCCGATCCCAACTGATTCGGATAATTAGAGCTCTACTGATAATTTATTGCGATTGTTTTACATTGCATTTTCTCGGTTGATATGGTTAACGATTTTTGTCATTCACCCTTCCTATGCTTGTGAAAAGCGTTTCATTGCATAATAAAAACAATATTTTGAGCTTCAGATAATTTGAATACCAAAAATAATAAATTTGGTGTAGTAAAACAAAATATCACAAAACAGCCTGCTTCTTGTAATACAAGAGGAAAAAACAACTTTTTCTTAAAAGAAAAGAATTGTCGCTCGGAGTAATACATTGGAAATATAATGATTTCTCTATCAAAAGGTATATAAGAGAACTGCGATAAAATGTAAGAATGGATAAAGTTAGTGGAGATAATTTCTTGTGAACGACTAAGGAACTGGTGGTTTGTGATGGGTCAACGCATCAATACAAATGAAACGATCCATTGTGCTCATTTCTGGAGTATTATTTCTGATCATTCATCGAGATGATTCAAGGTTAACAACTTGTTGATAAGACTAAGGCATAATACAGCCTTCGAATTACCTCGTACCTATCGGACACATTTTCCGAACAAAGATAGGGAAATAATCCCTCGATGTCTACTAGAAAGTTCAGTCCATTTTTGGAACAAAACAAAATACAAATTTTTCTTCACGTCAATAAACTTTATTAAATAATATAATTACCATTATTGTTAATGACTTCTTGCCATCGTGAGGGCAATTTTAATACACCATTTTTTGAAAAATGTTTCATCTTTTCATGCGAAAAATTGAGACAGTGCTTGACTGATATCTTCTTTATTTTTGAATTTTTTGCCCCATAAAAATTTTGTAAGGACAAAAACAAGAGATAACTGGAGGGAGATAAGTCCAAGTAATATGGTGTATAGGACAGAATTTCCCACCCTAATTCTGCAATGTTTTGACGAACTCTTTCCTTGACCTTTTCCTTGGACTGCTCCCTATAAATTGTCCAGTTTCTGACCAAACGTTTCCGAATTGAGCTTTTCGTTCAATTTTTAATGCTCTTATATGTATTGGTCCTCAAATTCACCACCATATAAACAACATTTTCTTATTCAGAGTCAAATTTGTTTTATAGTTTTAAAAGTTTTCCTCACAGTATACCCTTTTTTATGATGTTTTGGAGGGTAATCTATTTTTCATCTCTAGTTATTACTCGTTTCAAGAAGGGCTCAATTTTGTTCCGAACAAGCGAAGATAGACTTATGATGACTCGATCATCAAAATTCTTCTGATTTAATTCGTGCAACAGCCATTTTGAATATTTCCATACCTATCCTATCTTTCGAATGTAGTCCGAAATAGGTTACTGAGTTGAATTAAGCGTTCTTCGATCTCCGATGCTGTCAGAAAAAGTTCTTTCTCTAACATTGTTTTAACAATATCGATCAATGGACGGAATGAATGTAGAAAGAAGTGAGCACTGGATGTCACATCTGAGCAGTTACTTACCAGTTTTAAAAGACAGAGAAACCAGACGCACGTCCGTTCTTGCAGTCGGCAGAGCTCCGATATGATGTGCTTCAGCAACTTTACAGAGAATTCAAATATGCGTTAACAATACTTTGATTCAGTGAGAAGTTATATATAATCAAAACACGAAACACAACCTATTGATATTTCACCATAAGTTTTACTCCATTCTATCCAGATGTTCACGATTCCGATCCGATCCTAAGAAAGATTTGGCACACAAACCAAATGCAAATTTTATTTATAGGAGGCCAAGTTAAATTTTTTACTTTTCTGCAGGTTTTCTGATTGTGAATAAAAGCTCTATGACAGCATGACCTCTAAAATATCATAGTTTGTTGTGTACCTATGTTAAAAAAAGTACAAAACACAGCCAAATTTTTCATTTCCTCTTTAGTTGTCAAATAACAAGTAGGCTAATTTTAACTCTGAAATTTGATTAATTCGTAATTTATACATCATAAAAATTTCATCTATTTGTTTAATTGTGAGTGTCAATAACGCTTTCCGTCTATAACATTTTGTGAAAGAGTACCTTCCATACAGATTAAATCCTTATAATCTGTTTGACATCGAGTTTTTGACATTAATTGAATTAGGAATTTTTGAGTAAAATGGAGTTTACATTATATGATGATGTCGATTTGTTGATTGCTTAAAAATAAAAATTACGTTTCATTTTGAAATTTTGATTAAAGCAATTCTGATTTGAACTTGTAGTAAAATATTTAGGCAGCGGTATAATTACATGAAGCTCCGAGACTCTTCTCGCTTCAAGAAGGAAGAAATTCCTTGTGTAATCACAAGGATTAGGGAAAAGTATTTATGGCACTGGTTACTCTCTTAGTTGTAACTTTTCATGCAGAAATAATGATGTTTATTATTTATTTTCGATTTTTGAAAAAAGTGTTTTTTGCCTCAGGAACGAATACTATTCCGCTTTCTTATTGTGTCGGAAGCTCAAAATGCGTGAGAAAGTGGTTGGAGAGTCTTGACTTCTGTATTTAATGATTTCACTAGTAAGGAAGTGTTCAAGAATTCCACACCTCACGGTATTTGGTTTTGGCTTGTACAGCCATGGGATTTTATTTCTGATGGAAAACCATTTTTTTCTTCTTTTGCCTTTAATTAAGTTATTTGTAGTAGTACACTTTTATGCGTTAAAATGCAAAATTTATGTTTTCGCGTTTTAAACTTCAGTGAAAAATGATTTATTCGTTTTCGTTTATATTTCGGTATCTTTATGGATTTATATTAGTATTAGTTTTTTTTTTTCTTAAAGATACCTCCGAAAAGGCTGGAAGTCCAAAATCTACGTATAACTTTTCCCTTGATAAAATCTGAACTTAATAACCATTACAAAGTAATCTAAAATGGTTAAATTAGAAACGTGCCGCGAAGGATTGCTTCCAATTAGTCTCATAAAATTGATTTAGTTCTTTAAAATATTGGGTCATTGCTTACTAATCTCGCAATTTCTTTTAATCTTGCTCTTTGGAGGTTTAAACGTATATCATGAATGGATAATTTCTGGTTTTTACTGGGCCATTTCTCCTAATTTACTGTGATTTTAAATTATGCTCAGATGTTTTATAGTTTGATCATAATTTATATCGTAATAGCACATTTCCATACTTAATTCTAAAGTATTACCTGGCCACAATAATTTACCTATAGAAGGATGTAAGTGATGACTGAGATGCATAATTTTAATTAAAACATGATGTGCGAGAAGAAATTATGATAAGGATGTTACGTACTTTGTCTCAAAATGAACTGAATTTCATCTTAAATTGATTAAATATGCGCTTTATGGTGTTAATGGATAATTATTGACTTATGCTACATATATCTTTAAGTTATGAGATAAGTAAAACTAAAATATTGATCAATTAAAAATATTGTGTTAATAATAATAAAATCAAAAACTTTTAGAAAAGTAAAACCTTAGTTATTCAGAATACTTTAGGACGTACATACATTGCGCATTGAATTTATAAGAATTGCGCAGTATTGAATTCATAAATGAGTTTTAAAAGTGGGGGGAAAGGCCACATGGCCTGTTCTGGAAGTGGACAAAGTTCCGATATGATGTGCATTGCGGCATCCGCAACTTTGCAGTGAACTCACATCAGCGCTCATTATAGCTTTTAATTTAAGTTTATCGGAGACCAACTTCCTGATACAAGTGTAATTCCATTCGGTGACAGTCCCAGAGAAAAAGTTTTCACCTTCACATATTAAGAATTTCATTTACATAGAAGAGTATTATTTATATTAATTAATAGACTGATTCTGTATTGATTCGTTTTAGAATATTTATTTGAAGACGAAAAGGCTATTGAGATAATCATGAAAAATAAATGCTGCTTTCACAGTTAATAAATTCTCTTTCAATTACAAAATAATGGAGTTATACCATTTACTTTTCATAATGAAAACTGATGTGTGTTACACATTAAATATACTCCTAAAACTTTTGGTTATTTTGTATTTAAATCTGGAAAAAACAATAATTCACAATATAATAATAATTAATAATAAATAGATAATTATAGAAATAACAGAGTTAAAAGTAATGATTGCTATGGTTTTTATGAAGGGAAATTTAAATTAAATAGTATTATATATATATGAGTTACTTTACAAGTTATCTTCTCTCTCTCTCACACACACACAATACTATAAAATTTAATATTCAAATTTTTTCCTGTAGTCTTAATTCATGTAGCCCGAAGTGTGATGTTTTTGCACTTCAAATGAAGGAGCCCCAATTTATCCGATCAGGTATTTTAAACGTTATTAGGTAAAATTCACTTTTCTATATAATAAATAGAACATTATTTAAATACAATGTGCAAAAACATTCATTAAAAATACTTTTATTTGTTTATCTACGGAGAGTATCTACTATATTGCTTACAAAGTTTTTTTGGATATATGAGTAGGACGATGTCCTTCAAGTCAATTTATTGGGTGTCTAAAACACAAATTAAATTTAACTTATTAAAAAAACATTATATAAAAAATTTGTCATAAAATTAATTTCTTGACCATTATTATAATGAATCCATATAAGATAAAAAGGGAAAGTTTTGACGGATTAAATGTCAAAATGTTAATGACATTACTACTACTAAATTTGCATTACCGAATTTTATGTTACTAAAACTTAAATTATACTTTTCATTATTAGCTCAAGAGTGGTGCCGAGAAAGTCGCTTACCTGTCTGGTGGGGCTTCTGAAATGCATCCTTTACGCCCTGTTGCTGTGGCTTTCTGATGGAAAGCCTTTGCTTTTTATGCAAGCCTTTGTACTTCACGCGATGATGAGCTTTTTGCCTACTTTGAGATGAGCACGATTATCCCATTCATCATGTCTTCATTCATTAATGAATGTTGTTTATTTTCGGATTGTACCCGAAAATGGCATTCTAAGTTATGTTAGTATCCCAGCTCTTTGTTTCAAAGGAACTCGAAGCAAAATAAAGCAATTTATTAAGTTTATCTTTACTTCGAACGATTAACTGCCTCTTAGTGCAGAACTGATGGAGCCAAGGAGGAGGTTCTGGAACTTTAGTAATATTTTATTTATTTATTTATTACATACATATATTTTCAGACTTGTATGCTTGATTCTTGAGATCCGCTTGTAAGTCTTCGTCGATAATAGGACAAATAGCACAATGACAGATGTACAACCACAGAAGAATAACGAAGAAAACACCCAGGGCCACGGTGGGAATCGAACCCACACTCCTACGCTCTCAAGCGATTAGCGGAGTGATACTTTGACCACTCAGCCACGAAGCGCCCTTTAGTAATAAAGGCAAACTTTATCGCATGCAACTACGGGTATTAGTCATGGATATAATATAAAAGCTTATTTTGTTATCTTTGAATTTTTTTTATTTTATTTAAAAGTATAAATGGAGAAAGTTTATAAGCGTTCCGATACAAGCTTCATCAGCAGCAACTGTGTATTTTCCTTTTTCACATGCCAAATAATTTTCATTCAACATTCTGCCTTACGCTGAGAAACATGTTTTGGCATTAATAGCTCAGCATTTTTTTTTTTTTCTTTGATAGCTTTAAATCAAATTTTACAACTTTATTCACAGTTGCCTCAGAGAGAGGTGTTAAAATATTTTGTGTGTGGCAAAAAAAAAAAAAAATCTATGGTGAGTTAGATTTTTTTTAAACATGAAATGTGACAGTAGATTTTATCTTTTTGAGTAAGTATTTTTGTCTTGTTCCCAATCAAATGTGAATTTCAACATCGTTTCTTTTCTAATCATTTCTTAATAAACTTATTTTACGTGTGAAAATATGAAAAA
This sequence comes from Latrodectus hesperus, assembly GCA_037975125.1. Lineage (NCBI taxonomy): Eukaryota > Metazoa > Arthropoda > Arachnida > Araneae > Theridiidae > Latrodectus > Latrodectus hesperus. The sequence continues at coordinate 30,391,336 of CM075857.1, read as the reverse complement.
CATGTTTTTCATGAACATTTTTAACATAAAAGCATTTGTCATCACGAATCGCAAATCTTGAGCCTTCTATTTTTTCTTTCCAGCATTATTTTTCAAAGTAAATCTGCGGGCGAAAGTTAAACTGCATTCTAATTTCATGCCAGCTGCGCTTTCTTAAAATATATTCTTAGCAAAAAAGTCAAAATTGTGTCAAAAAATTACAAATATCGTCACTTTTTCAAAATTGTCATTTTCCCAACAAATTTAGGGATGCGTTTAACACCAGAAGCTAAAGGACTACAAATGAATGCTGAAAGAAATGACTTGAAATTTGTTATTGTGATATTTTCTCTCATAATTTTGATTCTGGCGGCTCAGCTTAGATTAAATCCCCAAAGAGTTTGGACAAGTTGAAGAGGAAAATAAAAAGCTGTAACTTACATGAATTGCTTAGGAATCGGCCCGTAAAAAGAAAACTATTGCATACTTGAATATTTTAAATTTATGTTCAAACACTCTCTTAAATGACAATTTATTGATATGATCATTTCATTCTTAGAAATGAAGTCACGCTAGTTTTTGTCGGGCAGCAGTGGTTTCCATACTTTACGAAAACATTATCCTGAGAGAGCCGTTACTCAGTCTTGCAGAGTTTAATGTACCTCCGCTGGTGGTGGCGTGGAGAAGGGGTCGACTTTGTCATTTCAAAATTGCGAAGATTCTGACAGCCTTAGCAGCTTGGATGAATCAGTAAAAATAGACTGAAACGTATACAATATTAAAATCTAATCTTGTTGAAAATACATGTAAATAAATTTGGTACATAATACATTATTGATATAAATACGGAAATAAAATTCTGAAATTCCAGAAGTAGAAATTCGTCGTGAAATTTGCTCTTGTTTAGGTATATTTTCACTCAAAAGCATTTATCTGAAGTTATGATCAAAATAAAAAAATAATAAGAGTTTCCTTTAGATATTTCCGTACGGCTGGAATGATACATATTTCTCGCAACAAAGTCTGCGAGTTCACCACATAATTATGTAGAAGCTGCGATATACCTCAAACCGCCAGAAGTAAAATAGATGAATCGGCTATAATGATGAAAGATATGCAAATTAATGTTGTATTGAAAGATAACAGAAAATAAATTTTCAAACCTTGCAGAGATTTCTTAAATCTCAATATTTGAGGATAAATCAACAGAGAAATAGAAAATCAAATTTCGACGAAAATAAATATTTCCAAAATGTTTCACTTGAAGATGTCTCCATAAAATGTGCCTAAGAGACAGATAAAAAACGCTTTAAAATACTTCCAAATGTTGTTGAAATTGATGACGATGGCATTCTTACACCAAATAAAAGGAATAAAATCACGCAAAGAATACACTTTGAAAAAGAGGTCCATCAAAAGCAATTAATATTTGCGCATCAAAACTATGCAACGTCAATATGATTTTCTAATGACAATGAATGGAAATTAAGAAGGACAAAGTAGATCTAAATAAAAAAGGACGGAAACAATAGTCTAACAATGAACAGCATTTTATTAACTGAAGAGCTAATGCTTACAAATACCAACAACAGAATCCAATACGTGAATATTGTTAATTCTAAAAGAATCCTACTGAAACATGAAGTTTCAGTATACGAAATCAGCTTTGGTAATTCGAATCTTTGCTTTTAAAACTGGATCCCAGTTTTAAATAGCTTAGCAAGAACAAACAAAATGCACATAGACGCACACATTCACACAAAAATATATAATACATTGCCAGAACAAAAAATCCCTCCATAGTCTTAAAATTAGGGGAAAAAATGATTTTTAAAAATTATGTTAAAAACATTACTAGAATAATATCAATGCAACCCATTAGTAAATATTGGAATGAAACTGCAACATCATCATTTTTTGACATTCTGTAAAATCACTTAATAATTCAACTTATTTGACAAATCGAATCCTTTGCCCCATGAATATTTTAACGATTATCATTAACTAACGGGCCTTAACTTCCTAGGGAAAACGTGTACCTTGTTACAGGGAGGTAAAGTTGTCATTCAGAAAAGTCATTCTGTTTATATAAGTACACTATTTTTAAACATTATTTATTTATCATTGCTCAAAATCCGGTTTTTTTTACATCTGCGTAATATTTATTTCGCGCAGTAAACATATATGGTGCAATGGGCAAAAGTAATGCATATTCAAAAATAATAATTATTGATGTCTTTTTAACTTGCATTGTGGGATTGTATAAGGAAGAGGGATATCTGATGCTGTACATATTCGGACTTTACATTCAGTGGTTATAAATAAAGTTATTTTCTTTTCAGCGAATAAGCAGACATGTTTCGTCTCTCTCTATTCAGAGGTGAAGGTCACATACATTTAGTTATCAAACTTCTTACAAAACGGCATGGATCACCCCACCGCCAATCTTTACACAACTTAGAAAAATGCTGTTCACCTTTACACATGTTCAGTTTTATTTATCCTATAAGAAATCGGAAATACTATATTTTTTGATTGAAATATTATTTCTAATTGAGTTTTTCAAATTGTAATCATTTTATTGATAGTAATGAAATAGGTTGATTACAAATTTTATGTGAGACAGTGTTCGAGTAGCTTCAGGGGTGGACGGGGGCAGATCTGCGCAATCCGAGGCAGCTCTCCCGCTCGATGAACAGTTTCTTAGTCAGTCTTTCCATTTCGAGAGTCTGCGCATGCTTCTGGTCTTCCAGCTCTTGCAGCAGCTTCCGGTTCCGGTTCAGGTTCTCGTGAATGAATGCATTCATTCTCTCGTTGTTTAACACTTCTTCATCCAATCTAAAAAAAGCATCGGAAAATCAAAAACAAAAATTGTTTTCCAATCGCACATTTTTATAATGTAATAACTAGTGGCCACTAACTTCTTGTGGAAAATACATTCCTAGCTTTCGAAACAAAATTGCTATTCATGTAATAGCACCATTGACTGTTTTTTAAAGCTATTATCTATTTACTTAGCACAGGACAATGCTCTGTTTTGCACCACAAAAAGAAGTCTCAGTATAAAACAGTAAAAAAATTAATTGGGTGGGATATCACAAAGAACCCCAAAACACCAAAGTGTCTAATCACTAAGTTATTAAATATTGAAATTGGGACACCTTTCTTTCATTTCCAATCGGAGAAATAACGGGGAAGAGAAAACTGTATTATTGTCATTATGCGTGATTGTTAGAATTCAGCCTTTTACCTACAAGGGGCGGAAGTGATGGCACTTTGTCCAGTGAGGTGTGCCATCGTCAACTCCTCGTAATTTAGAAGAAAGCAAAGGGCCATGCAATTTCGAGAACCGTGACGAATCTTCGATTGGATCCGGTTTCATATCCACTACCTTCCGATTATGAAAATGATCAAACAGGCCAAAAATATATACATAGGTTATACACAGGCTCATTTTAAAATCATAAATTTTCTAAAGGGAAAAACAATAGCTATTTTTATAAAAAAAAAAAGTACTACATTGGGAAAGTGTACAAGGAAGGGGGGAATTGGATTCTGTACAACTTTTACTCTAACTCGGAAATTATGAATGGACTGCAATTTTGAAAGGAGTTCTAGAGGAGAGTATAGTACACATCGAGGTTTAAGCGTTGAGTTCAGATCAGTGCTGATGAATAGATGACAAAAGCTACAATCCACGTTTCGAAATGAAACATTTTAAGTTTGCCAGAGACCGGTGGAGAATTTAACTTACTGGCTTTGTTAAAGCACATCACACTGATTCATCCCAAGAACAGATATGCATTTTAAAATTATTTCATTATTCTTGATGCATTAAATTTAGTATAAATGAAATTAACGTTTTGTTTAACGAAGTGCTCTCTGGGGCCTGAGCAGCTACCAGGCGCGTCGGCAGGTGGTGGATCGCCGAACGTCCTGTAGGAATGACAGGATAGCCTTGAATATAGACTCAGAGGCCGCGAACCAGCTCCCGTAAACTCTGGTGCTATGTGATCCGTGCCTAGGGCTATTTGGCACCGCGGTAATGGTGTCTTAACGGAGCCTCTAGTTGCCTGGCGAACTTCTACAGCTTTTTTGCCTTGCTCAGTAACTCAGGGAATGCTGGGTGGACTGTTATATTACCTGAGCTTATTAATTGTTATCTTGTGGCTGAAAAGACACAAGAAATAACTAACCTTTCTGCATTTGCAGGTGAAGCCTCTGAAGTAGACCTTGCTGAAAAAGACAAGGGAACTCAGAGGTAATCTAGTGAAGAGACAGCAATGAATCCTTCACAGGAGGTAGAAATGACCTCCAAACCATCTTCTTCTGGTGAAAGTCAGGAAGCTATCGCTAGCATGACTGACTCTCTGACCAGATGGGACTGTTTCAGCAAGACCCTATCTGCAGGAAATGTCATACGCAAGAGGAAACGGCAAAGCATATCATTTACGAATGCGAGGCTCTTGCCCTCCCTAGATTAACTTCTTTAGGCATCATCCATACTAGAGAATTATACCTAGACTCCATTAAAGGGTTATCGGACTTTATTAATAAAGTGGGTGACCCGAGCAACTGGAACTAGGAAACATTATGTTTGGAGTTAATGGTACAAAATGCTGATAAAAGCAGAGGTGCCCAATATAATACAAACCCAACTCTAAGAAGAAGAACGGAAGTGCTCAGAAATATTTATCTGATACTTTCTATATGCTTTGTGATTATTACACAATGATTGTACGTCTACAAAACAGAACAGTGCAATGCATTTCATTCATGTTTTTTTTAAAATCTCGACATCAAATATTTCTAATAATTCTGATATAATAACGATGAAATCTCTCTAAGTGAGCCGCTTCAATCTGATGCAAATAACTGATCGACAAAGCTTCTCCCACAAAGGCTCCTTCATTGACACCTTTTCGATTGATTTAAGACAAGGAGCGACCTGAAAGATCTTAAGAAAATTTTCTCAAGTAATGATCAAATAGTGTTTTTTTTTTAAATTTAAAATGGTCTGTTGGTCAATGGGAAGCAATAAAGAAAAGGTATTGAGTGTTCGAAATAGAAAATCTTGATAGATTTGAATTCGGCAAGAGGATTGTATTCAACGATTAGATAAGGATCTTTTGCCATAACAAATAAGGCACTGAGTGTGAAGCTTAACTCAAGGAGATTTACTTTTACAGATGGAAACATTTCCGAGATTCAATCTATGGAAAAGTAGCATTTAAAGCGTAAGTATTTTGCTAGATTACTGACGAGACAATTAAACCGTTCTGGAAAAAGTATTAAAAATCTTTTCAACATGACTTAATCAGCTAAACTTAAACAAGCTTTTAATCCGTTAAGGGAAGTTTAAAATAGGATATCTCAATGCTATCTCTCATCCTTCCTTATACTTTGCATCAGTGTGTGAAAGTGCTACAATGAATCGTGTGCAATGAGAGATATCTTCTAGACCACCCTTCAGAGAGAAGAGTCCTGATTTCGATTACAGCCACTATTGAGCAAATGAGAGGTAGCTATTTCATTTCTGCATGAGCTTCGATCTGGGTGAATGCTTGGGAGTTTCCTGATTGCGGCCCACAATCACTTGTCAACCCGGTGATGGATACGTGAGTGACTATGGAAGACGTAATGGACGTTAAAACTCCCAACAAAAGCAGTCTACGACGTGGTGTCAAGGCCACACCTGAATTTCAAACGCCCATGGTTAAAAAGTAAACTTCAAACAGCTCGTGACAAGAGAAAATATCAGTAAAAATCATGGGGTACGCTTGTTGTCTGCTGAAGACATGAGACCAGCAACCTTAAAAATAAATGGACAGAGATTGCACATTCGACACGGAAGCTTACATCATTTTTGTGCACTTGCTCTGCATTGGCGAGGTATGTAAAACTTTTAACATATTGCAGTGAGCTCAGTCGATAAAGTGCATTGATCCCACGTTTTTGAAGCAAGGGTATGCGCAGATCCTATTGTGACCGCAAACACTGGTCTTCAGCACTCTTGGCCTAACTTCAGAAAATTTTCGAGACATCGCAGAGAAATTGAATTTATGAGTGACTCACCACAGAAGGTTAGCGATAATCGATAAACAATCTTGGAACTTTTAGATGGGCTCTATAATGCAACTCGAATTCCTTTCTATATCTAGGCTTCCATGAAATCTCTCTGCGTGCAGTCGTCTAGGCAGCTGACTCATCATACTTATGTAACGCAACAGCGATGCCATTCTCATTTTTTGTGAAGCATGCAAATTCCTTAACATTTGGAAAGCTGTGCAACATAAAATAGCGGAGCCTCGTAGAATACTATTTCTAATTGTTGAGCTTCTTGTACTCGAGACATGACAATGGAATTCAAACTGTCGTCTTGAGGGCGAGATAACTTGTGAAACTGAGAATGTTGTTCAAAAAATTATTATTGTTCAATCAATGAGTAACCTTAGAAAAAATTGAAAATGATTAACTTTATAACATTGAGCTTCACTCATTTTGAAGTACTTGTGATATAAAACTACTTTTACACTTTTCAATATAAATTGATTGAATTATTTCATCCGGATGGATTTATATTGAAATTAATTACTTATATGTATAACAAAATAAATTAAAATAAAAAAAATTGTTTCCTTCCTTACTTTAAAAATTAAAAGTACATTTAGTTTAAACCCTTTATTTTGATACCTATATTGAAGATACAGAATTATTAAGTAAATGATGTTATTTTTCACATTAATTAATAAAAATTATCTAATGAAATATTTATATCACAAATATATGTGAAAAATAAAGCTCTATATTGATGCTAAATAGCAAAAAAATTTTATAGTGATTAAAAATGTATGTCTTAATTTAATATGTAATTTTCAAAGTTTGTAAATTGTTGGTGAAATTACAGGACTCTAACCACAGTTGATAGATCCAGTTCACAGAAACAAATTTAAGAAGAGTAAAAATGCATACAATTTATCATTATGTACATATATGTTATCAATGAAGTGTATTCATGTTCCATAACTATTGGTTTTATTGACATATTTTTCATTACGGGTGTAATTTAAAAAAATTACAATGTCTCAAATAAATTCACATTGAGAGAAAACGTAAGTAATTAAATGATTGCACTTTATTAATGAATATATGACTCTACTAATGCTTTTAGAATTTTAAGAAGTAAAATTATCAGAATTGTAAAAAGGACTAATATCAATTTATTACTGAACTTGGTAGAAGTCTCACATTGCTACTACACCTTCTGGAGCAGTATAAATATGTTCAGAACAGATTAAGGCGCTCAATTAAGCATGGCTTCAAACTCATAAGAAGGCCAACAGCTTAGCTTTATCGAGAGTTAAAGTAATTCCCTATTACAAAGACATTAATGCCAACATAAGCGATAAAAAGTTTTATCATATTTTTGTCGGATATTTGTGATTAACCAGTGGTGATATTTTTCGTTCAGTGATCCTGCACTGATCTTTACGTCATTCATCACAGAAAGCGTGGGAGTGTGAGATTTTGTGACATTTATTTACAAAATATTTCTCTCTTCCTACTTCAGTTTACAGTCACATTCCTTTCGCACTTCTAACATTCGATGTGGTGCAAATCACATTCTTGTACAGAAAAGTATTACATGGCACAAAAAATGCATGGATCATGTAAGTAATTAGTTTTCTGCCTTTCATTAAAAGAAATATAACTTAAATTATTGAAAGCAGTTTTCTAATGTGGACGATGTTTTTTTCATTAGAAAAGCTTGTTTTCTTGGCCTTGCAAGAAGAAAATAATTTGCTTATTGCTTGAGTGCTGCGCTATTTCTTTTTTTCTTGCAGAAAAGAAGCAGAAAGGTGTTATATATGACTGTCATGAACATGACCACACAGTTAAATGTTTCTGTAATAGTTGCTAAGGTAAATAAGTCTTTTCAACTCAGAGTAATGGAACAGGATTTTCTGACACCTACAGAAAACACAAGGGTGCCTAAGAGCATCCATGTGAATTGTATATATAGTTTTATATATTCTTTCACTGGTTTTATGCATTGGATTTATCCATTCCCTGATAACTCATTAAGTAAATTCTTTTTCGTTTCATTGGGTGTTATCATCGAATCAAAACAACAAAGACACCCACTTCTCTCTAAGAACTCTGTGAGAAACTTAGAGAGTGGCTAACATAGGGAGCCCCGTTTCGGAATGAACTCTCAGAGACAAAAGTGAGGCTCATGTTTTTGTTCCTTTACACAGAAATGATCGTGGAGTGGGAAATTAGCCGTACTAGGTATGAGTGAAAAACGCGTGAGAGTCAGTTTATTAGTAACATTTAAATATTCGATTGCTTAAATGCATACATATGTTTTCACTTATATATTTGAATGGCTCATCAAGTTAAAATCTAAAGAAAGTGACGACACAACAAACAGTCTGTCTTGCACAGAGGAGCACTCACTTCCTGATGGGCCGGTCTCTTATGTGCTCGTGTCCCGGGCGGTAGGTCATTGTCTGCAACCGCCACAGCTGCAGGGTCTTCTCTCTGTCCTGAACCCTGAGATCGTCCTGCAAGGAAGCGATCCTCTGCCGGGTGGAGCTGATGTTCTCTCCAACCTGTCGCAGAACGTGGCCATCAGAAATAGCAATTCATTTTGTCAAATGTGTTGCTCACAAGTCAAAGCGCCATAGATTGATATTTTCTGAACTTTGTTCATTTTAGTGTTATAAATAGATGTTTCTTGTGGTTGTTGTAGAGTAAGTCTTTAATAAAAGGTTTTATTTAATTTTGGCCGCATTATGAAACCAAAAAGCTTACAAACTAATCCATTAAAAACATTGATTTTTTTCAATTTTTACTTTGACTTCTGAACAACTCAAACATCAGTTAAAATTTGCTTCGATGAACTTAAATATATGAACTTTTGAGAATTCTTTTTCTTCTGAAAAATAAAATCGCATAAATACACTATTTCTCAAAAAATGAACGACAAGTGTAGAAAATTGCAAATTAAAGCATTTGATTTATTTTTATACCCCACAATACATGAAATCATAACAAATTTCATTATAATCACTAAGAAAAAGAATGATTTTTACTTTATTTCTTAAAAAGTAATTGACAATTCAAATTTTAATTTAAAATATTGCAGAAAATTTTAAAATAGGTTTTCTAATTATTATGAAGTTTAATAAGCTTTTTTTCCCGAAGACGTCACAAAAGCAGCCTTTGTGGCTCGACTTGCAGACGAGCTGAAGAAACACCGGTAGGCTCAACTTCACCTGAGGCTTTTCATTTTTAAGCATCCACCTGCACTCGCTTTACTCGCACTCGCAATCATAAACCCTAGCACCCAAATGCAGACTTATTCCGGAAAATATATGAAACGAGAAAAAAATCTCCTTATTCTGTTTGACTGCCAAATTTTTGTTGCGAGTTCAATTAAGAGCGGAATGGAATATCAGGACGTGGACGTCTCTGTAACTTAAAACATGGGCTGTTTTTCCTTTCGAAATGATGATGGCCGAATTAGTAATTGATTTCAACTGTAATAAACGCTGATTAGGTTTTCTTGTGAAGTGTTACTTGATGCCTACTGCTCTAAAACTTAAGTCGTTTCATGAAGAAAGACGTATTTTTTGTTCCGTTTTAAAACTGTCATGTTTGCGTAACTGCCGGTGGCAAAGAAAAAATAGATATGGTATCGGATCCAGCCATCCTTCTATGTCCAAGAATAAAATTTAAAAAATTAGCAATATTTACTTTTTTTCTCAGTTTTTGAAAAACGATTGCTTTTTTCTCACTGCTGTTGCTTTTATTTCTGTTTTTTCAACGCACCGCTGATCGGAAATTGCCGTTTTGAATTACTACTGTCTGAAGAGAGTTCTCCAGCTCACCTCATGCTGTTTCCAAATGTGATTCTCATCATGTGGAGCATTTTGAACATGACTCGCAAAAGGACGAAGGGAAAAATAGCAAATACATTATTTCTCCACACACCAGTTTTTCTTTCAAATCCAGGTATCGTTTTCCTCTGGAAGACAAAAGACATTAAATCTGCCGGATTTGGTCTGTCAGTAGCAACAATAAAGCAGCAGAAACCAACAGTATGCACCTTAATCATTAAAAATGCATAATTATGCCATTCATTTTCTGCTCATCATCAATCCAAAGATTCCTGTTTATTATCAGCATGCTTTCATGATTACGAGATACGCGTTAACTCTTGCAATTTATTTTGTTTTCGAATAAATATTCGCTTTCCCTCATATATATATATATATATATATATATATATATATATATATATATATATATATATATAAAAAGCCACTCCAAAGCGATAAAAGACCATCACAAATTGATAAAAGTAATAATTTCCTGTTTAAAGAGGTGATATTGCTCCGTATATTTAAACAATGAATTTATAATTATCATGAGAATTTTATTAAAAACTAAAATAATTTCATTCAAACGCCAATGACTACAAAATTATGAACAGAGGTGTTGGATTGTTGATTTTAATAATTCAGCAGAGTGAATATTGTGTGGAGCATTTATGTGTGTGTGTGCACCTACCCTAAACGTGAGCGGCGCAAGTTAGATAGAAGCAGCTGTTTAAAACTCTTTACCATCTAGAAACAGAAGCTAAGCAGAAGAGCCCCACTACTAGATCTACCACTCATAGAGATATCATTTCACTTGGAAAACACTGATACCCCTTTAGAGAACATAACGGATATTCGATTAAGTCGAAATTCAGACTTCTTGAGATAACGCTACCCCAACCAATCAGGCTATCGTAGCCTCATAAACTGATGTCAAAACATGCTGTTTCCTAATGCATTTCTGGTGTACTTTAACTTTTTTGTTTTGCTGATGGAATTGTTGCATGGGGAGGGGGACACCGTGGGTGTATACTTGCAGCCCGCAAGTGAATTCTTGTAATTTAGATAAAGGGACTAAGCAGAATATTTGGTAGAGGTATTATTTCGTTGGGAGGATATTACAACTACGGCCTTCTTTACGCTACTAGCCGCCATTGTGAAACTAACAAAACAAAATTAGTTATTAAAAACAATACAAATAATATATAACACATTTTGCTATTTTAATAACAAAATTCGATTATAATGTAATTTTTCGACAGCAATTGTTAGTGATAGATTTTGTTAATGTATATAAGGCTTTGATTCTTAATGAGGAGGCAAATTTTGAGTGAATTTTATTGTGAAAAAGACTGTTGTTGTATCAGCATGCTTCCCTGTACCTAATCTTATGTAAAGCTCTACCAGTTATATAGAATCAGCCGTATGAAGTCTTCGTAGTTTCGAAGCAGGGACCAAGCAGAAGGCCCCCTATACTTATCATGCCACCCCTAGAGGTATCATTTCACTTGAAGGACATTGTGACGACAACTTATTTAACGTACTCCATCCGCCATCAGAGAACATGACGGATATTCTGTTAAGCGATGAATCGAACTCACTACCTTCCGGTAATGAGAACTATTCCCTAATTAACCAGTCCACTGCGGCCACTGAACATGGCTGTGAACGAGGGAGCAAAAATTCTAAAAGACCGGACTAGAGAGAAACAATTTTCATTCTGAACTTATTGCAAGAAAGTTCATCTTGCAATGAGTCTACACAATAAAAATTTGGAAGCCGCAGAGGTCTAGTAGGTCAGCGCGTCTTTTTCATTATCGAAGACAGCGAGTTTGAATCCCGACTCAACTGAAAATCTGTCGTATCCACTAAATACAGCTGGGGCATGTTACATGGATCGTGTTTGCATTGACTTTCAAGTGAAATGATGCCTCTGGTGGTAGGTGAATTATTTGGGGGTCTTCTGCTTGGCCCCTGCTCCTAAATGACAAAGACTCACCCAACAGCTTCCACTCAACTGGCAGTGGACAGGGAAGCATGCCAGTGCACGCAATTGAAATATGAAGAGGGTCTTTAAACGGCGGTGATGAGATATCACAATTAAAGAACTTTGCAAACAAGCTGTTTCTAATGTACCTAATAGCTAGCTAGTACAAAGCTTTATAATTAAGGTGCTAACTCAGATATCTACCCCGTCATTCAGTTCTAAAATTAAGAATTATTTTTCACTGCGTGTGACTAAAGATAATTTCTGCAGGACTGCAAACAACCGATTACTTGATAGAATATAAATGAAGCATAAATACACGCAGACGTAAATATGATGGTAAAATTTTACCTCCATCAATGAGTATTCCTAGAGTACATTATCGACGTTTAAAATGTATCCAATTTCACATAAATTCGGGATGGAGGTAACGAAATTCGACAAATTTTCTGAAGTGGGTTTCGAATCAATGAATTGCTGAACTAAAAACCAAACGCTGATTTTTTCTATTTGAAGTAGCAACCTACAAATGAATAACAAATGCTGCTATTTGAATTATTCCATTTGACAGTTGCGTTGAATGTCACATATGTAGATATTTTCCATTATAAATTTCATTTGTATTTTGAACTCCCCTTCCATTCATGGAAAAAATGTACGAACAAGTATTTAACAGGCATTTGTTGATTCTGAATGGAGTTTTGCAGCAGAAGAAAAAAATAACTCCACTGTTCTCGTAATGATGGGTGAAGGAGTACACACACCTTAAAAAATTACAATGGGTTATGATACAAGACAAATAAAACGATAAACAATCTGCAGGAAATTTCGTTGCGATAGTAATTCCCAGGAAACTTCGTTAAAAAAAAATACGCCATGTCTTGGCGATATGTTTCCGCGAAATTTAAATTTTGAGAGAATATTTTTTCCTGTAAGATTTCTTTGTTTTAAGACAAGGTCACTTGCGCACAGTTTCGTAAGCAAAAAAAATGACCATTATGCCTTTTTTGTTTCTACAATCTTATATAATTATTAGAAAACGGATGAAAAAGTATTCAGTCTCCGATGCTCGTGACGGTTGCACAATGACAGAATTTTTTCCAATGCTTACGTATGAGAAATGCGTGGAGTGAAAAGCTAAGCAATCATGAATGAAATGAATGGGGCAATGTATCATTAGTGTTGTGCTGTGTAACTACAGAAGTTTCTACTCACTGGTCGCACAAGGAAAAATATTCTGAAGCAGGCAGCTGGAGATCCATTCATACCGTTGAATTCACTAGATAACTCACCTTGGCGTGTTTGATTTCATAAACGTGATTATGTTCTTTTAAAATTCGAATAAAGCAGATGACGTATATATCAATATCACATAATAAAAATTGCTCTGGTTTCCTATTGTTAATTAGAATTCCGATAAATTGTCAGCAGCAAAGGTAGATGAGCCACAGAGGGCGTTAGCATTTTAGGATGAAAATCAAAATTGCTTTCACATTTCTCTCATCCCTTATCACTTACGCCTTTTAAAAAGTAAATTAAACATGTACTCCCTTGAACTGATAAATTAAATTATAAGCAGGCTCAACTGAAATTTTCTTCTGATTTGGTTACTCCGAATAGGGAGATAGTCTTAATCGAGACAAAAGCTACCTTTATATGTGTAGAGTTCATTCAGTGAAACTATTTTGAAATTAAATATTAAAGCAAAGTCAAATTCTTTTATATTAAACTTCATTTTTCTAAGAAATTTTTATTTGCTATTGATAAAAACATTTATTAAGTAAAAATAAACATTTCTATATCTACTTATCAGTATTCACAAAATAATATACATACTAATATATTATAAAATATCGTTCACATTAATTTCAGTTGAAGATATATGTGGGTGTAAAATGGTAATAACTCAATCTGATATTCACCTTCAATTTTGGATTTAAAAATTGCTTTTTCTTAACCATTCTTCCTAAGTCAAAAACCTTTGATTATTCACGTTTAGAAACATATGATGTTGAAATTAACATTGCATACGAATACTATTCCTAAACTAAATTCTTATTTAAATCAAACACGATTCCTTAATGAGACAATGAGCATAGAAATGACAAACTGAAGCTATGGTACTCACCGTTTTCAGGAGATTTTGAACGTTGTACAGATTTCTTTCGTCCTGCTGCACCACTTCCAGGATCGCTTTGCTGGTCCTGTTCCAGGCATCTGCGGTAGCACTTGTATTCACCTCCATTTCAGATTCGGCTCTGCACCTGGTTCTCAAAGCTTCTTCTCTCACAGCGACAGAATTTTGAATTTTGCTCTCCAGATTTCTCTCCCAGTCTTCCTCCTTACTGCAAATATTTTCTGCTCTCAATATTTGAAGGCAAGAAAATTAGATTAAAAATACACGAAACAAAAAGACACTTCTACTTTGTTTGCAATGCACCAAGTAAGGTCGAGTACAGGAATTGCCAACAAATGGAATAATGAAAAAAATATAATTTTAAATGAACAACCAGTTTTAGGATACACTAAAATATCAAAATGCACACCTTATTCATCAAAAACAAAATATAAAAATCACATAAAAAGAAATACAAAAAAGATGCAGTAAGGAAAGAAAAAAAGATTTTGACATACTCAAAATTAAATTAAACTATTTACTATAATATGACAATCATAAAATGGGAAACAGAACACATTTGTTATTGCATATCTTGAGTAAGATCTCATTAAAATTAGATAAACTTTATCTAGGGAATTAAGAAAAGGAAAATTACCAAAGATGTGACAGGAATTCATTCAAACTTTATAATGCTATTAATTACAAAATCTGAATAACTATTTGAGCACTATACAGATTGTCCAACAGAGGCCATCCTCTTAACTTTGAAAGATCGAAACTTGGAATCCCCTAAAATGGTTATTGGGCGTAAGAAATGATTTTGCGAGGCAAGGTAAGATGTACCCTCCAAGATTTTATAGATAGTGGGCCGCATTCAGGTGTCACAAGGGAGGAAATCCGGAAATTTCCCAAGTACCTACCCAGACAGACATGCAAACAGAGTGCAGAAACACAACATTAGTCCTCTGTTGTTTAACAGGGGCTGAAATTGGTCCCAGGACCCTTTGCTCAGAACAGCAGTGATCGCTATGAAACCATGAGCGCATAATACTAAGAGATTATTCGGAAAATATCCAACCAGTCATTGCAGTGACTGTCCCAGCAGTTCAGTCCAATAACTGCCAAACATTTTGAAGAACTACCTGAGAATCCGAGTCTGTGAGTTCCTTCCGACAACTTAGCTGAACCTTCGACGCTCTGCAACGAGTGCTTTTGAAAACCTGCTTCTTGACACACACGTGCGGCGAAATCTCAGATTCACTTCATATGTGTATCGCAGCAGAAAGGCAGCAGGTTGAACACTGACAATAATTATATATAACGTAATATAGTTGTGTTGGATCTCTCGTACAAATTTATATTTAATGTTAAATTAAAAACTAAACAATATATAAATTTTAAAAAAATTACTGAGTGGATGAAAAGTGAATAGTAGAATTAAGGAAGGAATTTTTCAAGCAAAATATCTTAATTACATGGGGCTATTCAGACGAATGAATAAATATATTGTGTAAATCAAAAAACACATATTTCATATTTCCCTGCAAGCAGTTTTAAATGTTACGCAGAACAAAACAAGAAAAAACAAGGGAAAGTTATAATTCTTTATTCTGTCTTTTGCGGCGTATATGCAAATGCACTCACCACATTTGTCTTCACAGAATATAAAGTGTTTCCGAAATTATAAGTTCCCGCGCAGCTCTCTGTTGACGTGACATGAACTGTTTTAGTACGATTCTTTAGAGAATTTTTTATGTGTGTGTAAGCACACACACATCCGAGTCTTAAGCACAAATCTTCACATTAGCATAACGATTTCATTTAAAAGCAGATAAATTTCCTTCAATGGAAAGTCTAAGAAGTTGTTTCCTAATATGGTAAACACCATATCGACTTTTTCAATAATTCTTCGTAAGTGCTACTTAACATGGTTAGTTTTTTGGCAATAAAATCTGCGACTGGCCAGCTGATTAGTATCTTCACAATTTCGACAGCTTTCAGTTCGAGCTAAAAATTGAATTAAAAAATCTTGGTCAAGCATTGCTTTCAAAAATAATAGCTCTGTTTTGAGGTGAAGAATTCGGCTTACTTGGGGTGATATATCTGGTCGCTGGGATGGTCGGAGGCGGCGTACGGAAAGCTCAGGAGAGGTTCGGCATGCTGGCACCGCCTGCTGACATTAAGAGACATGGCCTTGGCCTCCACTTCCGACATGAGGGAGGACCGAGCGGTTTTCAGCCTCCTGCAAAGAATGAAGGTACAAGTTTTTTTTAATTATTATAATTACAGGCGTTTTAAATCTATACATGCATGAGTAAATACTGCGAGAATCATTTTCCTATCCACGAATCGGATAAGACCACTGCCTTTATCTTTTTTCGGCTGTCCATGAAGTCAGATTAGAGTCAGTTGGGCATATTTCTGCTCCTGCTGCGACTGGCTCAAGTTTATTTCTTGGAGTGTTGTCAGCAGGTATCCGCTCGTACGCAGCAATGTCAAAGAACAAATGAAAATATCTTCTCTAATAGAGTATTCATGTTAAATTCTTATCAAAACATTTGCTGTGGAAGAAAAGGCCGTGTCACTTTGAAACTTGGATTCAAGTAGGCAGGTAATGCAAATGAGAAACTTCGGAAGATCATGTACAAATTTCCACTAACAGAAGACGTCTTATCGTGTTTTTGTTTAATGTTGCTCCAGAGACTGAATATTACTGTCTTGTGATACTACTCGGTCTCGTGTTACTTTTCACTGAACTTTGAAGAAATCCTTTGTTTTAATACATATCTCTGAGACAACTATTTTGGAAGAGGAGAAGGAGGACAGAAATGGACTCGAAATGACGCTAGAGAATCTGTTAGCAAATTTTGAGAGGTAAACAATGTGCGCGTGATTATCAGCCTTTGAGAATTGATTCACCAGTTTCCGAATTTGGAGAGTACCAACCTCAGGTGCATCCTTCACACCTCTAACTTTTAGTCGTATCAATATTTTAATAAAACGAAATGAGAGTCAACGAAAACATCTTAAATCAGTTACTCAAAATTTAAGGTTTCGTTAATTATTTTTTGGAATAGATGTATTTTGCACGTCCCATGCTTGTGGTTAGGCTGTTGAAGTATTTTAGATGAATGATAGTAAATAGTAATTTCTTTCACAAGAGCTACCTTTTGAATGACTTAATATAAAATCTGAACGTTTCCCTTAACAAAGGATGTGAGGCTTTTATTTAAATTTTTTCCAACAAAAAAGTATGTTTTTCTTGAAATATGGGTTGTAAAATTGAATGAAGAACATACATTGAATGAAGAACTTAAGTGTCGTAAATTAATAAACGGATAAAATATTTTTAGAAAAAAACAGCTACCGTCAAAGATTCAAACTAACAGGAAGTCTCTTGTAAAAGACTGAAAAAAGTAAATTCATATATAGAATAAGCAAAGAATTACTAAGATTTAAACAAAATGTTTTATATTTATTCCTAGGATTTTATATTTTATCACTTGCTAAACCCGTCAAAATTGTTTTTTTTTTACCGTCAAATATGTTTTTATTTTTTTGCTATATTTAATATCTACGTGTCAAAATAATTCTTTGCTAGTTCATAATGTAAAGTGCTGATTCTTACTGTAAGCTTGAATGATTGAATGAGTTTGATGAACTAAATGATTTTTTTAAATTGAAAATTTCAAAATATATTTATTGAGATAAACTCCAAATTTTTAATTTTAATACTTAAATTTTCTTACATTATGTTTACTTTAAACGAGTAATAATTTATAAAATATTTCTGAACATTATTGTAGAACAGTTCTCCAATAAATAAATGAATTTTCAATTAAATGAAAGTTAAAAATATTATCAAGAGACATCATTATAAATCAAATGCACAAAGAGCATTTAAAATATTTCGTCTTTCAAAGTAATCAAAAAAAGCGCTATTCATGCAAAACTCGGTGAAAATAAACAAAAATGTAAATAGAAATAATTTTTTAAAGCAACTTCTAATACTTCCAAAAGCAATAAGCAATTTGAGTTTTGATTAAAAAATTTAAATAATTGGAGCAAAAAATTAAAACGATAAGAATATTGGTGCATAAAATGTATGCTGATGGGCAATGGGTTTTCATTACCAAAAAACTGAAAGTATTCAAATGGTTAAAAGATAAAATGAAAATGAGCGAATGTTTCATTGTTTCATATTTTATTTCATTGGAAGGCAATGAGCAGAAGTTACATCTACTGCGACGCTTACATTGCGAGAATCACGTTGTGTTGAACAGCAGAAGAAAGGTAAACTGAAAATTACGAATTTCATTTGCAATTACTTCTTATTCCCACTCCGTTTTCACCTTCCATGTCATTTGATCTTAAAGGAGCTTACTGCGAGGCTATGAAACAAAATCCTGAGCTAATCAACGAATGAACCCAGATTTTTTTTTATGCGAAGGCCTTTCCTCAGAAAATATGAAAGGACATAGACTAAAACACCGATAAAAGTGAATAAACCTTCACCCGTCGTGTTATGAATAAAATTAAGTGTCAGTTAAAAAAAATTATAGTTTAGGGTCCATTCTTCTCCTTCTTAAGAACTCTTAGTCGAAAACTATTCTATAAAAATGATATCGTCCTCGAATAATTTTCCTATTTATAGAAATGGAAAGTATAACTTCCTACTATTCAATACTAATCAGTAAAATTTATTATTTTTCTGTCAATACAAATGAAGAGTACAGATCTACAAATCACAGTTAATATGAATCAATTAAGGCTAATTACCCAAAAAGAATGTCGCGAAAATATTTTAAAAGATTTTACGTTGTATACACTTAAATATTGTTCAATAAAATCTGATTCAGTTCATAGTTAAACTTTTATTAGCATGCTATGTAATAGGTAATTGTGTTGTAATGGATAGTCAAAAAAAAAAAAAAACTTCTCGAGTTAAATTTCTTATCCTCCGTTTTTCTTTTAACGGGGCTGCTCGTGTGACACTAAGCAGAAGAAAAACATCAGCATATATCGTCCGGAGGAGCGATCTGCGCCCACAACAAAAGAAGCAATTACCTTTCGCATTCCTTCAGGTTCTGGGACAGCTGCTGCATGTCGCCGCTTCCTTTACTTATAGCTGACATTTCCTGCGAAAAAGTATTAATTCCAATTTAGTTCATTTTCAGTATTTCTTAATGTCAGTGGTGAAGAACGTACGTATTTTTTTCAACGTGAAAGATATTAAGGCATTTTTCCCTTTTAACAGATTATTTTCTAATTACCAGACTACAAACTGCAGATACATTTATTGAGAGCCAAGGACTTGGCTATTTTAACTATTGTGAAAATTTATTTGCCATCTAAAAGCACAAATTCGCCGTTTATTAACATCTTGGAAGAATGGATATAGATTCAGTGTTATGTCGCATACAAGTGTACAGACACATTTTCAAACTAGCATCACAAATGTTTTTGAATATAAGAAACAATATACATTTTTGACGAACAATTGGAAGCACATTTAATGTGACATAATGTATTTAATAATTATTCACGGTGCAGCTACCAAAAGCGAAATTTCCACATTAACTAAAAGTACTGAAATATTTTCCAGCGATTTGCCAAGTCGACAAAAACAACATTATTTCCGCGTGAACTGTCATGAAAACTCAAACAGCAGAAGACATGACAAAAGGGAAATTATAAACGGTGCAGGCTCCATTTAACTTTCCTCCTGATGAAAGTATCGATGCGTGCCGAAGATGTACAAGATAAAGATAGCTTTTATAAAGAATCATGCTGCTTAATTTTACGGTTTGTGATAACAAACGCACAAGAAGATCAGTTTTCTTCATTTGTAAATTACTTCAAAAAAAATGTAATGAAAGTAAAAACTTTGTCAACTGTCACAAAAAATATCATCATTAGATACACAAATAAAATATTTTATGTAACAATTGATGGGATTCTTTCAATAATTGGTAAGTAAAGATGATTTGTCTAGTAAAGAGGATTTGAGAATCATATTGAATACAAATTAATAAACTTATATATTGCATAATATATCAGGAAAATTTAGTTACCAAAATTTCGTCGCAATTTTCATTACATGAACACAAGTGTTAAAATAGTTTATTACATGGAGCCTCGTTCTTCATGAATGCAAAGGTAATATCAATCTTTTTTACAAGAATTGGAAAGCGAATACTTGGATCTCTCCTTATACAACCATGCTTCAGTCAAGTTAAAATTTTGAATGAGTTTAATCTGAGACAAATTTAAATTTTTCTCTATGGGAAACAACAGTTTTTGCCAAAATAGACGATAGTGAATGGTTATGCTTCTGACTGAAATGAACTTGCAAATACATTAACCAATGACAAAGATGAACTTCAGACCAACATCGTGGTATTTAAGAAAGAATTTTAAAAAGTATGCAAAGTGTTTGCCTATACTTTCTTTCCTAATCAAACCAGATTTAATAGACTCATTCAGTTTTTTAGTTTTTGAATGGTTTGAAATTGATAAATTTGAAATAAAGCTTATTCAACTAACATCTTCAGAAAAATGGGAAAAAATTTAATAATTACGTAAAAATCTGAATGATAACTCTGATGATAAATCAACAACTATTTTAAATTACTGGATGGGGCATTCCTGAAGAGATTTTTACTTATTTGGAGACTATGACAATGCTTTGCGCTTTTGGTTCTTAAAAATAGTTATTATCATATTGACGAAACACTGTTTTAAGTTACTAAATATGAGCTTCCTGCATCAATACATTTACACAGTCATGATTTCCATGCCCGGAAGTCACCCTGAATATTCTTGACCGAGATGTATTTGAGGAACTTTGTAACCTGGGCTCTACAAATTCCCAAATTTTTTTAGCACTTCCTTTGCGGGAGGAAGCAGGAAAAAAATAAGAACACTTCTGCGGACCTAGAAATCGATGTAGGTGAAGGCTGCGTGCGTTGCCATCCTAGACCTTCATTGAATTTTTGATGTCTCCACACACGCGGATGAGCCTACGATTGAACATTTTCACATAAAATAATGAGCTAATAGTCTGTCCTGGTGCAGAAATTCGAATTCGACAACTTCTAAGAACACAATGAGCATCGTTTTGATCTGAGACTTGTTCAAGCGGGCGTTTTTCGATGGAGAATGAGTGTGCCTTTTCGATTCAGGATAAAACTCTGACATTCATGATTCGTCCTCGGTTACGACAGAATCGCAGAAGTCCAGATCATTTTCAGTCTGTTCCAACAATAATTCACAACGCATAACTCGGAGTTCGTCTATTAAAACCTTTGGCACCAGCTTTGCAGACCACCATCCATGGATTTTCGCTTTCTCGAAATATATCCTTATTTACACAACTTAAATATGTTCACACTTTTAGAACATTTAAAAATGCTCAAAGACATCTCATTGTCAGTGAGCATTTATTTTATTGTTTGAATTGAAATATTGAAAATTCAACGCGTTATGAAGGTATTCTGACACATTTTAGTGAGATTCAGCTATTGATGGAATGCACATATGGATTTTGTTTCGACATACAATTTGTTCTCAATTTAAATGTAGAAACATTATTAATATTTCACAATGCTATAAGAATAACTTAAATAAATGTTTTTACAGAGAGAAAAGTCGTAAAATAATAGAATAACTCGTTTTTAATAAAAATTTTAATTTGAAATGCATTTTAAAGCACTTTATATTTTGTTGCTGTTACACTTCTCTACGCATTTTGATTCTGGTAAACTAATGAAAAATAGTTTCATCAAAACACTTTTAAATACACCATCATCCCATAATTGTAATCGAGTCAGTAGTTAAAGAACTAAATTCTTTTTTTATAATGGTCTGTGCTTAATATATCAAAGGAAAAAACATACCTGTTTCTCCAAATTCTCTATTCCATCATTGGAGTCATGGCATGGCATACGATACCTGAAATCCGCAGACATTTGCGAAATCTTTGAAAGATCGGAGAAGTACTGCTTCTTCTTGAGCACAGTCCTCTGGCATTCTTCCACGCGCTCGACTTCTTTGGCTAAACTAAAAAAAGATTTTTGCAGTGTTTGACAAACAGATTAAAATCATAATTGGTTGCTGGTATTGTTGAACAAAAATTTCAGTATTAATATAACTAAAGTATGAGACTCACATTTAATTTTGACAAGGCAAATTTTTATATTTTTAAAATTTATTTACTTATTATTATTTTTTTTTACTTTCACCACTTTATGTTGAAATAAAAACAGATAAGAAAATTTATGTGTGCATTATTAATATTTTACTGCATACTTTAAAGAACCGAAGAAATATTGTTGAAAAGCTTATAGTTGCAAATATGTTATAGAAAAACCATGTAAAGAAAATAGGAAAACCTGTATCATAACATTTACTGACCGATGCCTTTATCAAAAAATGTGAAATTTGATGGATCTGTAAAAAAAACGGCATCCTAACACAGCGAATAATTAATGCTGTTTTCCATTTCAATAAACAATCAGCAACAGTGAAGAGGGATGCAAGGATAACGCTTTTAAAGTAAGAAAAATTCATGTACATATTGTAGAAAAATAACTATAGCTAATATGATGAAACTAGAATCACACATAGCAAAGTTTTTAACAAAACCTCATACAACGAAACGTTTTCTATCGAATGAATAATAGCGGGGATAATTCTGCATTAATAACCAATATCAATCTCACTCTTTATTTCTTAGCAACTGATAAAGACGAAATGCCAAAATGCTCATCAATGTATTAATCTGTACAACAAGAAAGCTATATAATTTTTATAAAATAAATCTCGATTAACTTTTGAATTGTGAAGTAAATAGATCACTTGAGTGAAGAAAAAGCATCTGTATATTTCAAACTATGAAGATAGTTACATCAGAAAGACTTGGTGCAGATATATAATTTCCTATATCTTAATTTCAAGATTTTCTTTTAAATATTCCTATTCACTATAAAGGCGTAATAAAAGGCTAATTAAAAGTCGGTTTCAGATTTATTGATCTGGATCTGGGTACCGCTTCAGGCTTACGCGTAACATATTTCTGTATATCTTCCAAGCATAAAAAGGACATTCATTTCTCAAGAATATTTCCGCAAACATTTGTTTGAATGTTTGTGGCTTTAAAATTTCCAAAAGCTAATATATGCCAATGCGGTAAATTGCAGATTCTCACATAATATAACACGATAAAGGCTAAAGAATTTATGAAACTATGAAATATGGAGATATTTCATTGCAAGGATGCAATGTTAAAGAATTGCAACAAGAGTCCAAACTTTAGTTATCATTGAGGCGTATATAAATGATCTAAAATGCGCAAATATCCTACGTATGAAGAGTGAGTCATATTCAGCAAACTCTCTTATCTTTTTCAGCAAAGGACATAAAAATGTTTATCACAGTAGAGAAAACATGTTCTTGGCATATATATGTATATATATATATATATATATATATATATATATATATATATATATATGCCAAGAACATGTTTTCTCTACTGTGATAAACATTTTTATGTATGTATTTATATATATATATATATATATATATATATATATATATATATATATATATATATATATATATATATATATATATATATATATATATATATATATATCATATAGTATATATATATATATATATATATATATATATATAGAGAGAGAGAGAGAGAGAGAGAGAGAGAGAGAGAGAGAGAGATACGGTCATCATTGATGGAGACAGTTGCAGTAGACCCACATATATCTAAACGTTATATGGGCTTAAACAACTTATTTGTCCATTACATATCAATATCAAACATTTTATGCACACCACCACCGTAAGCATTGTAATATGTTGGGAGAGTATTGGTTAAAAATAGAACTGGATATTGTTCTGCGGCCCAAGAAATATCTGAAGCTCATCCTTAGGCAAACGTAGACAGATCTATATTCCACTTCACTGAACTGTGTATCAAGTACGAGGCATTCTGAGACTTCACAACCAACAGAACATTCCTACGATTACTTTAACTCTTGATAATTTCAACAAAAATATTTCTACTTGCAATGGTGTAAGGAAAGATCAGAATGGGAGGCCATACGATACAAAGTCATTTTAGGTATAAAAATTCTGCTTCGCAATGAATTTTAGTTAGCAGGAATCTGATTCTAACCTTAAAAGGGAGAAGTCCAGTTTTAATGTCGTAACAAATTGTTATATAACACTAAATTAAGTTCAGGACTTACTGTAACATATCACTGCTAGTTTAATGCCACTTTGACACCCCAAAATTTTGTAGTTGATCTGATTGTAGTTATTATCCTTTTCAAGGGGCTCACACTACTCATCACTAGCAGCACATAACAAGTAAGTCAGTAAGATCTACAAAACACATTCAGATTCTATTTTAGCCACAAATATATCGTTTGTAGAAGACATCTAGAGAGTACTTAGTCGGGACTTGTGTCGATTGTATTGTTTTATGATATAGTAGTAAGCATTATTTATCATTCGATTCATCGCTATGACAGTTTTTACTTCTTTCCATGCTCATAATCACAATCCTAAATATTTAATGCTACATAATTCTCCTTTTTAATAGAAATAAAGAAGAACTAGTCATTTTTTCAAAATTGTTACTATTGCGAACACTTCTTGTTAAAATTTAAAACAATAGTGATTATACTAACCAATTAGAATACGCAATTAATTATCATTTAAATAAATAAATAGCACCATTTTGGTAATGTTTTGCGACCAAAACAAAATGTTTGTGTAGACTTGTGTACTGACTTTATTTGTTATTTTCAGCCGTACTTCAAGAATGGTTCGTTCGGTTTGAGCTTTACTGAGGTAGTTTATTTCGCAGTTTATTATTAACTTCGATTTGTATATATGCAAACATGCAATAATAAAAAACTTTCATACACACACAGGTTTCGCAGTTAGTTCACTTTCTGAATAGGAACTAATCCCTCAATACAAATCAAACAAGACAAACTCCCTTAAAAAAACAATTTATTTTGCAGAGAACTGATTGCTTTGCCTTGCATGAATAAAATTTTCCCATTCATACAATTTTATAGGTTAAACTGTTGATTTAATTTTGCGATTCTCATCATTATAAGATACAGAGTAATTAAACTGCTAGCCATAAGAAAGTGGTGGATTATAAACTGTATTCATGACTCTTTAATATTTTATGTGATTTTAAAAGAAATACAACTTAAAAAGTTATCATGCTTTTTCCAACATTCATCATTAATTAATATAATGAAAGAAAATGAACAAGTTTATTATTCTATACCTGTCCACTTCTTTGTTTAAGAACTCTTTCCATTGATGCACTTTGCTGTCCCTTGCTTTATACGCTTCCCTAATGTTGTGCTCCGCTGTTTTGTTCAGGCTGTCATTCCACAGTGTGACATAGCGCCCCGTCTGATGGGCGTCCGTCGCTTCAGCAACCACTCTCTGAGGCAGACCTAGGGACATATTTCCACTCGTGAGTGATTTCATTGCTGCATCGAGGACTTAAGCGTCTCTCCATCACTAAGGTATTGTTTCCCGTTTTAAATGAATGCATGATATCTGCATTTTAAGCAATTCACTTTGATATATCGGAGACCTCGTTCTGTCCTTTCAAAAGATTCAGCCATTAAATGACTTGAAATAAGAGTTTTCGCTTAATATATCACTCTTTATATGTGTTTGTCTAGGGACTTATTCCATAATCATTTAGTAAATTCAACATTTATCTTGAATTTTAAATTGGTTCCAAACACAAATTGCAAATTGCAAAACATATTGACAATAAATATGTTTTGCTTATTGCTACTGTGTTTTGGTGTTACGAAATGAGAAACTACTTCATTTTAATTTCTTGATTTGAGTTAATGTGTTGAAAATGATATTTATAAGTAAATTCAAAATAGTTTAACTGTAATATATCAAGATATTTATATGAATTATATAATCTGAAAATATATATCACACACACACAAACCTACGAAAAAATATACAAATTATTACTTAAACGAATGTATGAAGAAGAGACAATGATTTTTAATTGTTATCATTATATATAAAATATTTTTTTTACAAATAAAAAAAAGAATAGTAAAATATTAAATCCAAAATAAACTATTGATACAACAGAGTAAAATAAGTTCAATAATGACGTTTATTTCAAAAGGTAATTTTTTCCTCTTAAAAACTGTCTTTAACACAATAGTTGCGCAATTCAATAAAATACTTTCAAATATTACATTTTTTTCCTCTAATATGACATTAAAATGTCCCTTTATCAAATTAGATGTTTGAGGAATTTGTAATGAAGGATATTTTTGCACGCGTACAAATATGCATGTAATAGAAAAATGATTGCATAAATTAAGGAATAACATCAGATTGTTTTCACAAATTTAAAAGTTTGTTAATCATAAAGTTTAAATTTTTCCATGACTCTCCAACTGTTACATTTAAGAAAAGATTTTACTCATTCTGATAATGAAACAACGTTTATTTGTTGGATGCGAAGTTTAACGACTGAGACCTAATTTGATCTCAAAATTTAGAATTTTTAAAATTCTCATTAAAAATAAAATTCTGAGGAACTATTTATCAAATTCTAACTATGAATTACATCAACTCTCATAAATTTTTGACCAATTCTAATTTACTTTGTTGAGATAAAAATAACTAAAATTGAAAGTTTAATTAAAATACAATTAATAACTTGATAATTTCTTAGTTTCCGCAGAATATTGAAATAAAATCAAACAAAAGAATTGCGAGAATTTATATCGGCTCAAATTGCCTCATTACATATGTTGAAAAAAATTTACAAAGCTTCAGTCCGTGCAGCATGGAATTTTGGAACAAAAACATGGAAAATTCTATAATCTGATGGGTTTTCTGGTATTTTAAAATGCTAAAATTTTTTAATTTGGCACATTTTTAAAATACTTAAATGGTTCAAATGTTCCCGATAGATTCGAATTTGGGCTTATTACCATAGCAAATACATGCGTTGAATATGATTACCATCATTACATTTAATGCATGTGGGTGTGGGAGAAATCATCATTTTACGTTTTCACTATCATTTAGAATATATCCCCTGCTTTACTGTCTTGCGTTACTAAAAACATGGTTTCATGGTATTAGCCTACCTAAATGACCAACTCCCTGGAAGTTCATTAAACCAGTAACGAACTATGTATTCTTCTTCTCCAGAGGGAATATGATTCAATATATATATATATATATATATATATACATATATATATATATATATATATATATATATATATATATATATATATATATATATATATATATATATATATATATATATATATATATATATATATATATATATATATATATATATATATATATATAATACTCTTTTTCCCCAAAACATTTCCATCCATCCTGTGACCGTGCAGCAATAGCGTCGTGAGATGCATTTTGCAAGTCCCGAAAGCATTACGGTGTATTATGGCCTAGTCGTGTGAATCTCCAGCCTATCATTCCACACCAATGAGTTCACGAAGATCCGCAGGCCATACGTCTGACAAAAGTAGTCTAGTCGGAATATTTATATAGAAACAGCACCCATGTTTTTAAAATTAATTCTAACAGAAAATACTCTGCATGGAACTACTACAAAATATTAACTTACGCAGGTACGGTACAAGTTAAGAATTCCTAAATACTTGTCTTCAATCATTTACTTTGAATAAAAATAGATTTATGTTGGATTTCCAAGTAACTTGTTTTATTGTAGTCCCACTGTGAATTTATAAATTCTAATTTAAGCCTCTACGGAGGGAGAAATAATAATTGTTGGAGGATTACAATGAATGATGAACCGGATGTTCTTATCAATCTTAAAAATATGATGAAAGATTCGTCAAAGGACAGGAACTTCCATGGCTTGGGCACACCTGATAACCGAGTGATTATGATCTTGCATTGGAAGCCCATGTGCAACAGGCCAAGGGGTAGTCCAAGGAAAAAGTAGATGGATGATGTCTTGAACGACCTTGAAACCCTTAAGGGACACCAACTGGAAAATTAATGTCAGGGACAGAGCTGTCTCCAGAGGTATCGTCCGGCAGGCTAAGGCCCACCCTGGGCTGTAATGCCAATAAGGAAGAAGACGAAATTAAGCCCTAGCGGAATACTTCTAATATTGAAAATAATGACGAAGCACATTGGCATCAAAGCTCCACTCTAACAAAAATCAGATAATCTGCTCTAAAATTCCTCTTGAAAGAGCCCTGAACGTGATCATTTGAATTCCATGTTGTAAAATTTTTGACACATTCTTTCAATTTTTGAAAAGAGAATAAAATTTTTAAGGTGTCCGCCTTCATTGAAAAGTTGATTTTCAACTACATGTGATATTTTTTTAATAGTGAATTTAGTACTGAGAACTTTCCAGTTTCCAAAAAAATTTTTTTTCATTTTACTGTATGCCATATAAAAATTAAATTAAAGGAATTTTAAAATACGCCGTCTTCTGAAAAATGAAACAGGAAGTAGCATTTCCAGACCGAAAGTGCTGCAGAAAAGTGGAACTTTTTTATTATTAAAATTTATATGCTTTACTAAAATGTGATGATAGATACCCGTAAGTATGTGGCCGTTATTTAGCTTATACATTTGGAAAGAACTAGCAACATCGTCGAAGCGAAGCTATCGTCTTAAAGGCGATTTTCTCAAATCTTTCTCCCAAAATCTTTAAACCGTAAACATAACTTAAGTAATAATGATGACATTTATATGAAATTTTCCTATGTCTTAAGTGGCATTATCTATAAAATGAAGCAAAATTTTGAATATATATATGAGCTTTTTCATTTACAACTATTTTTAAGGGGAGTGTTTAATAAAATTTTGTATAAAATCCGTATTGTTCTTTATTTTCAACCATATTTTCTTTATCGGTCAATATTTTTTTAGATTTTACTTTATTGTTTCATAAACCATATGCCCAAAATAAATTGAGATTGATATATTACAATTTTCCGCAAAGTATTAGCCTTTCAATTTAAAATTCACTAAAATGTGACTATATATGAGAAATAACCAGTTTCACAAAAATATACTACGTGTAATTAAAATTTTGGTTAATTTTATGCTTTTACATCATAATTTACCTAAAAACAAGATAAAAGAAAATTAGTTTTAAAGAAAAAGTTGTCTCGGATGTAGGCGGATGCCTTAACACAAATACTTTCTCATAAAATTAATTGTCTCTAGAGCTTTCACATCATCATAAATCTTTATGAGCAAGCATGTTGACCTTTTCCCAATAAGTGGTAATTCAAATCATTGAAAGGACCTGTGATAGCGAGAAGAAATGTAAAATAACTTTACCATTTCTCCGTATCGTGAATATATTTTCTTTTAGATTCTCACGAACTTCGCTCTTCAAAGGAAAAAGATTTTTTCCAACTCAGCGAACTATATAAAGTCAACATGTGTTCAGATTTAACTTTAATTTCGGTGAACATTAAATGAGAATGAATTCGAATAAAAGATAACTTTTCATTACACATGCATCACAATTTTCTTCTATTCTAGAGATCAAAATAAATCATAACTATTTAGTTAAAAGGAGACGTAAGCAGCGAATTACAGATTTACACCGTTACCCAGTAGAACTATTCCTACAAATCTAGAACAATAAAATCTCATTAATAACCCTAGATCTATTTTTCGTGTAAAACATCATCGATTCTATCTACGACTTATATAGGACGTCTAGCAATGGCAACAAGCCACAAAGATGCCCTTAAAATCTGCTTATAAACGAAATTTCTTCCGTTTTATGTTTCCTAAATGATGATTCTGAAGAAAATTACAGTTTATTAAAATTGGATGAAACTCTATTTCCCTCGCGTTTTTTCGTCCGAAGACATGACAAACGGTTCTTCTCAGTTTACGTGGTACCTGCTGCCAGCAGGGCGAATGCACAGGATATTAGTTTAATAAACGGGTTTTGTTTTATTCGTTCTATGTGATATTTAGAATGTCGGGTAGTTTCTGTGAAAATTTATGTTTCTTTATTCATCGTAGCAAAAATTGCCGGTGAATGTTACGCTGATGTAATAATTTCGTATTAATGTGTTGTTGGGTAAACGGTGACATTTCTGATTTCTTTTGAGTTCTCTCACGAAAACATCTCATCTCTGCCACAAATATCATTTGCCCCACACCCTGCCGAACAATAAGATGATATATACAGCAATATAATCCGAGTGAAAACGATTTTAAAAAAGGGAGGAAAAAGTGTATTGATTCGAGCCCAACAAGACTCATACTTAGTGGATATTTTGTAAATGGAGAAAAAAGATTATATAAGAAAAAAGTACCCTACTCTGAATACGCAAAACATTTCTGACAAAGCAGAATAGAATGAATAGCAAAAGAAGCAACTGTAAGTTTATGACATCATCATGTTAAATACAGGTATAACATTCAATGGAAATATGACAATTCGTATTTTGCTACCAGGATAAAAATTGAAACATTTGTAAAATGTATCTTTATTCAATTTCTACGATTAGTTTACACTCTCCCTACATATATCTTGTTCAAATTTCCAATTATTAATAAAATACTTTTTAATCATCTACTCAAGTTCAAATGCATTTTTTAAATTTGTTATAGCTAAGACTTCACATTAATACAGTTTTTAAATATTAATTCAATTTGATTAGTTAATTTAATTTTACACAAGAGAAAAATACACTACTACTGTGTAGTACTGCATCTTCAAACATCAATATTTACATTAGCTATTTTACAGTTCTTACATTTTATTTTTTAATAGGAATTGACATTAAAAACATTTTTCTGTTACTTGTTATGCATAAATATTAATAATGGCGTAGTTTTTATTTGTTTATTTGTGTGTATTAAACAATTTAAAAAAATTATATTGGGCTATTCCATTTTTAAATTTAGGATCATTTTTTGTGCTGTATATATACACGGTGATCTTTTTTAAAGTGACAGTGTTTGGAGCGACCTGTAGCGCGTTCTAATTTCCGGAATGGCACCAAACTTGATATCCAGACTAATCAAGACACGGGAAAAATGATTCCGTGAAAAATATTTTAGTTCAAAAAATCACCGCTAGGTCATTTTGTGGCGCTTTACAATGTATAAAATGTGAGAAAAGAGAAATACTGACACATACAATCGTACAATTAAATTATTAATGTTTATTTATTACATTAACTTTCCCGGTGAGGAATTAGACCACATTCCATGTGAGCTCCGTTCTCAGAAATAACACCGTGCATTCTGCGTACAGCGTACCCCACAGCCGAACGTAACATGTCACGAGGAATATTCTGCACTGTCTTTGTTATGCTGTCCTTTAGAATAGACAAATTTGATACTCCACCAACATAAACGCACGTTCCGGTAACGTGAGAGGCATGGCCACTGGAGCTCGTTTACTTCAGCTGAGATTATTTGTCTGGGCTGTCTACTACTTGCTTTTAGAGCTCCTATTACTGGCATTGTCATCGAACAACATTTGCATTTTGCTTTGATACCTGTGTTTTATGCTAATTCTCGTTATTGTAAACTACAGCAGCGCCACAAAATGCCCTAGCGGTGACTTTTGAAACTAAAACTTTTTTTACGGAATTTTTTCCCATGTCTTGATTAGTCTAAATACCAAGCTTGGTGTCATTTCGTCTATTAGATCGCGCTACAGGACGCTCCAAACACTGTCACTTTAAAAAAGATCACCCTGTATTTCTGTAATTTAAGAGACATTTTACTAAATGTTTTGTATTGATATATGACGATTTATGAACACAACAATTTATGGGATATAACTTACTTCAATAATACGTAATTCTGGATGACTCGCATTGTTATCTATGCCTCCTAAATTTTCCCTCGATTGACTAAAACAAATCGCATTCCTAGGGAAAATTACAGTAAGATTAATTAAGAAAAATCTGGCAAAACTATCAAAATAAAAAAACAATCTCTTATTAATTTTATCAAATCAAGCTTTAGGTCTCCTTTGAATGGGATAATAAATTATTTAAAAACACAAAGTATAAAATTTTTTTGAAGGAATTTCTATGCCCTAAAAAATTTGGCAGGATATTAATTTTTTTAAAAGAATTCAATCATTTTATTTAACAAGAGATATTTTTGGTAATACTTCTTTTCATATGGAAACAATTGCATTAAAGTTTAGATTTTGTTTTGATTGTAATGACGTAAGAAAACGCTTTTAAAAAGAAATTTCATAAAATTGAATTATGGTTGATAAGCACTTATAGGAATATGAGCAAATAATAAATACATATTTTGATTTAGAGGTCTTGGATGAAAGTGAATTTACATGGAATAAGAAAAATGTCACAACCAACAAAATTAAATATGATATAAAATACTTATAAATCTCCCTTTCCATGTACTAATTTTATAAAAAAAAATTTAACGGCTTAAAAAAAATCATCCACTTACTTTTAATATAAAAAACGTAATTGAAAGATTAATTTTTATTAACACCTTAAGAAAAACTTATCCTTGAAATTATTCCTTGCCCCAGAATGAAAAAGGTCTCATTTCAACCATTTTTGTAGCCATTTAATACACTATCACGACACACTCATGAGAAGATTCTCTGAAGGACATTTTTGTCATTAACACAGTTCTATGGCCAACATATTTGAGTCCAGTATCAAATGGTCTTCAATGAAAGTCTTCTCACAACAGCGACGCATGTCACTGTCGAAGCCCGAAGTCAGATAAATCCTAGATTTGTTCTGTGAAACCTAGCAAAGCGGCTTTGTAAAAATTCTAGGTACGATTTCATTGCTGCATTTAATCAAAATCTTGTGGTGAAACCTATGAGCTAATGTCTTCCGGCAGAAGCTCGAAACGCGAGATTTAACTTCATTAAATATGTACACGAATATTCTGTAACGAAGCGTTTGCTGATCTTGCTTTTCCATATTTGCGCCATTTGCA
The DNA here is from genome assembly GCA_037975125.1 of Latrodectus hesperus. Taxonomy (NCBI): domain Eukaryota; kingdom Metazoa; phylum Arthropoda; class Arachnida; order Araneae; family Theridiidae; genus Latrodectus; species Latrodectus hesperus. The sequence goes on along the minus strand of CM075857.1, from coordinate 30,358,317 downwards.
GTATAGCTTTGAACGAATTCAGACAATTGCAAGCGGTTATGGTCTAAAATAAAAGCAGTTTGTAACATAGATTGAAACAAATAAGATAGAAAAATAGTGGGAAAGATTAAAATCTGTTCAAGCAACGAAAAGCAAAGCATATGACAGCATCAAATGTTCACCGTACGAAGCTACGTTTGGTTGTGTTATGAAGTTGGGATTTAGTAATTCACTTCCGCGTCGGAATTTTGCTTGTAATATATCCACTGAAGAGGACTATGAAAATTATAAAAAAATAATAATGAATGCATGGCTAATATAAGAAAGGAAGAAGGTCATTTCAATTCAACAGTCGATTCAGGAAATAATTGTTGTTGTTTCTAATCTGCCATCTGGTCTGATTCCGTCAGACCAGATCAATGAAACCGTTGACATTAATGAAGTCCGTTACAAGAAGTGGACAGTTATGGATATCCTCCCAGTCCAGTCGAAAGTAGCTCAAGATGTGCTAAGGTGACACATGTTCTTGCTGACATTTAGTGCAAAGAGGAAACCTCTTGCTATCCCAGAACATGTGAGACCTTTCAAGTGCCCATGGCAAGTCGGGACAGACATGGGTTGGTCTGCATGTCACAAGGGAGAAACAGGGAATGCAACAGATCTTTTGCATTTGTAGTATTACATAGATAATATTACAGTAATTACATAAATCATGTGAAAAAGAACCATGCATAATGATGCAAGTACATACTGATTTCAAATTGAAAACAATGAGTTAGATATTTGCTCTGACACATTGAATGGGATTATCAACATCGTTCAAAACGGGAAAGTGTTCGAGAGACTGCTAAGAAAATAAAGAAGAGTACTTTTATTTGAAACTTTCCTTAATCAATTCTTAGACAAAATGTTAAAATAAAAGTATCAGTAATTTATTGATCGAAATTGAATCGACAATCTATTATTGCTTCTATTATAGGAAATAAAGAAGACGAGTTTTATTTTCTTGTTACTAAGAGTGGTAAATTAAAATCATTGAACACACAAGAAACTAGTTTACTTTTTTACAAAGCAAAATTTTTAATTGACGAAGAATTTGTTACAAAAGAAATAAGAGCACGTGAAGTAGTAAAGAAGCACTTTTTGGCTAGCGGACAAGGAGTAAAAAAGTAACTATTCAAAGAAGTGTACAAAGATGTATTTGTGCAAATCAGCTGATTTACTTTGTAATGCAAAATGCCATAATAATCAATCTTGTAGCAACAAGCAGTAAAAAGTATCACAGTAGTAAAAGGAAAACTCATCATTTTTTGTTTTCTTATTTGCCAAATTTTTTAAAATTCTTACTTTTTCTAAGCTATCAATTTAATTTTTTTAACTATTAGCAAAACTTGTTTTAAAATTTACTGAAATCACTTCCGTAGTTCTTGGGAGAATTTGCTCACAGGAAACCTTATTTATAATGGGGCATAAATGTTGAGGGTTTTTGTTTTTATTTCTTTACTCTGAAATATAATTGTAAGACGATTCCATCGATACAAAATTTTAAATTATACTACCATAATCATTTTTATAAAATATATCATCAATGACAAATTAAAGAGTGCATCAACATTTTTTGAACACATTGTATCAGCAAATATAAAATCCCATCCTAAATAATCTCTAGCTTCAGGCTTTTACCAGAAGGCGTAAATTACTTACCTAATTTTACTTCAAAGGCTTGATAAAAGGCCGAAGAAGACTTATATGAAAGGATACTTCGGACTTTTATCAAGCCACTTTGGTAGTTATTGAGCCTCACCGTGGCCATCGGTAGGATATAGCTATTTAGTCCCGGGTTCAATACCAGCCACTATTGATCAACGGATGAGGGGTGTTACGCTCTTGGTACAAATTTATAGGAGTGGGTGTTGGGAGTTTTCTGGATTTCACTCACTTGCGCCTATGAATAAGACTCACAAACTATGAAGTGTCTTCCGTAAAGGCAATTTATGCTGTAAAAGTAAAATGCCTTTCAAAATGGTCTTCAACCACTAGGCCGTCCTCTACACGGTGCATTTTGGTAAAAATTAGGTTTCACAATTTTTTTCCCTAAAGCCTTTTTTGTGAAACCTAATTTCCAGACATCATTTTTTTCCTTTTCTCCGTAGCAAATACATTCTTTTGCCATATATTAAAATTGAAAAAAAAATGTAAAAATTTAAACAATGATGGTCTTCTGATTCTAGGAAAATGCATAAACTATTTTCCCCTTTTTTTATCATTTACACGTTTAATTTTCAATCATTGCTAGTTTAATTCTTTCAAGCACCGATTTTTATTGAAATAACAAATATTTATATTAGATTTTAAATTCTGGAAAATATAGAATGTTTTATTTTCTGAGTACCATGTGCGCTTTAAAGTTGTTTAATAAGTATCGTTTTTCTACCATCACAAATATCATGCATTAATGTGATATGCATACTATTAGAATTTTAAAATTCGTTTCTTAAAATTTAAAATCATTAATTTGAAATGAAGTTATTCAATATTTATACCTTCTCGAAAAGAAATTTATTTGATTCATAATTTTATTGCATTTACACAAGCATCTTCTGTTAAACAATTATTTTTTTAAAGATTTAAATTCAAGATGTTGTAAATATTATTTTTACGAAACTAAACTTAGAGACACGATATGGGGGTCAAGGCCTACAACGCTCCTACTTTTTCTTGATTGAAGCCCTGCGAAGCATATATGTCCCAGTTAACAAATATTTAATTTTGATTTCAAACTAACGCAAAACCCCCAGTATTTAGTTCCCAAGTTCGCTTGGTAATCAGTTTTATTCACTGAAATTATTATTTTACATACTCTTTTCCAAGAAATGTTTCTAAACTAATTATTTTAATTTAAAAGGAACTCTTTTTTATCTTGAAAGAAACTATTTCTATAGAAATGAATCATGCTTGTCACTGTTTTTTTTTGCTTCAATAAATTTTCTTATTAACATTTTAAAGATTAAGTTAAAAAATTAAAACTTTAAATTGAATTAAAGATTTAAATTAAAGTTTAATATTAAAATTTTCATTAACTTTAAAAATTAAAATTTTGAAAAGTGTTTTTTAGTTATTATAAAATTATTTTAAAGAAATATATTTCACTTATGTAAAATATTCTTCCAAGGTGATCCAAAGTAAAAATAAACTAGTATTTTAATGATTAATACAATAAAATAATTTTTATTGAAACTTTAAAGGAGACATTTTGTTAAACATTTTAAAAGTAAATAAAAAAATTTTATGTGTAAGATTACAAAAACTGGGAAAAGGACTTATTAAGCACAAAATCTATAATTAAGTATAAAATCATGAGATATATTAAAAGCTAATTTTTGGTCAGAGAATCCCTGAAATTCCTGATGATATTTTGAATTAACGGAAAACTTGGAAAAATTATATTCAATTAATTAATGTTATTTTTATAAAATTATATTCAAATCATCAGTCTATTAAATTGTTGTTGCAAATTATGTTTCAAATTTATTCTGTTTGATTAAAAATATTCATAATTTTATTGAAAAAAAGCATTATTAATAAATAGTTTTCCTTAAATTTGTTTTGAAAGCAATTTATTGTAGTTAAATATAAATTTTGGTTGCTTATGTGAACATTATATTATGCATTACTGATGTTATAATGATGCACTAAATTGAAATCAGGTGCAGATTTAACAATATGAGTTTCCTCTGATTTTAAGTCTACTTTAAAATAAAAAAGTTTATTGTTTTCCATTGTGTTGTTAATAGTTATAACAATATATGTTTTGATTTAAATTTGCTTACAGTAAAAATAAATTAGGTGAATATTGCAGGTGTAAAAAAATAATCATTTTTATTTGAGAGTTAAAGTTGAAAACAGTTTTGAGTTTTATTTTCTCCGCATTTTTTGAGACGAAAAAAATTGATGAACAGAATATCTTTATGCTGTGGTAGAATAAATTATGAAATAGAAATCGCTAAAGAAATGTATAAAGTGGTTCCAGTTCTTTCTAAAATAGTAGGAATAACAAAATGAATGTTCAACAGAGAAAATTTTAACGAAGATGGAGTAGAAGCATATTGGACAGGGTAAATATAAAGAGAACAAGGAAAGCATGAAAAACTGAATACGTTTGGAAATTTGAAAATGTGTTCGTATGGATATCTTCTCGGCTTTTAATGAATGACACTAAGCAAACACAAAAAATACAATTAATGCAAATTGCGAATGGATTTAAAGAAATAAATGAGGTTCATATTTAAAAAATTTCAACAGTTGAGCAGAATTGGATCATATTCCAAAAATACAAAATCTTTTAAGTGGCTCACTTTTTGAAATACTGTATTTGTCAGCATTACTTTCAGAAAAGGTTGATAATTATATTTATGTAATAATAATAAGTTGGCAATAATGAAGAAGCTCATCTCTCTCATTAAATGATTACATATAATTTTTGTCAATTTTCCCTTGGTCATTTAAATGTTAAGAAAAGTTATATTAATATGTGAATAAACTAAATGATAAAAATCAGTATAGGAATGTAGAAAAAAAAGAAATCCGATGCCATACACATTTTTTATAGTCTCAGCTATTACGCAGAAAAGACAAGGATTAAAATCAACTTTAATATCAGTTTACGGTTAATTTTGAAACGTTGTAATCAAAATTTCGAAATGAAATGTACTTTATGTTTTAAATTAACCAGAGATCAACATTTTGATACAAGATTCTTTCCATTCTTTGCAACCACTTTCAATTTAGTGCCTGTTTAAAACTGGGTGGACATACAATAATAATTTTATTTATATGAGCAATAACGAGAAAAGAATTTCTTTTCAACGTAGGGCTAAAATAGTTTTTTTAAATCACTTCCACAAATTAATCATTTAATGAATTGTAGGAAATGTAACTGGTTATTCATCGGTGCATTAGTTTTTAATGAAGAGTTTACAAGTGAATAAATGATCAAGCATTCATGATTAAAATAGTTACAATGCAAATCCAAGATTATACACATTACAAAGTTACCAAAATAACCATAAATCAATACCTAATCTTGTAAAATTCGCAATGTTTTTGGTCAAAGGGGCACACAATTATACATTCAGTTTCGAAATCTCGGCTGCCAAATTATGGCAAATATTTAAATTGAATTTATACTTAAATTAAAGTTTCATTTCCTTTAAAGAAATTTACAGTGGTTATTAATGAGAAAATAATGAATTTAATACTTCTAAAAAACATCATGGAAACTACAATACAAAAGAGATTTTTCGATCTCACTGTAGCTTAACGAGGCTCGGAATTTAGTTCCTTTTCTCATTTGGAACGACGAAATTATCAATGAAATTTTTCTATATTGTACTTTTCACCATTTTTATATTCATATATTTTTTTTTGTATTTTCATTGCTTTTATGGATGATTATTGCCACCGAAAAAGGCTAAAGTATCATAAGCTGCAGTATTTACGGTTTTTTCATAATATTTACTATACACAAATTTAACGAGAAAATTGTATATTGATAAAAAGAAATTTGTTATGAACTTGGAAAAAACATATTTACTATCTCCAAACTCGGAAATGTGCTTGTCACCATGCACAAATCGAATATTTTCATCAGTTCGATTAATTCCAGGAATCAGTTGGGAATACTTTGATTGATGAATTTCTCTCATCATAGGCAAGCGAAATGTTTATTTTAAAAATGAATCGTTAAACGTTGTTTATATGCAAAATCCGGTAGAAAAATAGTAAAGAAAAAGCAAAGTGCAGTTGCTAGGCAACATTGATAGTTACGGTTGTGAAGGAGATGTCATATTGTAATGAATTTATTTATTTTTCCTGACAAAATTGTTCATTTCTCCATTTATGAGTTAATAAAGTATTCGAATAATTATATTTTTAACTGTCATTCAATCTATTATCTCTTCTTCTAACTATAGAAGCAGAGATAATAATCTTGATGGCCGGGTTATTCTAATTGTACTCAAAATCATTTTCGTTTAACATATTCTTTGAAATTTGACATAGATTTTTGTTAATTAGTTATTATATAATTCATTTGTGACATAAGTACATAAAATAAAAATGTATATTCCAATGGAAAAAATATTCATCATTCCAGATATTCAATTCTATATTCTACATCACTGCCAACATAAGCAGGATGATTTGATTGAATTTCTAGCGAAGAAGAGAAATCGATCGATAGAAATTGCATTTCCGACATCATTCCTTGCTTTGTCTTCTGGCCTTTATAGTTATACATTTAAGAAAATGGAAAATGTCCCTGAACGTAAGATAATGATTACTACAGCTACGTACTTTTAAATTTTATGTATATTGATTTTTTGAATTTGTAAAAACTTTTTGTTCGATAAAATTGCGGTAGATAAATATGGCTACGACTAACGCTAGTGTCGACCAAGGGAAAGATAATAAAGCTAAACGCGAGAGTTGCGATGACTCGGAAGATGAAAGTGAAAATTTGGAAGAAAGTCCATGCGGAAGGTGGCTGAAGAGGCGAGAAGAAGTCCAACAGCGTGATATACCTGGAGTGGATGCTGCGTATCTGGCCATGGATACTGAGGAAGGCGTTGAAGTGGTTTGGAATGAAGTAAAATTTTCAGAAAGAAAAAATTTCAAATATCAAGAAGGTAAAATCAGAGGAGTATTTGATAGTTTAACTCAATTAGATCATCCTAATATAGTGAAACTTCACAAATATTGGATTGATAAAGATTCGGAAAGGCCCAGAGTTATATTTATTACTGAATATATGTATAGTGGCTCTCTCAAGCAGTTTTTGAAAAAAACTAAGCGTAATGTCATCAAGCTGCCTCTCTTGTCTTGGAAGCGTTGGTGCTCTCAGATCCTCTCTGCACTGAATTATTTGCATTCTTGTTCCCCTCCTATCATTCATGGAAACCTTACATGTGATACAATCTTTATCCAACATAATGGGCTTATAAAAATAGGGTCTGTGGCTCCAGATGCCATTCACCATCATGTTAAAACTTATAGGAAGGACTTGAAGAATGTGCATTTTATTGCTCCAGAATATGGCACTAAGACTTTCCCCCTTCTCAGCCACGCTGTGGATGTGTATGCATTTGGCATGTGTGCTCTGGAAATGGCAGCATTGGAAATACCAATATCTAGTGAGACTGGGAACCAAGTCACAGAAGAAGCTGTGAACAAAACCCTCGAATCTCTTGAGAATCCCCTGCAGAAGGATTTCATTAGGAGATGCCTCTGTAAGAATCCTGCTGAACGAGCTACTGTTAGAGAACTGTTGTTCCATCCTATTATATTTGAAGTGCATCCCCTTAAGCTCCTTGCTGCCCATATTATTGTGAACACGGCATCCTATCCGCCTGATCAGCTGACTGATGAGGCATTGCGTTCCAAGTATAATCATCAGAATGATGTATTGGCTGTAGTACCTCACAAAGGTGGTCAACCTGGTCCTGAATTAGCCCGTACTGATGCTCCTAAGTTAGAGTTGGAGAAATTTTTAGATGATGTTCGGAATGGCATATACCCCCTTACTGCTTATGCTGCGACACATGTTCCCATAGTCCAAAGACGCACCACATCTCCTGAAATGACTGATTCTGCCAAATCTACATCTCCAGAGGTGCAGGATGTGGAAACGCGTAGAATTGTAAACATTATGTGCAACATCAAACCTCAAGAGCAGGGTCAGAATTATGTCATGACTATTCTTTTAAGAATGGATGACAAAATGAACAGGCAATTGTCTTGTGAAGTTACTCAACAAGACACTCCAGCTGCTTTGTCAGAAGAATTAGTTTGTCATGGTTTTATTAATCAAGAAGATCGTGAAATGGTATCAAATTTAATTGGTGACACACTTAGTCGTCGCCATATTCCTGATCTGCCTAATCCTTCCCCCATTCCTAATGAAGCAACTGCTTAGACTTTTAATGTTTTTACTACTTGTAAAACTTTTATGTTACTGTTCACATTTGCATGATATATTACTTTTTTTATCAGTGGATATCTAAAGATACTGTAATGGAGAAATATCTTTAATCTTGATAAACTCTGAATTCTGCTTCCAGATTTTCAATTTTAATGAGTATTGATGGCATAAATGAGCTTGTCATTTCAAAATGTTTTCTTATTTATCTAATTAAATAGATTAATTATGGAGTAGAAAGATCAATTACCAAATGCTTTAGTTACCTTGCAAATATAGATTAATATAATCTAATACTGAAAGCTCAATTCATGGAAAAGTGTTTTATTTTGATGATTATAATTTTATTTCATCCAGTTTTATTTTCAATGAATTAGTTAATCAATGATAATCTTCAAACTTTATTAGATATCTTAAATATTATCTGTGTGTCCTTAATAACTGTTTGTATCTTGTATGTTAATCTTGGTATTTTTTATTTCTGTAATTTTTCATGTAATAAAATGTTAAATGTACTATGTTTTTCAGATTGATTTATTATTTAAATTTGTCTTACACAATACTGTAGCCTGTTCTTTCTATCAACTCTGTTGTCTATATAAAGGACTCTCTGGTGTAAAACAAACATGTATAATTAGATAGACCAATAAAATAATTTTTATGTTGCACTATTGTCACATTGTGCTAATTTCTCAACTCAGTATGTTTTAGCTAATATGCAAGCATGCTTTTGTTATAAATATTTTCATGCATAAATTAAGATCTTTAAAATTGCAATGCTGCCAGCTGCTTTTTCAAATATGTTTACTATTGATGTTTAATTAGAAAATATCTCATATAAATATATATAATCTTATGTTAGAAAAATGGTGATTTTTGTTTTTAAATTGGAGTAAAAATCTCAGTTTAGTTAAAAAATGGGCATTATGATAAAATTGCCAAAATCTGTTTGCTTTTAAGGTTATGATAAGAAATGTAAAACAAAAGTACACTATTTGGTGAATCTTATTTCCTGTACTTATCCTTGGAAATCAGGAATTTTGTTTTTAATATAATTTTCATACACCTGGAAATTCTTGAATTATGTTCATTAATTTTTAATTATATAAGTTTTCCTACCACACAATCATAATTTATGTCTAGCTATTTGTGAGGAGTGAGTGTAGCTTAGTAAATTCAGTTTTAAATAAAAAACTTTCCATTTTATAGGTGCAAGCATTAAAATTACCTTATACTACTACTGATATTAAACAAAATACCACCAGTTGTATAATTTTATCATTTATTTTTTAAACTGGCTCACTATCATTTAATTTTACATAAGTTAATTACAACTAAGCTAGAGTACAATATATTATATTATTGTTAAGTTTGTAATAAAACTTATTTTTCTTGAATTTTTTTTAACTGAATTACATATTTTATCAAAAATAATAGTTTATAGTAAGATTTGCACTTTCAAAGTATAAGATATAAAACATTAAAATGTAAAAAGTAATTAAATATATTGATTAAAATCTTGAATGTTAAGCAAACATTTTGATTTTGTACTGCCCATTTTATTAAAATAGAATATTTGTAATACTTTTTGGTGCTGCTGTAACTCATTATATCAAAATATTTTATAATATATTACAATTTTTATGGCTTTTAGCATGCAAACAATTATGCATTTATGATTTCAATCATTGGTTATAAGTTATATTTATGTTTTAAGAGGATAGCTATAACATCAGAGACTACTCCATTGTTGCCCCTGAACTGTTATACTAGTAAATTAAAACTTACTAGTATAAAATTGTTTGAGTATTGAGTAGATCTATAAGTACTATTATTGGCTAATAAAAATGTAAAGTATAAAAATATTGAGCCCCTGTTATATTTAAAGCATTCAAAATAAATGTTTACTTTTAAAAATTCAAGTTATAATTAATATGTAAAGGAATTTAAAGGCAAAGCTTTATTAAAGCAAGAAACCCAGTATAAATATTTTTTGATATATGTATATATATATTTTCTTTTTGTACTTAGGATTTTTAGGTACCTACCCATTACACTGTCCATGATTTTCACCTAAATAAGGGTGCTAAAGGTTGCTATTAAATACCAAAGTGCTTGTTATATGTAGCTTCAATTTATATACATATATGCTACTAAGCATAATTTTGTTTTCCTGATGAAGGATGTAGCAACTACTCAGCTTATTGCATTAGATTAAGTTTTACATTTATTTTATAAGTATATGTATGTTTTAATTTTATGATTACATTTTTTATAACCATGCCCATATAGAAACTTAATCAAAAATAAAGTTTTAGTTGAATATCATTTTGAAAGCAAATCCAATTTATAACTAAATTTAAATTTGGGAGTTACATTTTTTATTCGTGATTGTGATAATAAATTTTTAATCTAAATGTGTAGACTTATTTAAAAAATAATTATTTGTTTTATAACTTGAAAAATTATATTTTAATGTATGCAAATAGATTATTAAATTTTATTGCAAATGTTATCTATAATAAGCTAATTCTGGTTGTTAGATTAAATAGTTATTTTTTTTATATTTCAGATTGCATTATTAGAAAAGATACTTTTAACCAAAAAGTGAGATTAAAAGTCACTTAAACAAAATCATTTAGATTTATAATTTTTTCATTAAGATTTTAATCTTAATTGAAAGAATAATAAGGAAAATTTCATTGCTTATATATTTTTCACAACATTTCTAAACAATGCTTACCTTACTTCTGTAAATTCAGCTCTCATATGATTTATCTATTTCTAATCTGGAAATATACCAAATGATGTTACTTATAACATGGAATGAAATATACTCTTCTTGGAAAAATATTCTTTATTATAGATATTTTGCATGTAAAAAGTTAAATTATTTTGAAATATTCTAAAACTTATCTAAGGTTTTTATACAGTGAACGAAATTTCTTAAAATCTTTGTCATTCTATAAAAAAGAAATTATTTATTTATAGAAATCAATATAAACTAATTTTTAAAAAACATTAAAATTTTTTTATTTACTTCAATTCTTTATTATAAAACCAAAAATTTAAAAAAATTCAATATTTAATTTTTAAAAAAAAATTATTACAAATTTAAAATAAAAATAATGTATATACTCTGAAATTTTATTTAAAAGTAATTGTAAAATAAAATATTAACTAGTAAAAATATTGAAAGAATAATGATTACCTAAAGATTTAATTGTTAAAATACTGACATTTTCTTCCTATCAGACAAATATATTGCATTAAGCTTGTATAGTCATACTCATGTTTACATCTAACTTTTTTATTTATAAGATTTTTTAAAAATTTTATTATGAAGAATGAATTTTTAAAAAAGTTTTTTAAGCTGTATATTTAACTTGATTTAGCAAAAACTAATTGTGAAGCTTATGAGAGGAATATGATTAATTTGTTAGAGGAAACATTTCATTTTGAGAGCCTATAAAATGTTTAGAAATATATTCTGAATATTTTATAGGGGCTAATACAAACCTATGAAATACATGTCATTAATATATTTTATTTCTTAGTAACTGATAAATTATAAGGGAAAATATAAGAATAAAAATAATAAAATTTTAAAATAAGCAGTTAATTTACTTTTAGAGTAGTAATACAGTAACTTAGAGTATTTTAAAATTAAGAACAACTATTGTATTAATACATTTCTAGTTAAAAATATTTTTACACCAAGAGAAATTAATTTGTTTTAAATTAGAATTTTTTTGTTTTAGATTATCAATATTTGCTATATAAATTTTAATTGTGGAAGAAAATTCAAATATATGTATTCAATGTTAAGAAAAAAATAATAGTATGGATATTTTGCATTATTCTTTATTCACTAGTTTTAATATCTTTTACTATTGCCAGAAAAGAAAAGTATTCATAAAACAAATTTTGATATTTCCATTTTTTATAACTTAAACTGATTATGAATATGGTTTTGCAAGTGTCAATAATGAGAGCATTTCCTACGTTTTTTTTTAATCAGGAACATTAATGCTAAAGTATCCTAAACATACAATTATGAATGATATTGGTTCATGGGTACTGCTTTTTCTTTTCTTATGACTAACTTCAAACTTTTTAAAATTTAGTTTTGAAAATCTAAAATTTAGTATTTTATATTGAAATACAATTTTTACATTAATCATAAAGTTAAATCCTTTATTTTAGACCCTTTGTGTGCACTTTTTTCTACAGAAATTGTGAGATTAAACTTGTTTGGTTCATTGCAAAAACAAATTTTTGTTTTAATAGTTTGAATCAACTTAAATAGTTTAATGAAATTTCATGGAAATTAATATATGTTAAATTTGAATTTGAAGATCATTATTGATTCTAATAACATTTTTAAAGAGCAAATATCTAAAGTCATTTTGATCCAAGTTGGATTGTTGAGATAATCATGCATATAATATCAATATTCAAAAATATGTAAATTCCTTCAAAATTTTAAAAGATATAGTTGAATTCATTAATAAATTGCACAGCTTTTAAATTGGGGATGATATATTTTTCAAACCTCTTGATTTTTTTAGTTTTTCTGGAAAATTTTGGATTTATAGAATTGATTTGACTTTGTCATGGTAACTAAAGATCAAAAACAACAACAATGAATTCATTAATCAAATTAAAATTCATTCTTCATATAAATCTAATTTCGTTATTGCATTGCATGTTATGACGAACATACATTATTAAATATATTTCACATTTATTTAAAATAGTATATTTCAAATTATTGCTAATAAAACTAGTTTTTTTTGTATCAAATAAAGCAATGAGCTCTTATAATGGCTTCTGTAAAACTAAATTAGTAATTAAAACTTTTTAGCTTTGATTGCTGCTTATCAGATTGTCAAAAAAAGACAGTTCATTTTGGCAGATAATTTAAACAATGTTATATTAAGAAATTTTGATTTGTCACTGTTTCATTATATTTTAAGTTGAATTCTCTATTTTCACTAATAAATTCAAAACTGTACTTCATGTACCAATGTACCAAGCTTTCAAATATACCTAAATCCAAATTATATGAAGACTGATTCATTTATATAAAAATTTTTATTAATGCATCCTTCCCTCTGAAAGAAATTTCAGTATTTTTATAATATTTTACTCTGTTGTCTGTGATAAAAACATATAATTTAGTTATTATAAAATCTTAAGTTTATCATTATAATATGAAACAAGTGAAGATACACTAGCAGCTATTATAACAGTGGATAAATAGCTTCATTTATAGGTCCCACTATGAAGAGTGGAAGAAACTTTTCTGCAAGATTTGCTTAGAAAATATCTATATAAATATCAATAATTTTCTCTGCTAATCTGGCACTCATCTGATTCAGTATTTTATTTTAGCTTTTCTATGCTACTAGTACAGACTGAATCTCATGTGCAAGATGGTTGACTATCAGTGAAGCAATATTTCTGAGTGCTTCTAGAAATGTATTTATCTTATTTGTAGGATTGCATTCCTGACTTTTAAATATTGAGCCCACAAAACCTTTTAAGTGCACAATATTAAAATTTTCTTCTCATATTTCCCAGTGAGTTTTTGCAGTAAAATATGCAAGCTCACATTTATTTAAAAGAATTATGTTTCAGAATCACTAAATGTCTTTAGAATTGACAGAACTTTTCTCCAAATCAGTTATATTTACTTTAAAGAATAGATCTCTGATTAGATAAATATCAAAATAATGATTTTTAAGATCAGATAAAAATAAATGAATGCTCATTTCTCATATTGTACTTATCATAAATTTCTTTTAAGATCCAGCTGTGCTTGTGAAACTGTTCTATAGTTTTTCTTTTAAAAAACCTATTATATCTTATTGTGATTAACTGAAATTATACCCATGTCTTTTAATATATTAAAAATTATGATTTCCTACCAAAATGGTTTTTTATGACATTGCATATAAAATATTTATTAATTGAGTTTTTATGTTTAATAATTTAATTTAACTTGTTATTTTTGAATTTCAATCATTATTCATTATTTTTTTATGAAGCTACAGATTAAAATTTCAATTTTCATAAATTATTTTGCAGTAAGTTGTGATGTAATATATTTTATTCATTAAAGTTAATATTTTCTGAAATAATTATGTATTTAATTACATCATTTTTTATTTTTATTAAATATCCCTGATAATTTTAATATCTTAAAGACAAGTCACAGACACTGTATAACAATTATTTAATACTTTTAAAGATTTCTGCATACTTTATAAAATATTAGAATTATTAGAAGTTTTTACTACTTCTAATAATTGTTATTGGGATTAAGTATTAATTCAAATATAAAACTTTCCCAAAATTTTGCTATGTAGATTATATGTTACATCAAGAGTTTTTTACTCTAAACCAATCGGCACCAGGGCAAAAAGGAGACCCAAATTAAGACAGATCGATTTTGTCAACCAGAATTTTTGGAATTATAAAGGTCAAAAACTGGAAATTTATTTCCATAGCAAGATCAGAATAGAAGATTCTAAAGGGTTAGGCCCACAAGGGGATGTTAAGTCAGTAAAGAAAAAAAGAAGATTAATTTATATTGTTTTCAATAAAATATAATTGACTTTAATTATACAAATGAACATTGAAATGTGTAATGAACCTTATACAATTGATCATATTTTAATTTTATATCAAAAGTTTAATCATTATTCTTTTACATATTTTGGTACTGACATTTTAACATTATATGATTTATTGGGTGAACCACATTGTAATCTTTTGTCTTTTTTTAAGGGCTATTGGTTTTCACAAATTTATCTTATTTATATAATATATTTATACTTGTATAATTTTAAATACAATTATTTTTAATGTTCAAATCTTTTTAGTTTTCAAATTTTATTGAATTTTATGTGAAATTTATTATATTTTTATTGAGTTAATTGTTACTTTGTTTTTGGAAAAGAAATTAGTGTATTATTAAAAATTTTAATTTAAAATCTAAAAGCTAATTGACAGCTTGTTCCTTTTTTGGACCTTTTGCTACTAAATCCAATCAACCAACCTTAATTATAAAAATTAAAATCATTTATACTTATAGTTCACAAAGTAAGTATTTTGCTTATTCATAGCTTTCATTTCGTGAGACATTTTCAAGTTGTTTTTACAGTCAACATGCATAACTGTACATATTTCTCCAGAATAGTGAGAAAAAATAGATTTCTGCTTGCACTTTGTGTCATTGAATAATTCTTAAAAGATGCAGTATATATATATATATATATATATATATATATATATATATATATATATATATATATATATATATATATATATATATATATTGTTAATACTGTGATAGAGGTATAAAGATTTTGCTCTTATTTAATGTATGATATCTTCATTACATGATTGTATTACTTGTTTCATGATACAATATTCTTATACTAATATGCTTTTTCTTAGATTGTCCTGGGGTAGGAAGTGATAATGCTGGAAAAGCAGAGGCATGTGCAGGATGCCCAAATCAAAATATATGTTCTTCTTCACAAGTTAATGAAATTGATCCAGGTTTACTTGATTATATAATTTTCAATTTGAGTTTATATATATTTGTGACCTATAGAATTGATTCCTTAAAATTAGAAAGATAAAAAAATAGTTTATTTTGAAAAGTAAGAGTGGATTAGTTTTGCAATTACATTTATACCCTGATGTCATAAGAATTTTACTTTTTCAGCAGTTATGTAATTATCATTTTCATAGTTTCCAAAATCATTTATGTATAATTTTCAAACATAGTGTAGTCTGGTATACTGAAAATTGGCTTATAATTAAGCAGTGCAATCATATTAGAATTTTGAAATTAAAATGCTTATATGTTGACAAATAATTTCAAATATTTAGGAACAATAAAATTAAATATAAAATACCATTCATTATAAATTTATAACCACAGCTTTTTTATTATTATCTGCTTAATCTAATAATAATTATATGCCTGAGAGGAATATAAAATTATTGATTTACTGAAAGACACAAAATTTGACATATTTTTAAAGTGAAACTAAATATTTGATAATTAATTTGAAATTTTTAAATTTTAATTAAAGTTTTCAAATTATTAAACACATTTTTAAAATTATATCGTGAAACAATTCACATATTCTTCTGGGATTCCACTTTAAAAGAGCAGTATTATTTATTTTATCAATATTAAGTACTAGTCAAATTACTATTTGATGCTTTTAACTATTTAACTCAGTTTGCATAGATACAATCCACTGACAATTATTCCCAGTAGTCTTGGAAATGTTATTGAGTAAACTTTCTTTTAATTTTATCCATAGTATCATCACAGACCCAGGAATTTTCATTTCTCAGATCAGCATTTAGATGACTAGAATTACAAGATATGGTAGCTATAGAACTAGCATTAAGAATGTTTTACTGTGTGATATTGATGAATGAACTTTGCATGCATCAATTTTATTCCTTCCATAAATTTTAAAGTTCACATATTAATTATCTCCTTCCAGTGAACTTTTGTTTCATGTAGGATTCCCAAAGACCACTACAATGGACTAACAGCTAAATTTTATCTGAGTTTTTTTATTATTATAATAATTATTTTTCAATGTTGTCATGATCTTTTTCAATTTTTAGTTTTTCTGAAAAAATTTGTAGACTGAAAATGTTTACTTTGGTTTGTTGGTGCTGCAAATGCTTCGGTAGTGAGGCAACAGTTTCCAGAGTGATTGCATTGATACGATAATTCATTTAAGTACTAACATAACATTCAAATAATTTCATGCCTCATTCCCTTCATATTTTTATCTAAAAGAGTCTTGCAAATTTTTAACTAATTTTTAAGAATATTCTGCTTCTCTCAACACAGGAAATTAGGACATAAAACATAACCTATTTATCAGTAGTTGATCAATTTTAAAAATGCTTCATACATTTCTAAATTGCTTTTTTGACTATTTTATAGTAGTTTATAATCTAGAATTTTTGGTGATTAATAACATTCTTAATTTTGCTCTATGCATCATGGAAATGTGTTTTAGAAAATGTAAAAAAATTGAATATGAAATATGTTATATATGTGTGTGGTATTTTTTAAATTGAATGCTTCTACATTGCACTTATCTACTTCTACATTATGTTTATACTCTTCTGAAAGATTTAAATTACTGAGTCATATGTTAAATTGAAGTTTTCTTCTTTCTTAAAAGAATCACTTAAAATAAAAATGCTTTAAATTAAATTCTTTCCAATTTTAATAATTTAATTCTTGTTGCATGTAGCCTTTAATAAAGTTCATCGTTAAATTTATTCTATTGTGTATGTATCAAAATTGTAGTTTTACCAAGTTCTGGAACTTTAAAAATATTGAAATTTTATAAATGATATTAGTCATTATGAAATATTCAAGTACTTATTATCTTAACATATTCTAAAAAAAAACCTGGAAATTTAATTAAATTTAGATTGTAAAGTATTGTGAAGAATAGAATTTGGTGTTTCTTCTTGAGGGATTCTTTCAGTTATAAATTTATTACAGGATAAAAATATGAATTAAATTTTTTCTTTTCTTTTCTTCAACTAAGTTGAGGCTCTAAATGTCGTCTTCAGTGAGGTCATTACATATATGCATGTGAAACCATATTTGCCAAACTTATGGTTTCTTTGCAGTAACTTCAATGAGTAAGGGAAAGTAGATCTTGAACTTCTCTTATATGATTCATAATAAAGGATTCTGACTCATGATTCCATAGAAATGTGTTCTTTATAAACAATTATTTTAGAATGTTTCATAGAAATTATATCTATCTTTGAAAATCAAAATTAACACACCTGTTATACAGAATGCAAAATTACAATCAACTGTCATACTGTAAGGCTCACAACTGAACTACTATTTATTAAAACCATATACAAATAAAATAAATTATATTTAAGATTGACCTGTCGTTTTACCTCTATAAAAACATAACTGGTTTTAGAAAGTTCAGAGCAACGCTGGTTATACCATACTTACTCAGACAAGAAAACATGTTTGTCCCAATTAATTTAAACAGTACAGTTTATGTGCACATTTTATTCAAACAAATATGGTAGGTATTTATTGATTTAAAAAAATAATTTAAACCACTGCTTACATTATCAATTTAATTTCTAGTTGTTGATACTTTAATAAAGACAATTATAGAATTATAAAAAGCACAAACTAAATTAATAATAGCAATAAGCATGTTCCAAACATAAGTTAACTCAGTATTGATCACACTACCTTTCTAACCATTCTACATTGTTTCAACATTGAGAACCATAAAAATAAATAAGTACAAGATGTTTTTCTGACATGTACATGTAACATTAAATAATGCCTGAGTTACAAAAATTTTATAATTTTTTTCAAATAAGAAAATTATAAATTCTATCTGTAAAATCATATCTGTTTGAAACAAGTTCCAATTAATTAGAGATTAATTTTGAATACATTTTAAATTTGTCATGGCCTAATTGCAAATGTTATTATAGCTATAAAGTATGGTTTTGCTTCTACAACTTTTTATTCTATAATTATCCTAAATCATCTGACTGTATGTTAAGAAAGCTGTGGTATTTTTCTTTTCAAAGAATTGTAAAGATTGTACATGCATAAATGCAGAATGAATATATGCTGTATAAATCTCAATAAAAATCAGCTATCTCATTTCAACATGTATAATATACAAATTTCAAGAAAAATGACCTTATTAATTAATTAAAAGCAGAATAACAAATAATAATTTAAATGATCCCATTATTAAAAAACTATTAGATTCCTAAATTTTTATTTTAATTATTCTAGCTTTTTATTTACTTATAAACAAGTAAAGAAAGTTTTATATCTCTTATCATCTTATACAATTATTCATTTCATTTTCAGATATTGAACTGATTAAGCAGAAGTTGTCTCATATCAAACACATTATTCTCATTTTATCAGGAAAAGGTGGAGTAGGGAAAAGTACTTTTACTTCCATGTTAGCACAGATATTAGCGCTGGATCCAGAAAAAAATGTAAAAAATCAAAACTTACATTTTGTAAAATCTTATGATTCAGTAGAAATGCAAAAATTTACTTTGAGATTGTCATTCATTGTCCATTAAATAATTTTTATTTGTTAAAATTTCTAATGACTTTTTAATAAATACAAACATTATTGTTTTAATTCTTAACTATGTGATTCTACTTTTATGCCTTTCTAATATTAATTAATTTATGCTATAAATTAAAGTAACAATTTCTATTTATATTTATTGCTGGTTGATATTTTTTCACGACTTAAATTGGTTCTCTATGATTGCCTTGATAATATCAATTAGTCTTATAAAATTATATTTTGTATTTTATTGAATTTATATATTATTAAAAAAATTATCACCAGTTTACTTAATAATTTTTAAAATATTTATTAAATTTTTTTGAGATTTTTATTTTAAAATGTTTATAAATTTTACTGTCATTTTTGTTGAATAACTTTTATCATAAAAATGCAAAATTGTAGAAAAAGAAAGCATATACATGTAAACAACTAAAGCTCGTATTAATAGAAAAATAATAACTGTTAATTATGTTGAAAAAGGTGTTCTTAAACTATACCCTATTATCACTAGATTATCAGTTACATGGCTTAAGATTTCTGTATTTTTTTAATTACTGATTAGGAGTAACAAGAAAACTTTGATAATTCTGTAACACTGTTTTATAAATCTGTATTTAATTAAAAATAATTATTTGCTGTGTTTTATGTTATTCTGTCATAGTCATTAGAAATTCTGGAACTACTAAAAATATTGCATGAATAAATGTGTTTTAAATGGAAAAATTTCCAATTAATCAAATTCTCTTTATATGATTCATTACACATGAAAACTATTACATGCCAGAGTAACATTTTGATTTATTGCTTTGAAATAAATTTTTTTCAGTGTAATTTGTTTGCAAGTTTGTTTTATATAAATTAAATGCTTTTTTAAATTTATGAAAGTGCATGTCATAATTTTTTAAGTTTATCAAATAAATATTTCCAAATTAAAAGGCTTATTTAAAAAAAATGGTTGTGATAGTCTAATTTTCAACAAAAAAATTAATACACATTCTATGAATTTATCATAAATGATAATCTTATTCCATTTATTTAAAATAACTACAAATTTCAGTGGGACAAAGGGGAAAATATGTCATCTCAGATGATTTTTAATGCTGATAATGATAAAAAAAGAAATGAAGTTTTACAATGGGAATAAATGACTATGTTTTTAAAAGGTAGAATGTGTTGATTTTTTATAATAAACGTTTGTCAGTAATATTTAACTAATTAACTTAATTTTATATATATATATATATATATATATATATATATATATATATATATATATATATATATATATATATATATATATATATATATATTCTTTTGACATAATTTTATTTTAATAGGTAGGAGTTATGGACATTGATTTATGTGGCCCATCAATGCCAAGATTATTTGGAGTAGAAAGGGAACAGGTTAAATTATTTTTATTAAATATTAAATTTTGATTATTACAAAATTCAAACTGTCATTACTTTTGATTGGATAAAATATTTTGATTAAATAAAATTTGATTGTATATTTTAGGTACATTTGAGTGGTTCAGGATGGTCACCTGTTGTAAGTTTATTAAATTTCATTTTATCATAATTATGAAATTGCATAATGTTTTAAAATTTCATACAGTTTTATCTGATCTCCAAATATATTGCAATTTTTGTATAATTTAGTGTCTTGTAAACATTTATTTTTATATTTCACCTAAAATTTGTGTTCCATATTTCCGAATAATAAATTAAAAATAAAATTTGTGTTTCTTTTATGTTATGATTTAAATTTCTCTTTTGGTTAATTGTTAAAGAAATTAATGATAATTTTATAAAATATAATGCATATAAAAAGAATGTAATGCAGAAAAAAAATGTGCAACACAAATCACATTGATTTGCAGAATAAAAAATTTTTAAGCAGAAAGTTTGATCCCTCATAACTATATAAAGCTGCTACAATTTGAGTTTATGCTGAAAATTAAATAATTTAGGAGTCTTATAGATAATTGATAGGTTTTAGATTGTGGGTGTTTATATAACTGAGAAGCATAATTAGTCACATACTTTCCAGCTAATTGTACTTAGCTTATGAGCCCTTAGCTTGGAAACTAACATATTTATTGTTACCTACACTAAATATATTGGTTTCTGGATTTGTCAGATGTCCAGATCTTAATTCTAAGCTCTAAACATATGGTTAATTAATCATCTAATATATATCTTAACTTTCTGCAAATCTATTAACTGATGAAGTGTCCTTTATACTATGCTGTTTGCAATTCTTAAAATTGAATAGAAGAATTAAATTATGGTTATACAGCTTTGTTTAGTGTGTGTTTGTGTGTTACTTCTATTTCTAGTCTAGTTTATTGTCCAGTTTCCTTTGACTATCAAATCAAATTTTCAGACAATCTCTTCCATATGTGTTGGGAATACATATAGTAGTTTGTTAGCATCTTACAAAAGAAAGTTTGTCAAGAGCAGCAAGAAGTTTATTCTGGATTCAGTTTGTTGCTGTTCTTGAGGGAATAATTGTTAAACAAATAACTTATTGATCCGTGCTTCATTGTTGCTCTTTGCTCTGTGGTGAATGTATTCTTTTGTGTGCACTGGTGAACAAAATGTAAACAGTTTTCTTGCAAACATTTCTCTCCAGTAATCTTCTGAGAGTAGCAATTTTTCCTGGCCCTTTGAATTTGCTTCTCTTAATAGCATGAAATACAAACGATCTGAGATGCTGTTACACATTCATTATGTTTCATTTCAGTCGTCAGAAAATGAACTTCATTCATTCTTCTGGTTCTTGAACAGACCTCTTTTTAACTGATCGGATCCAATTCAATTGTTTCTATAAATGATGCATAATGCTGGTCATTAAATTAAAATTAATCACAGATGCACAGTCTTAATTAACCCATAAATTTGTTGTTTCATACATTTATCAAATTATTGGTTGCTCTTTTTAACTGCAAAAAAATTCCTTTTGGGTAAATAAATTTAAAACATTTTCGTGAACTTTTCATTTGCATTTGTATGATTAAAAAATTGTCATCAAACCTTGCTTATTGTTGCTTAGAAATATTACTTGTAGTTACATCTTCCATCCATTATTTTTAAAATATTTGATTAATTTTTTATTAATTGGCTTCAAAAAATAAAACCGATTCTTATCTAAATCTCAGTTTTAGAAATGCAATTATATTCTGTATTCCCAAAGTGGGAAATTATTTTTAATTTGTTTTTCCATTTAAGTTATATATTAATGACATCAAACTGTATGACTTCTAATAACATATAGTAAGTTATTTTACCAGTGATATTTTTTGTATTAGTTTGTGGAAGAAAATCTTTGTATTATGTCAATTGGATTTTTACTTTCTGGTCCTGAAGAAGCAGTTATATGGAGAGGACCAAAAAAGAATGGTATGTTTGAATTGAAATATTTTTTTGAAATAAATCATTAGACTAATAAAAAATATTTTTTGATCTGGTATGTTTATAAGCAATAAATTTCATTTTTTCTTCTAGTAATAAAATAATTATGTAAATTGGGTTACGAGTTTGAATACTTTAATTTTCTTTTAATCTCTTGCTAACTTAAAGTTTTTAAATATTTTGATAATTTAATTTGCTGCTCAAATTATACCAATTTAAAAAAATATTTTTGTAAATGGGCTCAAAATGTTATGCTATTAACTAATCTTATTTATAAAAGATTAGTTAATAGCATAACATTTGCCAAAGTCAATTTTTTGTAGCTTATAATGCTTTGATGTTTTGTGAAATTAATGAGAAACAAAACTTCCTGTATGTATGTGTGTGTGCGTGCATTCGTGCGTACCTATAATTGTATGTACCCGGCACACTTAATCCAAATTTTTGAAATTCAAAACTTTGCAACCATCTTACTCAATCTTTTATGCTCTATTCAAACATATAAAGCATTACCTCCAATTTTTTACTGTCAATAAGGTAAGCAGTGAAAAATAACACTATGTCATGTGTGATTTTGAAGTAAAAAGCATCATGCGCACCTCATTTGTCAACCCAAGTTTTGCTTTTGTGACTTACTGCTCTTTTCCTCCTCACACACACATATTTATAATTTTATATTATAAAAGTATTTATATAATAATATTTTTATCCATATTTAAGTATAAGAATTCTTCAGTATTTTACTTGAATTTAATGAGACTCATGAAAATTTATTGGTGAATTTTAATGTAAATTTTTGTTTATATTTTGCAGGTCTAATTAAACAATTTCTTAAAGATGTTGATTGGGGAGATTTGGATTATTTATTAATTGATACACCACCTGGTACTTCTGATGAGCATTTATCTGTAGCTAAGTATCTGCAAGATACTAATGTTGAAGGTGCTGTAATAGTTACTACACCACAGGTTGAACTCTGAGTGCTTTACTTTTGTTAAATATTATATTTATTATGATATTTCAAATTTCTCAAAAATTAAGAATTATTATTTATGAAAATTATAGAACTGGTTCCCATACTTTTCCCTACATAGATCCTTTTGAAAAGATAATTTTTTCATACACTCACTCACATATTTCTTTGCAAAATAAAGCATGCAACATAATCATAATGTTAATAATATTTTATGTATAAATATTATGTTAATAATATTGTACAACATTTTTAAAAATAAATTATTTGATTAAGAATAAAAAATATAAAACTTCACCGTTCATTAATTTTATACAATTTTGTAAATGTAACATGATTGCTTTTTTATTATGGTCTCTTTAAGCTTTCATCAACACCATTCAACTGGACCCCAATGGGAATCCCTGATAAAGAACATAAAAATAATGTTATATATATGATACAATTTGAAAATCAGTAATACAAATAAGACAAAATGCTTCAAATTAAATATTAAAAAATAAAAAAAACACACATCATTGTCAGGTGCACAAATATTTTTACACAGTGGTTCTTCATGGATGTTAGAAAAGAATGTCTAATATCCATAGTTGACCATCTCACTCTTAATGAAGACATGGTCCCTCTGTGCTTTTTAATTTCCCAATCTTTGATTTGCAAAAAATTTTCTGTTATTTATTATCGATTTTCAAATTATACTTTATATTCTTGACACATCTACCTTTATCTACTTTTGCCCTGATTAGGTTGGCGAATATATATTACTCTTGCATTGTTTATTATATTTACAACTTTGTATTATATATATATATATATATATATATATATATATATATATATATATATATATATATATATATATATATATATATATATATATATATATATATATGAATTTTATGATCTATATGTGCTGTAATGAAGGAGCTACTGGAGGTCATACCTCAGGTGTCAATCGCTTAAGCTTACTAAAAAGCTCCAAAGACAAACCAGATTTGTAAGAATATTAAAATTTTTTGATTGAAATTCCATTTTTATTCAGAGGGAAATATCATTTAAATTAATAATTGAGTCTTGTCCAGAGATATTTTCAGGAAATCTATGAAGAATCAAACATGAATTAGAGAAGGTTTTGCTGCTGAAAGTTAAAAAGGAGATGAAAAAATTGGAGGAACTCTTCATAAACGAAATTTTTTTATTTCTGTTTTTAACAATAGTTTTGCATAGTTCTATTTATTCTAAAAATTGGGTTCTTTTAATCATGAAAAAACTCTGTGCATTTGTTAAAATGTTTCTATAGTGCCAATGATCCAAGAACCTTACATATATATCACTTGAAAATTATGCCACCTTGAGCATTGTTGGTATGGATTTTGTGATTGCGACCGAATTAATAATTAAATATATTTATTAGAGGAAACTGGGAAATTTATTTTGCAAGTAAAAGAATAAATCTTGGTTGGTTGGAACATAATTTAATCCTAGTGCTTCCACTTCTATTCAATTTCTGTTTTTGTTCATGAAACAAAAGAAATTGGAGGACTACATATGATATAATATATTAATTTCAAGGAAAATTTATGTGCTTGAGAAGTTTCTGAATGGTTATGTGAAAATTGGTCATTTTAAGAAAGACCTGATTTATATGTTTTAGAAAAATTCTGTTGTTGTTGCTTATTCTTCATGTCTGACGGAGTCAGACTAGATCCACGAGTTCGTTGACTGTAATTAAAATTCTACTCTGCTTCATTATTTTGTTTGAATAAAAGTATAAACATTGAAAGGAAAGTTCAGAAAAACAAGTAATAACTATATGAATAGAAATACAAAGAGTCATAGAAATGAGTGCTTAGCTTTGTTTCTGTGTTTCAGGTCTGATTATTATGATTTCAATTATAAGAATTATTTGCTATTAATTATAGACATATTTTGACTTTAAATTCTTAAGTAATGTTGGGAAAATAAATTGTTATTTTTTGAGAAAAGGTATACGTTTCTTAAAATGAAATGTTTTCTAAATTACTTGTTCTTTTTGACAGAAATTCTTAAATTATTCTTTTTTTGGGGGGAATAATAAATGCAATAATCTTCATAAAAATATGTAATTAATAAAAGTAAAATAAATAAGAATAAAACTTGTTTTTTTCTCTGTAAAAATTTAATTCATTTTTATTTATCATACTTTAAGAAAATATCAAGTTTGAAAACAAATTTATAATTTGGAGATAAGTTAAAATTATAATTGGTAAGATTAAAAAAGGAAGGCTCATAATTTTTTAAACTTTTATTTATAAAAATAATATAATTATACAATTATAATTTTATTATATAATTATAATTTATTTATAAAAATAAAATAAAAACACAATAAATATTATATAATATAATTATAAAAATACTTGAACAATGTACAATGTTTATCCATACATTTATATTGTTCAAGTTCTAAGATAACTTTTTAATGTTAAAATAAATTTGAGGAAAGTGTGCACATGTCTTATATTTGTTAAAATATGGTTTCATTTTAGAAAATGTTGTAATGGCATTTAAGATATACTGTGTATTATTTTTAAAATTTACATATTTTAAACTACATGTGTTTAATTCTGAAGTGCTCTTTGATTTTTTGTTGAGATTTTGTTAACATTAATTTGTGCTTCAAGATTTTCTGGGATTGTATATTCAGTTTTATTTCATATTTAATTTGTGAAATATTTCAAAATTGTTAAAAGGAAAGGTATTGTAAATGACTTACAATTTGTATTTTATTTTAAGGCAGAAAAATGCTAATGATATTCCATTATCTTTAGAATGGGAGGGAAATCTGGATTCCTAGATAAAAATACTACAATAAAAAAATCTCATTTTTTCTAGTAGAAATTACAATGTAGTAGCTATTAAAAAATGTATAATTACAATCAGTTATATATATCTTAAAATGATGAGGTTAATAGTTCTGAGAAATTTTTATAATATATTAAATAATGTGTGTAAAAGAGAACTAAAGAAGTGTTGTCGAAAACAATAAAATATTTTTTGTTTCTTATCTGCTCCTTTAATATTTCTGCTTCTATATTCCCACTCTAACAATAGCAAAAAAAATTCTTTGTCACAATTTTAAAAATTAGCAAAATATATAGTACATTTTAATTTAATGTAAATAACTTTATATGTATATATATAATTTTATAATTAATTTAGTGTAATAAAAGTACATAAGGAAAATGTAGGTACATTATTATTTTCTAGAATCAGTAATGATCTATTTCAATCATGTTTGATTCATGGCATATAAATTTTATTGTAGGTGATGAAAATTCCCATTTTATATATGTATATATTCTGTTAGCACAAACTAGAAAACCAAAATTTCTGAAAATAGTAATACGAGCATGATACATAAATATTTATATATATACACAGAATAGAGAATATGGAAGAAGTGGAAAAAATATTGTTTGAAACTTGAAAAGATTTACATGAAAGATCAGCTTTAAAAGAGTTATATTTAAAAGCTAACACAGCCCACCCTATTAAATAATGAAAATTCAAAATATAAAACTTTTAATGAAATAACTCAACTGATTAAACCACTAACCATTGAAATTTTGACCATTTCAGAGAATTGGGATTATTTTTCTTATCCTCTTGAAAGAAATGTGTTAAAGAAAATATTCCAGAAGAATCAAAATTTTGTTTATTATGTGATGTCCATGACACTCATTAGATATTCTTATCTTTACAATCTCATATGAAGATGTTTTTCAAAACATGCAAGCACCCTGTAAATACTCCTTACTATCTTGATATCAATTGCTTGCTGTGAACATACATTTAGCAAATTACAATAGGCATATTTCAAATCCAATCCTAGTCTTGATTTTTTTTTAATTGGGGTTATTTTGACCAAAATTCAAAGCTTAATCTAAATCCTTAAAAATAACCTATAATTTAAATTATTTTAAAGCATGCACTGAAATTTATTATTTTTATTATATTATTATGAGTTTCTTTATATTATATATTTTAGAATATTTTTGAGAGCTGCAAAGGTAGGTGTAAATATGATATGTTCCCCAAGAGATTTCTCTCCAAATCTAGTGTCCTTTTTGAGTTTTTTTCTTGTTTTTCAGGTTTTTTTGCCGGTTTTGCTTTTATTTTGGGATTTATATTGTTTTTGTGTCACATATATGTTTATTTCTTTTTTTAAGAAGTAACTGCTTTGAATTTCTGTTTGAATTTTTTATTCAGCATTTTAATTCTGTGGACTTTGGGAAAATTTATCGTTTCAAAAGCATGCCTTAAGATTGGCGATAAAAAAGTCGCAAAGTTGCCAATTGGGGTTATATATCCCACTAGTTCCTAAAGATATTGCACCTAGGTGCCAATCATGGTCTCTATGTCATTATCTATGTACTAAAAAACACTTACTTACAATTAGTGTCTTTAATAAAATTAATTAAGTCTCTTTAAGAATTACGTTAAAAGATTATAATAAATTTTTGTTCAAATAATGTTTACACACACAATGTGAAATAATTTTCCTTCAATTTAATTTTTTATTTATGCAAAAAATAGTCAGGATACAAAATAAGAGCAATTCACGTGGGAAAGTGTATAATTAAAATTTTTCATATAAATTTTTTAATATTTAATCTTTTAATGTTTATCATATTTTAAAACATGATAAACATAAATATAATAATGATAAATTATATCTTTATGATAATATATTATTTTTATATATTGTATATTATAAATATAATAAAGGATAAAAAAAATAATGTGTCAATTGAAGATTACATTACTTTCTAATCACAACTGCATTATTTTTATGATTTCAAAATTTGTGTTTAAAGTATATTTATTTTTAGGAAGCCTCACTTTTGGATGTGCGAAAAGAAATAAGTTTTTGTCAGAAAGTAAAAATGCCAGTTTTAGGTGTTGTGGAAAATATGAGTATATTTGTTTGTCCCAAATGTAAAGTAAGTTTCAAAATACTATCTTACT
The DNA here is from genome assembly GCA_037975125.1 of Latrodectus hesperus. Lineage (NCBI taxonomy): Eukaryota > Metazoa > Arthropoda > Arachnida > Araneae > Theridiidae > Latrodectus > Latrodectus hesperus. Next base: position 30,329,805 of record CM075857.1, on the reverse strand, counting down.
AAAGCAAAAATATTTTACTAAAAACATGTAATAATGTGTCACATGAAGATACATTAATAAATGTCAGTTGAAGAGGTCTGTCTTTATTTGCAAAAAAATTAACATATATTTTAGCATTTCTATTTTTATAAATCCTTATTCAAGTGGTTATATTTGACCATATTCCTGGAATAAAAATTAAACAATGAGACTGTGCAATTATAACTTATTTTCCTGTATATAATCCGCAGCGGCATATTATCCGCAAGCCCCGTTTTTCGAGAAAAAAAAAAAGCGGATTTTAGTCCACGGTAATTTTTTTTTCCGACGAATAGTCGAAAACTTATACTGCTGATAATTTGGTGCCAAATAAAATAAAAAGCACAATATGATTAAAAATATAATAAATTTTACAGAAAAAATATTTATAGTGATAAAGATCTGTTTGAATCAACCTCAACCTAGAGTGTGATTAACTGAGATGAAAGCATGATATCGATCAAGATCCTAGAAGATTCTAGTTAATTTTATTGATTTTTAAATTTTAATAACTTTTAAAACGAGCTTAGATTTAAAAATAAACTATATTTGTTTGGTTAATAGTTAAATAAAAGAAATGGATTATTTCTAACTGAACATGGAATACATTTTTTCTTTTGTACACCACTTGCTTTGTTTTTCACCTTACATTACACTTTTCTCGACACTTTTCATTTAACTTCTCTATAGCTTTCAGTTTAAAATTTGCTCTGTAACTTTATAATATTCACTTCACTATGACGATATACGAATTTGAATGTTTCCAGAGCAAAAAAGTTCCGGTCTAGAAAGAATGGGAAATGACACTAATGAATTGGAACTTTAATATCGTTCAGAGGAACTGAATTCGTTCTTGAACGTGATTGAACAATGCTGATTATAGTTAAAATAAGTCAACCATGTTGTAGCGCCATCTATTATTTATTTTATGAAGCATGAACTACATTTCTTTCAAAACTTTAATGTAAGCCTTTCTGGTGAAAAAAATTTTTTTCATTAGATTATAAACGGGGGCATATAATACGTACAATGAAATTTGGAACTTTTTTAACACATAATCTGCGGATTATATTCAGGAAAATATGGTAGTTAGAGTTAAGTAGGCTATTTTGAAATCAAATGCAGTGTTTTCTAAAACTTTCCATCATTAAAATGTTGGCAATTGCAATATGTTCCTGTGTTGTCATTAAATAATTTCACCAGATAATTTCTTTTATTAATAAGGAAAATTTTCCAGTTGAATTTATGCTCATTTTTTCCATATATCATAGGATGAGAGCTTAAGATCTTTCGCATTGGTAATATGCTAATAAAGAAACCTAGTTTGCAATGATGTGCAGCTTCTGTGAAATTAAAAAATGCTTTAAGCCATTTTTCTAATGTTTACCACCTTCTGTTCCTTTCTTCCAGCGATTACAGTACTTTGTATTTATTTTGTTTCTGAGCCACCGAATCAAGATACATTGAAAAGATTGTATTCTGACAAAGCTCTTTTCCATTCATGTATTTAAACATGCATCTATTTCTGTTAGCTTCTATAGTACTTACATATTATCTGTTTGTTTTGTTTTGTTGTTGAACAAAAATTTTGTTAAATGTTTCAATTTAGTGAAAAATGCTACAATAAAATGACTGCACCACCAGAACTGTTTAAAAAATTCCTGTTTTATATTTTCATTCTTTGCCGACCAATGGCTGAGTGGTTAACGCTCCTGACTCCTGAGCTGTGAGTCCTGGGTTCGAATCCCGGTTCGGGCAGGGTTGTTACTTTCTTTCTCTGTTCTCTCTATGTTTCTCTATCCTTTCTTCTTTGATGATGTATGAATGTGGCTCACCCTATAAACAGGTTTGTGGTGGTATGGCGCAGGCAACACTACTCGCCTCCATGACTTAGTTCACAGTTGCCCGCCGGGTAACGACAAATGAGTAGCAGTTTCTGACCTTGTTGTGGCATAGGGTTTGTCACCCAAGTGCCCGTCGTTGGAAAAAAATTTTATTTTTAGTGCTTACAAATATTAAATTAATGATTATGTTTTCTGTAGTTATATTGCAAGTGGAATTACAATATGAACAAAAAAATGGAGTTTTTATTTATTTGTTTCAAAGATCATATAAGTTATTGGTGTTATACATATTAATATTATACATGAAATAAAACACTAATTTTTTGCTCAAAGCCACAAAATTCAATGATATTTTTCTCCTTCGAAAATGATTGACAGTATATTGTATTAGTAAAGCTTCTGTGGCATTGTCATAATTTCTTCATAATGCTTTTGGATCCTTGCACAGCATCGTCCATTACAACTCCACATATGTTTTAACATTCATTAAATTCCTTTTTTGTACACAATGAGAATCTTCTAGTGGATAGAATATATAAGAATATTCCAAAAACATAACAAAATTCATTTCTGTTTAAGACTTATATAAGTAAATGGGCATGCAAATGTAATAAAATTTATATATTATTTAAGCAAATTTTTAAATAATTAACAAGAATATGTGTAAGAAATAAGCAATTGCCTATTCAGTTTCATGATTAAGGGAAATTTTCATTTACCCATTGTCTCACTACTGACATGATTGCGCGAATTATAAATTAAAATTAATATATCAGCAATAGAACGTTTTTCAATTAAGAATGTAAATTATGGAGCATTCATTTTTTTATAAATGTATATTCTTTTCAATACCAATAAAAATATGTTTTAGGAATTAAAAACTTAAATATTTTATACAGCCTAGCTTATATGATATATAGATATATATATTATTATATGAAATAATGAATTTAATTAATAATATTGTATTGAGAATAATCAATGCTATACTATAAATATGTACATCTAGAACAACTGGAATATCATATGTCCGACAGTTTTAGTATATAAAAGTTAGATAAGACAAGAGAGTTTACTTAAATGAACTAGGTTTGTCTTTATAAAAACTTGAAAAAACTACATATTATAGGACTATACAGATTATTAATCGACTGTTTCATTGCCAAATTCATTCATTCTTTAAACAGGAAGTAGAGAAAAATTATAAGAAACTGTGTTTTTCAAAGAACAACGTTTTTTATATTATATAAATATGAGTTTTGTGGTTTATTATTAATGAAATTTGCTCTGAAAATTTACAATTACATATTATATGCATTTTAGGAATTAAAATTTTAAAAGTGAGGTTAATCAATTTTGCAAGGGAAATCCAACTTTGAGATAAAAAAAAAATCTTAATTTATATTAAAAATCCAAAACACAAAACATTTGTAGCTTAACTTTTATTAATTTTTTCTTTAGAAATGGAATTTTGAAAACTGGTAATTTATTTATACAAACTGGTAATTTATAAGTTTTTTCTCCATTTCTATTATTGATGAATGTGATATATAGCTTAAAAATTCTTATTTTATAATAAGATCCAGATTAGTATGTTAGCTGGAAGAAAATAATCCGGTTTGCAAAATTTAAATTTAATAGTCAGTTACATATCTTAATAGTTTTACTACTATATATTACTAACAATATATAGTATGTAAAACTATATGAAATTGAAATTTCAAAAATATAACAATATATAATTTTACTTTTAAATTACGTAGCAAAATACTTGTCTAAAAAATTAATATTGACTATTTAAAGAGTAAAATAATAACTCAACCATGTAAGGGATTTTGCAATAATATAAAAAGTAATTAAACCTTTGTTTGTGAAAAATTCATAAAAAGTTCTGATTATAAAAACACATATTTGCTGCAAAATGTAGTCTCATTATATGAGTAAAGAAATTGTGGCCTTTACAGGCTGTTTACAGAATAATTAAAAGCTTATAAGGAAGCTATAAATGTCATCTAAAAATCAATCCTCTTTTAGACAATTCATTTAACTCACAAATTTTAGTGATGAATGTATGAATAATGCTGAATCCAGTAATATACTTGTCCAAGTGCACCAAGCAAAATGTCTACTTTATAATAAAAGCATGAAAGGCATGACGAAATTGAAAGCTTAAAATTATTTTTCCTGTTTTAACTAATATTTGTTCACCCCAACTCCAGTAAAAATTCAGATACCTAATGGTATTTTATTAGAGTTGCAAAGGGCAATAGAAAAGCTGCTTTTTAGTAGAAATGGTTAGAAAAATTTAATGCAGGTTTGCTTAAATATTAATATTATACATGTGTAAACATACATTGGAAAGAAATGCAAGATGTAAAAATTGTCTTGCATATATTTTCTTATTTCAAATTTAACTTGAAATTATTAAAAATTTTCAATCAGAAAATTCAATGAATAATGTATGAACTCAAAATTTTATGTTGTAAGTAGATGAAAAAGGAATCCTATTTACTGATTTCTTATTCTTCATTGAATAGTTCAAGTTAGTTAAGCAACAAAATAATTTTGTTGTCATGACTGTTTTCTTCTGTGTTGCTCATTATATAATACAGAACATGGAATTCATTATATGATAAAATTATAATATATATATTCTGCAATATTTACAAAGAACTTCATTATTTCACTGCTTGTGTACATGCATCAGTTAACAATAAAAATCACATTAGAGTTTATGCAATTTTACTTATTAATCGCTAGTTAGTGTAAAAGTAAATGTGTCAGATACAACTAGCATTACTAGCTGATACTTTTTTCTTTTGAATTGCATAAGCAGGAAGAATCTTAAATTTAATTTTTATATTTTAACAAGTTTCAAGTATTCTTCAATTGTGAAACATATGTAGAGAGTTGTATTTTGTAACATGTCATAGCAATTTGTGAAGTAATTCAATTTTTGTTTTTCAGTTGAAATAAGCATGTTTTCCTGTTTAAAATAGTTCTGGTAATTTTCGTCTGCAGTAAAAATATTTAAATTAAAATGCATGATTTTTAAGAAGAAAAAAATAAAATAAGCTCTCCAAGATATTTGCATTATTTAATACTAAGCAGAATAATTATTTTAATGTTAGAAATTTTAAAACTATTTGAATGCATTAAATTTAAATTGAAGTTCTTGAATTTTAAGAAGACACTTCAATAAATAATACATTTTTTACTTCTAATTTATATATATATTTTATCATAAAATTTAGCAGTTAAGAAGTCCAAATGTAACTAATTAAAAAATTGTCAGCTACTTATTAAAGTTAGTCAGAATTTTTTCAGTGTTCAAAATTACAAGACTAACAAATTATTTATTTTAGGTTTCAACTGAAATTTTCCCTCCAACTACTGGTGGTGGTCAAAAAATGGCAGATGAAATGAAAGTTCGATTCTTGGGAAAAATTCCTCTGACTTCTCAAATTGGTAATTTTATTTAAATTTAAAAATTAATAACAATTGTGATGTTATGAAATTATTTTCTTAGGATCGCATATAAGCATGATAGAAAGAAATAGCCAAAGTTATTGTTGATTTTTAAGCAAAATAATTCCCAGCCAATGTTAGATGTTTTTAATTTTTGCCTATTAATTTTTTTCTAAATGATAAAAAATACATATTAGTATAAAATCAGAGCACTTACGAAAATATTAATTTTCTTTTCAAATGCAAAAAAATATTAAATAGATTATCTAAAAGAGTAAAATAAGTAGAAGAATAGAATGCTCAGTGACATTGAACTAATAAAATTTCCTTTTCCTAACTGTAATAATTTTCACTAGCATTGATAGCTATTCAGGACTCAAAATATCTTTAGATATAAAAGTGAATAATAGAGTTACCAGCTGTTCAGATCTTTACATGCTAAAAGAAAAATATATTAGAAATTCTTCTAAATAAAAACATTAGAAGCCAATCAAAATGTCTGAAAAGTTAAATTCTGAACTTGTTTTTCTGCATTCTGAAAAGCACATATTTTTTAGTTATTCACATGTTACTTTTGGTAATCAATGTTCATTTAAAGTAGTTAATATTTTAGAATGAATATCAATGCTAAATGCATAATGAAGTGTAACAATAACTTCTTTGCATAATTTATTATCATAATTAGAGTACAAAAGAATCTTGTCCATAGCTTTGTTAAGTCAGTCATACTAATGTTTTTCAGTATAACAGCAATAGTTTTAATCATATATTAATAAATAACATTTGTTTTTATCTTTTGTTTATTTTTAGTTTGTATTAATTTATTTTTAAATTTTAGTAGCTTTTTTCCTCTTGTTTTATAGAGTTGAAATAACTTTTTTAAACTTTCTTGTGTAAATACTTTAAACAAGTATTACAGACATTTAATAATAGATATTGGGTCTGACAATCGACATTTGAGAATTTTTACCAATTTAAAAAACTCTTTTTATTTAAGCCTCATATAAGAAATAACCGATTTACATTTGTTACTTGCATTTAAGTTTGAAATTCTTTAATACATCCATTCTATATAGTTTATTTAAAAAATATTTTTGAAATATTAACATCGTTTTCAAATTATTTTCATGCTCAAGATGTTTCCATTCATTTTTCATGTTTTAAAATAAAAGGAGTGCAAGAATTAAAATATGCCAATTTTTTGATACTTTCTTTAAAGAATCAGAAATATTTTACCGAGAATTCAATAGAACTTTTATTCATAATTTGTTTGCATCTTTCAAGGTAGTGATTTTGCTAATTATGTAAGAGAATGAGTCTTTTTTTACATACTTCCAAAATTAGTTTAGTATTGAAATGATAATGTTTCTAAAATTACATTGATTTCAATATTTTCTATCCAAGGTTATTATGTTTGCATGCTGTAATTTTAATTTTAGCCATGATTTTAATTTCTGGTGAATAAGAGATCTGATAAGATTTGTTTGAAAACGAATGTGTTGATCTGAATAAAGAAATAAAAGCCAACACAATTTATTCCAGCTGATTATATATGTCAAGAATACTATTTCATGAAACACATAATCATTTATATTGTATTATAAAAATAAATGTATTTTCTTTTTCTAAACCCCTTGTGATGTGAACTAAGCTCACATATGTTATTCTCTTATGTTTTTATATCATTCACTATGACATTCAAATTTCAACTTCCATGATTGTTTGTTTTTTAAATCAACCAACTGAATTTCAAAATCGCCAACGTCAATATTGAAGGTAGAAAATTTTAATTCTGTTTTAGTATTATTAAAAAGAGTTTTGTTACATCACTTTATTTCTGAGTTTCAGAAACCTACTACCTACTGCAAAATATTTTCCTCATATTTTAAACGGTTGCATTCAAAGAGCAAATGTTAACATCAGAATTATTCTTTGGTTATATTTCAACAATCTTAAACAGTTAATCAAGTGATGGTCCCTTTATTAGTTAATATTTTTTTGGTTTCTCAGCTTATTTTCTCCTCATGGAGACGTTAGAAGTTTTATACAAAAGTTATCAAATCAAAAATGAGTAAAAGATTAGGAAACTTCTTAAATGTAAAATATCTATATATCATAAAATTCTGAATCAATTAACTTTTAGTGTAACCTTCAGTATTTTTAAGAAGTTAAATCAGCTTTTCCTTTTAATAATTTTTCTACACTGAGACCATCTTTTCTGAGAAAAATTTTTTTTTATATCTTTAGCTATCAAGAGAAATAAATTCGTGAATAACAATTCATTATTACTTGATTCTGTTTGTTAAACCTATGACACATTGTAATCAAAATTGCTTTCTCAGGGTCACTTTTATAATTTCATTATAAAAAAGATAACAATCTTGTATCTATACTATTAACAAATTTCTGCTTGAAATGTATCAGAAAAATATTTATTTTATTGTGAGAAGATAAAGAACAGATCTTAAAATAATATCAAGAATACCACTGATACTTTCTGCAAAAGAGACATAAATTGTTTTCAAAACGTTTCAGCATGAAAATTTAATTTTAAAATAGCGATACTGCTTTTTGTGCAATGTATTTTACACTTGCAAATATATTAAATATGATCGTGGGTCGCAATGCCATCTAAGTGAAATAATACCTCTCTTGATGGCAGGTCAAGTATAAGTCTTCTGCTTGATCCCTGTTTATAAATTATGAAGACTCACACTCGGCTATTTCCATCTAACATATGGAGTCTAACTCTAAGCTAGGTACAGGGAAGTATACTGGTGCAACACTTGCAAAGAAGATCTGGATGAGAAAGGCCAAATTAACACTATGTATTTTAGTTTTTAGGTGTGTTATTTTCCAACTCACACCTAAATGTTTCTGATTCTTCAAAATCCTTATTAAACTGTGAGTTCTGGTCTAATTAATCCAGGTGTGGTAATAATGATTAGAAAAGGAATAATGAACAAATCAAATGACGTGAACTATAGAGAGAAATGGAAAATCTGGTTACCCATCTGAAAAAGGTTATCTGATTTTCTATATTTTTATTCTGGTATGTTTTTTATTGTTTTATTTTAAATCCCCAGATATGTTTCTGTTTATTAATGTATCCTCTTTATTCTTTTAAGAATCTGTTCATACACATATTCTATTTTTATACATATTCAGTTAGCATTACAAAATTCGAAGGTACAAGGCAAATTCCCAAAGATCATTATTATATATATTAACACATTAGTGAAGAATATTAATGAAGCAAAGATATAAAATTTATATCTTTGCTTTTTTCAATAAAATTCGTCTATGTAACAAATATATTTTTTCTCGTTTTTTTTTTTTTTTTTTTTTTTTTTTTTTTTTAATAATTTGTTTGAATTGAATCACAAATCTTTTCAACATCATTTCAGTGTGGCCTTTTTAGCAAATGCACTTACATAATTTTAAATTTATACTACTTAAATGTATAAAATATCATTCAAGTATATATAATGGTGGAAGTTTTAGATGTTTAAGTGTTCATAATTCAATAGCTTTTAGTAGTTTGGATGAATATTGTATAGCATCATTTTTTAAGCTTGAAGATAAAAGTTAAAAATAAAAAATGAAGGAATTAAATTTTAATTAAGAAATTATAACATAGTCAATTATCCCAATAAAGCACAAAGAATCTTGATTTGCAATTTTATTTTTATTGTATTAACCATTTCATAATTTTAGAATACATTTCTCCTGGTTTTTACACACCATCATTATTCATTATATAATTCAGTCTTTAATTATATAAGAACACACACACAATTTATTAACATTATAAAATAATTTCTAAGTAATATTGCATAGTAATATTATCTATTATTTTTCTTACTGATTCAAATTAATTATCTTGTGAATTGTGTAAATATTTAAATTAATTATATATTGAGGGTAAAATGTAAACAGAATAATCAATTGACAGGTAGTATTTTTATTGAATAGAATTTTAAAAACTTGCAATCCATTTGCATCCTTTTCTGATTTTACTTTTCAATCCCTTTTCATACAACATCATCTGTCTAGTAAAATTATTCTGGGAGTATGCAAAACTGCCCATGCTCACTACTGACTGATGAGCTTATTTTTGATTGAATGATGAAACATCTTCCCCCAAATGAGGGCACAAATTTTCAAGTCAAACACTTCATCTAGTTTTAAATCTGATCTCTGACTTTGGGTTATCTAGGTTGTGAATGGAAGATTAGAGACTATTCAAAAGTGGTATTTCATTTCTCAAATGCATGTTAGGTTTAACTTATTAGCAGTTTTAAGTTATATAATCATATTTTATAATTACTTACAAAACAAAAATCTATTTGCATAATTTATATAACACATATATTTATGGTGAAAAATGTATATAAGTTTATATTATAATACAGGAAGAGGTTGTGATGAAGGTAGATTGTTTCTGAGAGAATCAGAATTTGTGGCTAAAGATTATTTAAATCTCATAACAGAGAGTAAGTAATTATGATGTTTACTTTTGTCCAATATATATATATATATATATATATATATATATATATATATATATATATATATATAATTTTTATGTTGTATATACTAATATTCCTTTTTTTTCTTTATTTTAGATATTTTGAAAGCTGTGAAAGACAAATGTACTGACTAATATTTTTTTAACTAATAAATATTCTTATACTTTTATATTTCATTAATAATAATTTAAGAAACAGAATAAAATTTACCTTAAAAAGTGAAAAAATTGCTTTGATATTTAACATTAAATTCAATGTATAAAATAATCATACATAAAATAAATGCTTCACATAAAATTACATTATGATTATTTCAGTGCAGTATAAAAAGTTATAGAAATCTCTCCATACAATATAGAGTCCAAATTCATGTAGTTTAAGTCTAATTAAGAGTCAAACAATTAAGTGGCTGTTTGGCATATAATTTATTTTTACAATTTAAATTCAAATAAAATTTGAACTTTAATTTCAATTTAACATTAACATATTTAAAAAATTTTAATTAATATTCATATTGAAGCTCATTTTTCACTTGACATTTTCATTAGAATATATATTATTATTATAAATCAACAGGCAAAACACCAGTTTTAAAATTTTCATGCTATCTATTATAAAAAATGATATAATATAAAGAATTGAATAACCTAAATAAATGACTCCCCATTTTTTGATTTGAACAAACCATTTCTTTTTAAATATTAAAACTTGTATGAATTTTTATGTAATTTGCTATAAAATTGCTAAATTCTTGTATAAAAGAAAAAATATCATTTCGCATTAGATCTCTTAAAATATTTTCTTATAACTTTAACAACTAAAGGTTAATTTTCAATTTAATTTTTGTGCAACATGTAGCATAATAATATAATTATGTTCACATCAATTGTGTTTTAAAAATTTGACAGCAGTTATAAAAGAAACTTTTGTTTCAAAAATGATATAAATAAAATAAATGCATTAAAATTTATTTATACATTTTGAGCAAAATTGGAAATATTCCATGCAGCATTCTACAAAATATATTCATTCTTTTACTAACACAGTATGATATCAATATTTTTGATTATCATATAGTATACAACTCAAAAAATAATATTTTCTATCAAATATATATATATATTTAAGAGTGTCTTCAAGCCACAATTTTTGCTTTTATAATTTTTTTTCAATAAAAAACAGAAAAATATTTCATATAATAATTAATCATTTCATGCTGTTTTTTTCTGCTTCCTTTTGTCTTTTTTTTTAAATATTGTAAAATTGTATTGATTAAATAGACATTTTACTTAATGTAGGCATTTGTATAGATAGATTTTATAAAATTCTATGTTATATTTATTTTGGTCAACAAAAATAAATTTCTATACTATAAATAAAATTTGCTATCTCTGATACACTTCTTGTAAAACTAAAGAGATCATATGCAAGTTATTAAAAAAAAAGAATATTATCAAACATCAGATTTTATATCTTATGATTGTTTTCTTGGAAAGTTTTATGGTAGACATGCTTTCATTTAAAAATTTCGCAGTCCAAAAGAATTTACTGCCTCACAATATATCAAGCAGCTAACATAAGCATACATTATATTTTCTATATGCAAATTTTGATTTTGAAAGATCAAACTTGGTATGATACAATGCCAAAATTATAATAATGACATAATAAAAAAAACTTAAAGTTGAATATTTCGAGATATTGCACATGTATGTTTACCAATTTATGTTTTAAATATTGAAAGTCTTAATCGTTTTGTTTCCAACTTTAAAAAATGATAATAACAATGTTTTCTTTTTACTGTTTGTATTGTTTCATTATGTCCTCTATACTTTCTCTGACATATTGTTGGATTGTCCGATTAGGGATGGATTTCAATGCTTTTTCTACTTTAGCTAAATTACCTTTATAAATGTATATGATTTCATTAACATACAATAACCATACACAACCTTCACATTCTTCTCCACAGCACTCTTCAGGCTTTTCTGGAAGGAAGACATCTGCCTCACAACTTTGTTGATTAGACTTGATAGGAGATTCTTGACTAGGCACTTCTTGAGTCTTTAAATTCATCAATTCCATTCTGCTCGATCTTTTAGAATTCAGTTTTGACCAGTCAAATGTCTGGGTCGTTGTGCAAATGTTAGAAGTATCAGTTGCATATTCTTGACATCTCTGATAATTATACTTAAATATTCTTGAAGACAGACCAATAACAAACAGTGACTTATAATTCCTATTTAAAGTCAAATGACGCCACATTCCATATGTTTTCATAACAATTTATGTTGCTTTTTCACAAGAGCTACAAGGAAAAATTCAATTATTAGAAGGAGAAAAAAGATTCCATTTTCTATATAAATTGCATTATACCCAAAAATTACAAATTGTAATTACATAAAATTCTCTATAAATATGATGAAAACTGTTTGTAAGTGTTAATGATATTAATTTTTTAACAATGATAATAATATTAATAAAACTTTGATAATAAAACAATGATAATAAAATATATAATTTGAATATTTAAATTAAAGTAGACTCTATAAAGCAATTTCACACAATTTTTTCTGATTTTATGAAAAAAGCAACCAAGTTTTTGATAACAAATAGCAATTTGTGAAACACTCATACAATTTTATAAAAATTAAATATGAACTAGGACATATTCTCAATAATAAAATGTTTTTCAATAATTAAATGTTTTTTTAATAAAAAGTAAAGTATTATAATTATATAAATTTAAAATTTGTTATTTCTTAATTTTTTATTAGAAAATATTTGTTTCTAATTTAAATCAAGATTGAAGATTAAAACAAATATAGAAATACTTATAAGTATTTATTATATATAAGTATACAGATAATATAAGTATTCACTCGCTATACTGCTCGTTGCTCATTACGACAAAATGAAAAATTAATATATATACATAAAATTAAATTAATGAATTGAATACATAACAATGAAATTATGATAAATTCCCAGAAATAGCGTTTGATGCTTTCCTAACATAAAAGTATTTTTTATATTATAGGAAAACCACAAATCATTATTGCATTGGTTTTTTAATATTGCAAAATGCAGTCAAATCTTGTTAATAATAAATATATATATATAACTCATTTAAAATGGATAAACAAATAGTCCCAAGATTTTGTGGAGTAGAAAGTGAATTTTAATTTTTTAAAGATTAAAATTCACTTTAAAGATATTTTTAGGGGGAATAATTTTTTAATTTGTTAATTATAAAAGATTAAAATACACTAAATTTTTACGAACATTGTTAACACTAACTGGTATAAGATACATTATTCCATAATAAGCATTAATTGATGTTATATGAATAAAAGTGAATACATAACCTGTACATATATAGAATACATATTTTTATTACTTAATTCATTAGTATTTTCTGTTTACCAAATGATACATTGATCATTCATTTTTGTCTCATTTTGTTAATATATCATTTAATTTCTATTTTAGAGTGAATAATTCAAAATTATTTTCACATTTGGGACTAAATGATTACTGTATATAATTGATTATTTTTATTAGTAATTCTTTTGAGTTCATTTTTATGAAATTTGACTTGCTAGTAAACAATTATAACTAGGGTTTGGATTTTAGTAGAATATGGGATGACAGGACCCTTTAGATGCAAAAAATCATTGTCGGTTATAATAAATATCTTCATCGTTCCTTTTTTCTTTGACTGAACAGCAACAAAGATCTATTCATATATTTTCTTTTAAACTAACAGTTGATATCAATAGAATAAATTATTTTATTGACAATTACATGATACTAAATATACATTTCAAAATTAAAGGTGATTATAGCTATAAATCCAGGTGTTTAATATATACTGTTATTTTTACTGAAAATATATAAAAATTTGAAAAGTGTATATCAAAGCCTAATGGACCATTCTGCTGGAAATGGGTTTGTTAAAAGCCTGTTCATTATCTGCTCATATAGAGCAACTATGTTTGGGGCAGCAAAGCAATTTATTACTTTGGATTCCCTTGACAATGCAGTACAGAAACAGGTTGCAACTCCTTTAATATCATGGTTTCTGTTGTAATGGTATGGACTTATATTTGGGTACATAATATGTACATCTCCAATTTTGATCAGAAGTAATTTGAATAGCAACCAGTATATTTCTGTTCTTTTAAGGCCAGAGGTTATGCTTTGTTTGAGTCCTGCAAAATTCCATTTTTCTAGAAAATAATGTAAAAGCACAAAATGCACATCATGGTTTGGTTTTTCTCAATAGAGGGCATTTGTTGTCCTGACCTGCACTGCTTCCAGTTCTTTCAGGAAATGAAAAGTCAGTTTGCACTGGCCTGCCACTACTCTCCTGTTATCACCATTGATGAAGTGTCAGAAATTTGAAACAGTATAGAATAAATAGCCCTTTTTGCAAGCAGTAAAGGTGACAATTCTTTCTACTAATTTTGCACTCCTATAAACCATCCAAATTGCTTGCAAATTCAATCATTTTGTCTTCATACCATACTGTTAAAGTATAATTAACATCTTTATTTGCTTCTCATCATGGTGTTGAAATTTTAATGATCAGTAAAGAATGTCAATAACTTATTTGCAAAGCATTTATTCTTTTTTCAGAATTCATTCATGCTGAGTTATGTATATATACTAAGAAAATTAAGAAATGCCTAATTTTGTTAATCAGTAAAATTTGAAATGTTTAAAAATATGTTTAAACATATAATCTACTAAATGCCATTTTATATTTTTACTCAGCCTCTAACTCTAATATCAAAAAATATTTTATTTGTAAACAATAATAAACATTTAAGAAATAATATCTTTTATTAGAAAAAATTGAAAATAATATTTTTAATGTTACATAATGATTCAGTATTCTTCAATAAAATACATCTGTGAAGAAAATTTTTTACTTTATATGTCTTTTTTATTAACTTTCAACTGACTATGCTTAAGCATCAGTCTAGCTCTTCCAGAATATTCTGCAAAATTTGTTTTTCTTTCTGAAGAAAATAAATCTAGAATTATTGGAGAAAAAACTATTCTGGATGGTATAAATTCATAAGTAAAAATGCCATTTCACAAGATTTATGAGTTTCTATATAAATTATAAAAAGTTTAAGTCTACTTACATGTAATTTTGGCTTTCTACATTTCAAAACTATATAATGAATTACATACCAATTTCAAATTATTTTAATGGTAATAGCTCAAAATTAATCATACCATTGACAAACACTTTTAAAAATGAAATATGATTTGTCTCTTAAGGTATAACACCCTGTATTCATTAAGCACTTATATATATATATATATATATATATATATATATATATATATATATATATATATATATATATATATATATATATATATATATAAATTGCTAATTAGAGCTAGTATATATGCATTATTTTTGATAATTTCCTATGTAAGTCAAATTTGTGACAGAATTTTTATGCATAATAGTTCAAATAAGTTTAAAGATAAAAAAATCCAAATTTTTTTTTCAAACTTGTCATTTAAAAAAATGCAAAGTAAAAATTTTTTGCAATAAGAAAGTCTTGCAATCAGGTTTAAAAAAAGTAATTTTTCAGTTATTGTAACTCTTAAAATATTTTTAGTTTGTTATTTAGCAAATAATTAATTTAATATTTTATAATTGTATGCAAAAAATAAATATTGTTCGAATCAGATTCAACATTTTATTACAGTAATGCAATTGTAGAAAATTATTCAGAATAATTTTTGAAACAGAAATTTTAAAATTTGTAACAATTTAGAATTTTAAAAAGTTACTAACTTAAAGCAGTTTAAACCAGTATTATTTCAAAAATCATTGCTATAAATATAATATAAAAGAAAAAAATTTTACATTAGTATATACTGATTTGGAATAGACAACATGGAGCCACAGATAAATTAAAAGAAAGAAGTTTAATCTGATTCAATAAATATGGAATAAAAATTATTGATTATAAGTTTAAAATATTTTAGTAAATAATTCATTCAAATAAACAATTCTTTTAAAATCCCACTTGAAATTTTGTTTTATTTTCAATACTTATTAACAACAACTTTATTTAAATATTTACTATTTTTAAATAGATTTCTCGATGAAACGAAAATGGAAATGATTGTGTAAGGATTAAAATTTAAGAACACCTTTTATAAATATTTGATTTTTTTAAACTGAAACAAAAGTTTGAAAAATCAAATAGATTGGGAGATACAATAAATGTAATCCAATCATACATTTAATATATAAATGTGTATATTTTACTTTCATAAAACATTAAATTCAAATGATTTCAATTAATATGAGAATCTTGTAAAATATTTAAGTAATTACACATTTCATAAAAAATATTAGAAATTACAATATTTACACAATTCAAATATTTTGAGTGATTAAATGTAAAATGACAGATTTTAAAAATATTTTCATTTATTATAATGAAAATGACAAATAACTTTCTGTAAATTAAATGTTGTTACTTTTCTGAATTTTTGATGCATTTAATTTCAGATGATTAAGATAATAAAAATGAAAAACATTTTGAAATTGTATTATTTTAATGATTATATGTGATGCAATATATTTCATTAACACAGATTTGTTTCCATTTTTCAAAGTAGAACTCTTTAGAGATACAATAAAAAAATAAAGCATTTATTTATAAAGTTTATTTAAAATTATCACAACTATTTTATTGACATTTAAAAAATTATATGCATAACATAACTAACATTTATCATAAAAATATTTTATAATAAATATTGTGAATTACTAAATATCAAATACTAATATTTTATAGCTCACAATGGCTCAGATTTACTGTACGGTCACCCTTGGCGCATTTTTTTTGAAGCCAAATTTGACAAACAGAGACTTATTTTTTTCTGATGCGATTCTCGCGAGATACTCGTCATACAGATGAAGACCAATAAGAATTAAGGTGAAAATTCAATTTTAACAACCCTAGTGTTTACGTCATCGCGATGAAATTTCCTGTTCACAGTACCTAATGATGTACAAATATGCATGTAAATAAACAGATTTCATACAGAAACAAATTCCAGGAACTGTTGATAAGAACATTTTACAAATACCAATTTATATTCTTTTTCACCAAATATACTCTTATGTACACACAAATTTTAATTTGCAAATGATGAAAGTAATTATTGTATGTAAAAGTTATTCATTAAACTTTATGATAGTTATGAAAAGAAATAAACGTTTTCTAGTTGATAACAACGTTCTTTCTGAGTAGTTTTACATAACATTTTGTAAATTTGTATAATACAAAAAGTTGTGGAAATACTTTAAATTTACACACATGTATGCATATACTAAAATTTATAATTGTGATTAGAGTTTAAGAATTTATATTATTTTTAAATTAAAAATTTACTTTTACTTCAATAGAATTTAATAAATTACCTAAAAATTTTAGATATTTTTATAAGCAAGTTTTTTAAGCGTCTTTTTGATGTATTTCATTAAAAATTTTAAAAGCAAATAAAGTTACAAAATTCGTAATTTTTAACAAAATAATATGTTTAAGGAAATTAAAAATTTCCAGGAGATATTCTCTATTTTCTGAGAATCAATTTAGATTTACAAAAGTTCCCACATCTCTGGATTAACAATGAACTTCCAAGAGTTGTATGAACTCTAAATAAATGTTTATTTCTAACTTTCTAGGAAACTTTTAAAAGCATAATTAGAAGTATTGAAATTCATTAAATTTAAATAAACAAAACTCTTTTAAATGAAATTTTCTTTCAGAAAATTAATTTACATTTATATGAAGAAAATATTGCAGAAAATGTCATTAAGAAGTAAATTAATGAAAACTTAACAAGATAAATTCAATTTTTAAATTAAAATTTAAAAAAATATATCAAGTAGAAATATTATTAGTAAAATAATATAAAGAATATTTATTTTTAAATTTAATATTTAATTCATAAGTAATTTTTAAGCATACACAAAAATTCATTTCAAAAGCAAGATTTAAAATACTTAAAGCTAAGTTAAATGTTTACCAATATCCCTTCATTATTCAAATTATCCATATAAATCAATGAAGATGTATACAGGGTGTTTCAAAACTACATGTCAAAAATGTTGATTGTAGTAGAAAGGATTTAAATAAGCAGATTTCAAAAAGGAATATATGTTCAAAAATTAACATTGAACTGTCAGCACATAACACACAGAAAGGAAAACTAACAAACAATTTAGAAAAAGCTCCGATATCTTCCAATATTCATATCACTCCCAGAAATCTTAATAAACTCATTTGGCAATCTAAGAGATTCTTAGCTGGAAATCGTTTAATGTACATCTTTTACGTAGCAGCTTCATCTTGCACAATTCCTTTCATGAAGTGCATGTCAATAAGCTCTGCACTATTGTAAAGATGCATGTTGTATGGAAGCCCTTCTTGGCAGTCCTGCTGCATCCTCTTCTAACACATTCCTGAATGAGATCTGATTTAAATCCCTAACTATCCTTACTTTTTCAACTTACAATTTTAAAACACTTTGTAGATAAATAAAGACGTTTTGTGTTATCAATTGAATATTTTTCAGCAATGAACATGCATAATGTTGAAAAATATCTATTTGAAATTAATTTCTTCAATCTAACATTAAATTTATTTTAAAAAGCATAAATTAAACTCTTAATTTAAATATTTGTAATAAAAAACTTAAGTAATTCAAGGTCAAGGAATCAAACAATTTTTGGTTCAAAAAGAAATATTTTTTTTTCCATTATACTTACATTTGCCATACTTTTACTGAATGAAATTTTTTATAACCTGTTTTTTTACATATGACAGTTTATTTTGCATTAACAATATTTTGCAGAAAATTTGCTTTTGGAATCAACTAATGAAAACTTTAAATTAAATTTAAAAAATATTTAGTAGAAATCAGATCATTTTTAAATAAATATAAAGAACACATTTCTATTTTCCGCATTGAATTCATAGTTTTTTTTTTTTTTTCTTTTTATACTTGCGATAAGATTTAAATTAAAGCATAACTTCACAATGTAATTTAGTAAACCATTAAAATAGGATCTGCTTAATAATATTCAAAATATATTAATTAACTTGAAATATAATTAAATTGCATTTTTTCTAGCATTTTTTAAGTCTCACAATTAAGGATATTTCCTTATGTTTAATCTTACATATATATTGGGTTATAACAAAAGTTTTCTGCTACTTCTAATAAAATCTATGCTAACAGTTTACATTAGCATGTTCATTTATATTTTGTGAGATAATTTTTGGTATTTCAAAAGAGACTTGCTTTAAAACCCTGTAGAGAGATCTGTAAAAACATTAAGTATAAGGAGTCTGAAATGGAATTATTAGCTACCAGACTAGAACTATCATTTACTTCCACTTTAGTTACAAAAAGTTCTCAGCTATAGAATATCATCAAATCATGTATAGCTTTAGGTACTACTGTTTTATCATATAATATTGTGACAGTTTGGTATTGAAAATTCAGAAATAAGGACTGTGATATTCAAGAAGCAGAGTCCTTTAACTGACCTACTGATGTTACTGAGGTGTGCCAGCAAGAACTTGAGGAAGAAAATCAGCATTCATTCACTTCAGACCTCACTAAGAAGTTAGGCATTAGTGTCCATTAATTGCACTATACGTTCTATAAACTTGATGAACAAATTCAACAGTTAGGTGTTGCATGAGCTGATTTAAACAGGTAAGGACAGACAAGTTCAGATGTGCACATCTGCTAGAATATCAATACAAGGACAAAATTCTAGACCTTATCATTTCTTATGAAGAAAAGTGGATTTACTTCAACAGAAGCTGAATAAGGAGATTGGTCTGTGCTTGGTAAGCCTGTCAGTAGTGTTGCAAAGCACAATTTATTAAGTTCTACAATGAAAGTGGATTTGAATGCCTTATTACTATGACTATGTATTTTACTTTAAATTTTATCATGAAGTAAAAATCTTAAATTACATACCATGAAAATTTTAATTTGTCAGATATCTTATAAAACAAAGTAGTACAATTTTGTTTTCCTTGTGTAATTTAAGGTATTATTAGGAATTAAACATTAGCTTAAAAACAAAACTAGGTGTGAAATGCAAACTAGTTAATTATTTTCAACTCACAAAAAGAATTCAAATCTGAAATACTTATTAGAAAGCATCATATAGCTTTCACCATCAGCTTAAAAATACTGTGAATTGACTATCATGATATTAAACTGAAATGGATGATATGTACTAATTTAGTACAATGAATATATTAAATCTGTTAAAGTAATAAAACTGAAAGGTGATTTTTGGAAATGACTTAACACACCTTTTTCATAAACAATTTCAAATAAAAAGCTATTTGAAATAATAAATAAAATTAATAAAAATGAAAAGCTTTTGCAATCTTTAATAATTTTCATTAATGAGCTCATTGATAAAACTCAGGAAAAAGAAATTGGGAGTAAAATTCAGGATGTGACAGTAGAAATAATGGTAATTTTCCATTAAAGGTAAACCCTTTATTTTTGGCATTCTACTTGTGTGATTATTGCCATATTGGTGCAATTTATATAAGATTTTATATATTGTTAATCTAATTTTTCATACACAAAAAATCAAATTAACACTAATAGTTAAATTAACTTAATAAATGCTAATTTTAACACTATAATTAAATAAATTGCACACTAATGACAAATAAAATGAGTGATCCAGGAAACAATCTTGAGTCCACATACTTTTTAACTTCTCGACAAGATTGATGACAATAAAATCATTTTGGATTAAATTATATTTTAATTACATTGTACGTTTATTTTAATTCATTTGTTTTCAGTGAGAAATGGCTTTTTTTGCATAAATAAGATTACAGCTTCTCATCCCTAGGTAAATCCCGTAAAATATAAAACAATTTTAAAATAACAAAATTATGAATAGTTAAAAGAAAATGGTTCATGAATGATGTTTATAAAAATACGCCAAACTTGCAATGACTGTTGTTGACATAATAAGCCAAATAAAAACTGATTGTTGTTGATCAAATAAGCCAAATAAAAACATGTTTAAAGATATGGATTGTTATTTCGTTAGTTTTCCATTAAGGTTGTTGTATCTTTAATGGAAATAACAATGTTAATCTTGTGACATACTTTCAATCTCTCTAAATAAAAACAAAATAATAAGTCTGATTAAGAAGCTTTAATTTATTTGGAGGGGAAAAAAAGCAATGTTTGATAATGCAATTTAATCCATACTGGATTTTTGCAATAGTTTGATAAGGTATAGACTGAAATATCTATATATCATATCCCTGACATTAAAACATTATTTAAATATACATTACTGAACTACTTTCCTTATATATATGAAATAATTTTTTGGTATAATAAGAAGATTCAGTCGTTAAAATAGAAAATAATTTATTATCACATGTCAGTAAAAATAAATATACAGAAAACAGAAATAGTATCATATTGATGACTAACTTTGTTAAATACTTTATGCAAAGTGTTTTAAAACATTAACGTAAATAATTTTTTAAGCTAAAACATTCTGTATAACTGAACAAATAAATAAAAATAGGTGGTCAGCTTCAAATATAGATAATTTATATTCAGCACTATAAATAAAATTCTATCAGATAAAATTTATTAAAACCTCTGAATTCTGTTGGAAATATCATTTTGACGCAAGATGTTTTAACTCTGTTTTCACAAACTCTCTGACAAAACCTGGTGGTATCATATTAATAGCTTCCTGTAATTTATCAGTATTGTTTTTATAGTAGAATTCTACTTCAGTAACATATTTTAACCATACACAATTAGCACAACCACTTCCACAACAATCATTTTCATTTGGTGGAATAGGAAAATTTATTTCACCATCTGACATGTTTTTACTTTCATCATCTGATATTTTTTTATCGTTATCTGAAGTAGTATTAGAAAAATGTTTAACATTTTGATTTTGTAGCCTTTGAAAGGAAAAAATTGTGAACATTCTTGAAATTTGCTGAACATTAAGAAAAGAGTAGAGTGTTCTTTTCATCATTAGCACTGACATTTGATTCCTACAAAAAATATATTATGATCATACAACAAGATAAAAAAATAAAATAGAAATATGTATCACTGAAAGGATATAAGGATAAATTTACAGCAATGTTACTAGCAATATTACTATGATTATTAGTTCATCAGAAAGATTAGCGCATTCTTTATAATATACATAACATATAAACTTACATGTTAACAATATATATAACTCAAATATTTTTCAATGTTTTCCAGATTATAAAATTTTATAAACAATAAAATAAATTTAAAATACCAATTAAGTGATAAATAATACTAAAAGCAATTAAAAAGTTGAACAAATAATTGATAAAAATTAAATTTATAACAAAAAATAAAAATTTTTGTATTATTTATTAGCAAGCTGATAAACAGTGTAAGAGGTAAACACAAACTTAACAGCTGTGCCTATAGCATGGTTTAAAATAATGTAAAAAATTAATTAAAATTTTAACTCATAAACTTGAAAATATATATAATAGAATAAATTAACTAATATATTTATAATTTAAAAAGAAGGCAAAGTAATAAAATTTTTATCATTTGATAATACTTTATAACAGAAAGAAATGACAAGGTATGTTCTATATCAATATGCAAAATTAATATGGCCACATTGTCCTACAAAACTTTTCAATGCAAGTAAAAATGTTGAAGAAAATTATAAATCCAAAAATTCTTAAATATAAAAATTTTCTAGATTGAAGATTTGAGATATGTTGAGTGCTTACTGTGATGTTATAATAAAAAATGAAATTTTATGATTCTATAATTATGAAACTTTTATACAGATTTAATGTTAACTTTAATGAAGTAACCATCTGTAAAATCTTTGTAAAAAAAGGTTTACAATATAACTGCCATAGGAAATAAACTTTTGATTTCACTCAAACAATAACAGGTATTTCTTTTATCAAATCCCTAGAAAATAATCCTTTAACAAATTTAATATGAGAAAGAGAATAAAATGAAAGATTTAATCACTAAAAGTAGACTAGAGGGAGATATCATACTTACACCAAACTAATTACTCTGCTTTTTCCTTAACAATTTGAAGAAAATATTAAAATTTACATTTGGCAACATATTTTTTTCGTGAAAATGGTCAACAACATATTTCTCTAGATTGTGTCAAAATTTCTCAGCAATTATTTTTTTAAAAATCATATTAGACCATCTCACATTCCCAATAAACCAGACAACAATTATAATTGTAACTAACATACAGATAATAAAAATTCAAGGATGAATAATTTTATCTTACTTGTTTCTTTCAAACTGATAGCCTTTAAAATTTAACAGGATGAATACATTGTCAGTATAAAAAATTTTCCCATGCATTCCAGTGAGACAATTTTTGATGATACAAAATTTTCTTCAGGGGACGATTGATATCATAAATATGAATTGTATTATTAATCTTTACAAGGTCAAGACCTTGTCAATGACAACTACTAGGAAGATTGCTTTTAGAATTATGTCATATTGTCTAGTGCCAATGGGGCATTTGAATGATTATTTTGAGAGAGTGAGGTTGAATTTTGTTTTACAATCTGATTTAATCACAATTCATTAAAACATTGAATTTTTATTCGATTGCTCTATTTTGATACATTCCAGTTCAAAATAAAGAAATAAAAGAAGATATTTGCAAATATTTTGTGTAAAATAGTAAAGTTCAGTACAAGAAAAATTTATCAAGAAAAGGAATTACTATTTTAAAATTATAAATATTTATAATCACCTTCTCAATTGTTAAGGAAACTGCGTCAATGCGAAAAAACAATAATGGAACTAACAATAAAGTTAAAACATTTATTGTAAAAAGGGGGAGAAAGATAATTAAATTAGTCTTTTAAAAATGAAAGTTCTTTTAAATTGTATTAAGTAATATTTGCTTCTGAAATTCACACTGAATTCCTGTTTGTAAAAATATATTGATTTTAACCAATAAAAGGAAATACAAATTTTTAAATGATTACCAAAACAGATCTCAAAGAAATTTAGTTTTGATTAATAACTACAGGAATTAAGAATAACAAAAAAAAACGGCCGATTAAAATTCCAATAAAACAACTATCAAACAACACAATTATATTATTGTTGATTGATATGATTATAAAAATGTTATATATTCATAACTAAAACCACATTATTTGATTCTCAAAGCAAACAATACAAGAAATTTAAGAAATATAGGAAGAATTAGGAAATATTCGAATACCCGTTGCGAGTCCGATTCCACGCCAACTATGTCAATGAGCGATAACGATTCTTTTATGGTGTAAGATTTGTATATTAGGCAAAGGATGACGTCAAAGAGGCGGAGTTAATGATGCGCTGTGTCAAGTTCCTGATTAAATTTTAGTAAAAGATAGCACGGAAGAACGCGTTAATTGATTCATGAGCAAACGCATGCGTAATAATTTAAAATAATAATGGCGCACAGTCTAGTGCTTCCGGAACTGAGAAGCACCCTTGTTTGTGTATACAATTTAGGCTGAATTTCGTTTCCTACTTTTCCCTGTGAAATATTTTTCAAAGCCTTTATATTATATAAAGAAGAGAAGCTTGCAGACTGCTAATAATAAATTAGCAATCTGAAAGCTTCTCTTGGATATAATTGGCTAAAAGTAATGACATTAAAATAATTAAAAATATATACAATTTATTCCAAATGTAGTTTGTTACGGTTGGGTACTTTCCTGTTATTAAAATACTCATTTAACATTAAACAATCATCACTCACTAAAATAAGAACATAGATTTGAGAAATTCACTATCCCAAAAATATTTAAGTGAAAGTTCTGGTTCTGGAGATTTTGAAACAATAAGGGTTACTAGATTTGGATACTACCAAATGACAATAAATATCAGCAACTGAATTCAAGCGAGGGAATTCCTTCGTGATAAGAGTGTTTGAAAGAGCAAAAAATGTGTGAAGCTGTGTCCTTCCTGTATAAGTATTCAAAGTGAGGGATTTAGTTTGAATAACTGAGTTAGAATGAACTAATTTCTGAGTATTAAAATGTGTGAGAGAAAATCTTATTAATGTGGTGTGATACAATCACAGCACCACTTTCAAAATCTGGATTTTTTACTTTATTAAATTCATGTGGCATTAATAAATGAAAACTATAGTGTATTATTTCTGTTCATTAACGTCATTATTTTTATGTCACCCAGTAAACTGTGAAAAGTATGAGTTATTATATATTAGAATACATGTATATATCTTTAACTTCCTTTACAAATTATTTTTTATATAATATAACTGCACAGTTCCTCATTAATTAAATATACGTTCTAAGCCATTATTTTTTCCTTCGGAATATTTAAAATTTTTACTTAAAGATAATTTTAATTCCTTTTTTTGGGGAGGAGGAACTGTGCTATCTGATAATAGAAAGGCTAACACATTTGTTCTAAGTGCATTTAAATGTAATGCACATATTTAACAAAACACACTTATATTAACACTTAAATTTTTTATAAGACAAAATTTTTATTTATGACTAATCTATGTGTTTCTCTTAAGGATACATCGTCCTATTTATAATTTTATTTTCTGTTTTAATTAGCCTTGCTATAATTAATTTTCAACACATATTTTTAACATAGATTGGTTATTTTTAGTTAAATATATTTCATATTTGTTGTCTGTTTTGTGAGCTTTTTTTTTTTCAAGGTAGGTATTACTGCTTAATTTTTGTCTATGATACTAGTCATTGGGTAAACAATTGCGAGTACCTTGAAAAAATATTAGTGCATACAGTATAAAGCCATTGCATCACCAAAAGAAAAAAAAATTGCAGCCGAATTTCTTTTAATGTTATAAGATACTTTTTTGTAAAAGTATATCGAAGACACTTAATTATAATGAATTTATTATATTTTTTATTTTCACTATTTGTCTTGGCATATTTTCTATTTGTTCTTTTGTAAGTAATGGTAAAATGTTTCATTTATACAACATACAAACTCAGTTATGCATAATGTTTTTCTCAAGAGCCTTTATGGTATAATAAATATTGCATTAAACTGCTAAACTAGGGGTGGATGCTTCGAATCTCGCCGGCAGTAGTGGCAATTTTGTTTAAATTTTAGGTGCTTTTCAAAATTCACTTTTCAAATTTACAAAAAGAAGTGGATGGCTAGCCACTAAATACTTCAACGCCACATCGATTTTGACCTTCAGAGTTTCTTCTAATCTCTTTATTTTAATTATCGTGTAAATAATTTAAAATAACGAGTCTGATATTTTTATGGAACTATATTTAGCTATTATCAGTAATGTAGAATAATTTGCACAAATAATAAGATTATTAGCATTTTATGAATCTTGCCAGGTTTTTGAAGTATTCAACCGGGACATCAGAACATTTCTGGTATCTCGGGTATTCAAGGGTACCTTCTAACTACCCCTCAAACACTAAAAGCTCTTAGAGGAATTTTAGTGTTTTAGAGGATAATTTATTCTAAATACTATGAGAAAATGGTTATTGAAGGTTGTTATTTATTACACTTGAATGAGCCACGGCTTATCCGAAATTAAATCAGGAGGGCGCGTCTTTAGTTTAACCAGAGCATCACGAAAGTGGAAGCACGTCTTTGTTCTAAAAATCCTCTGATAGATGGCTCCACTAGAGGATCCACTTCCTCAGTTTTGATCTGGAAGGAGAGGAAATTTTCTCCAGACCATATTGCACTCATGGTAACTGCTCAACGACCGACCACAGGACTTACAAATCCACAGATTTAACGAGCACGTATGTACTTGGTGAGTCTTTGGAGGCATTGGGAATCGAACCAAGAACTTCCGGACAGAAGACTGGTGACCTAACCATTAGGCTATCATGGCCCCCACAGCCGTTTGGCTAAGATCAAAGTGCAACGGCCCCCATGGAGGAGAGGCCGTGGTGGCCTGGTTGTTTAGGACGTCGTTCACACTATTGGAAGGAAGGAAGTTCGAATCCCAGCCTAACCAAAGATCCGTCGTCTTCGCTAATGGTGACTAAGGCACGTTAAAGCTGAGCGTGGTTGCAATGTTCTCCAAGTGAAATGCTACCTCTGGTGGTGGCAGGCGAAGTATTGGGGGTCTTTTGCTTGGTTCCTGCTTCAAAATCACGAAGACTCCACTCGACTGCTTCTATCTAACTGGTGGAGTCCACTGGAGGGCTAGGTACAGGGAAGCATGCTGCTGCAACAACAGCAACAATTCCCATGGTTAATGATTAGGAACTTAAGCAAGCCATAGATAATAATAAATGACACAAGCACATAAATTAAAACATTTTATTTCTTATTTGTGAATATTTATAAGTTACTTAAATAAGAAGAAATACTTTGAATGAAGAATGTGTGTGTGTGAGAGAGAGAGAGAGAAACTTCAAAAGTAGATTTATCATCCACAACATCAAGTCGCCGAATATGTCAAGCGTTTGAGGATAGTGCTGTGAATGAACGTACGGCAAGACATTGGTTTCACAAATTCAGGTCGGGAGATTTTTACCTTTGTGATGAAGCTGGTGTCTGTTGGATTAGTCGTCAAGTGGTTCAATTTGAACTGCAACCCACGGGCCAAACGGTCACTGTGGGCCTACATTCACAGCAATCGGAATGTTCGCAATATTCATTGCAACAAAAAGAGCCAACACTAGTTAATTGCAACGTTGTACTGTTCTTGGTTGATAAGTCGAGGCGGCATGTTGTGCGGGTGGCCAGGAATACCATACAGCAACTTGGTCGGAAGACTTTGTGCTATCCTAATTACTGACATAACCTTGTACCACCAGATTATCACCTTTTCCATTCCCTGGATAATCATCTTCGAGGAAAATCCTTCACCAATAAAGCAGACTTGCGTCATGCACTACTTCTTGGCATCCGAAGCCCCGAGTTTTACCTCAAGAGCATTGCAAAACTGGAGATACGTTGGCAGAATGTACGGAATGCCGAAGGTTAATATCTCGAGGACTACAATAGGCTACATTTTCTGCAGGTCATGTTCTTTAGAGTCATTAAAAATGGCAAGAACTTTCTTGTTTACCTTGTTACCTCATATTATCTTATCTTGTTACCTTATATTTTCTTTCTTTACATTCTTTGAAACGTTTCATCCAATTCACAATAAATTCCTATTATTTAATTTATAATATTTAAAATGAATTTATAAAAGTAAATTCATATTATTTAATATATTAATATAAAAAGAAAAATTCTTTCACATCTATATTTAAAAATACGAGCTTTTAACGACCTTGTCGTCATTCAGATAGTCGATGAATACAAAACATTATTCTTTAAGAGGTCACATTTACTATACATTAAAAACAACAGCAATTTCGACTTTTTCACTATATATATATATATATATATATATATATATATATATATATATATATATATATATATATATATATATATATATATATATATATATATATATATATATATATATATATATATATACCACCATAAAAACAACTACTTTTATAAGAACACTTCTTTTAACTCAGTATCTCCACTCTTGGCCGAGAAGAACAAATATTCTTGGTTACAGTTAATCACCTGGTTCTCACAGAAAATATAAAAATATTTTTTTCAATGTTAAGAAGTTTGACAAAAATAGAAATCTGCATCATCAAAACGATAATCTAATAATTAAAATTGTTGGCACTGTTATTTATAGCCCAATGGCTATTTTTGTAAACGAGAGCTTATCAGACTAGGTTTTGCTATTTAAAATGGATTCAAAACTACCAGTTTTCCAAGCTTGAAACCAGAATCGAACTCCGAAGGATAACCACTTGACTATTACTCAGCCTAAAAGTGTCGCTCTCATTAAAATTATTTCTAATTTATAATTTAGTTCAATGTTTTCCAAGCTTTTTCGATTCATGGACTCCTTTTTTTAGAAAAAACTTACTCAAGGATCCCCAGGTGGAAAAGCTACATAAAATACTTTCGGTGCAGCTCGTTTTAAATGTACCAGAAAGCCTCGATATATAGCAGATATGTTGTTGTTGTCTTGAGCCAGCCAGGCTGACAATATGGGGTGCGCTGCTCGACTTTTCCAACTGAACCATATTTTGGTGTGGAGTCCGACTTCCTCAGTACACTCATGCCATAGGAACCCGTTTATAGAGTAGGCAACCATTCATACAAATAAAGGACAAAGACAGGATAGACAGAGAGAGGAAATACATTCATGCATTCACAATACATTCATGAATTGGGATTCGAACCCAGGACCTCCCTATCCGCAGTCAGGCACTCTGACCACTACACAGGGTATGCGGCATATATCAGATATATATTGTTACAAATTTATAAATAATGATTATATTTGTCTTAAAATATCTCAGACAGATCAGAAATTCTCACATTTTGGGCAAAAATTGCGGTATTTAGACGTGCTGTAGTTTAAAAGCGGATTTCCTAATGATTTGGCGACTTGGCGACAGTTGGCGAGATTCTTGGCGACTTGGCGACAGTTGGCGAGATTTTTGGCGACTTGGCGAGAAATCGATACTTCTGGAAACATCCATCACCTAAGCTCTAGGACCAATATTTTTCGAGATAGCCTAGAAGCTTCCAGAACCTTGGCGAAATTGGTAGATTTCTCCGCCAAGTCAGGTATAAATACCGCAGCCCGACATGGAAGAAGAGTTTTGTGAAGACAGTCAGTGAGTGAATACGCGCGATTGGTTGTGACTGCTAGTTGTTCTCTGTCTGAGGTATTTGAGACCTGTGATTGGAAGCTGTTTCTTATTATATCTGACGAATTGTAGCTGTATAATTGTGACTGTTACAGCGGGAATTTCGTTTATTTAGTGAAGTTTTTTTACGAATAAAAGTCTTGTGTTCATTAAGTGGTCGCTTTATTCAACTCTCAATCAACACGAACCCGTGGAGCTCGGTACAACTGGTGTCAGAATCGGGATTGAAGAGTTGATGCAGCGTGTCACAAGAAAAATGGATATGGATTTAATGAAAAGTCTTCTCGAAAAATTAGCGGAGCAGATAGCTGAGATGAAAGCTGGACAAGAAGAGATGAAAGCTGGACAAGAAGAGATGAAAGATAGACAAGAAGAGATGAAAGCTAGACAAGAAGAGATGAAAGCTGGACAAGAAGCGATTAAAACCGAGATGATGAAAGAGATAAAATCTGGACAGGAGGAGATGAAAGCTGGACAAGAGGAGATGAAAGCTGGACAAGAAGAGATGAAAGCTAGACAAGAAGAGATGAAAGCTGGACAAGAAGAGATTAAAACCGAGATGATGAAGGAGATAAAATCTGGACAGGAGGAACTTAAAAAGGAACTTAAGAAGGACATTGTAAGTGTTAAAGAAGAATTCTCCAACATCATTCAGGAGAAGATGAATGCAATGGAAGATAAGGTAACTTCAGTTGAAACTAAAGTTCTGGAGATAGAAGAAAACGTTGAAGAAGCATTAGACAATATGAATAAGAAGATTGAAAACTTGGAGAAGCAAATGTCAAACAAACATGAGGAACCCAACGTGGCATTTGTGCCTTCCCTAGCCAATATTAAACTCTCAACATTTGATGGGAAATCATCCTGGCAAGTATACAAGACCCAGTTTATGATGGTAGCGGAAGCTAATGGATGGAATCCCCGAGCCCAAGCTTTTCACCTGGCGGCTTCTTTAAGAGGAGACGCGGCTGACATCCTCGAGACGCTTCCGGAGGAGCAGAGGCACGATTTCCAAGCCCTATCGAGTGCGCTTGAGCTGCGGTTTGGAGATAAGTGCACTAAAGAATATAGCAGACTACAGTTAAAGTCCCGCTATCAAAAAGCGGGTGAAAGTCTGCAAGAATTGGCTGCCGATATTCAGCGACTTTCCCATCTAGCATTTTCGGACTGCCCAGCTGAGATACGTCAAGATTTGGCCCTCCATCACTTCATCGATAGTGTGCGGGATCCGGAGATACAGAAAACACTTAGACTCGCCGATGTCAAAGATATCGGATCTGCCCTTGTCTACGCACATAAGATAGAGGCTGCCCAGCAGGCCGCGCGTAAAAACCAGCACTCAATCAGAGCCGTTTCTGCTACTGATACGAACTATGATCTAAGAAAGCAAATTGAAGATTTGCGGCGAAAATTACGTAGCTTAGAATTGAGTAAAGGTGGCAGAAACACGAAAATTCAGTGTTGGACTTGCGGTGGAGTCGGACACGTACGTAGATACTGTCCGAAAACAAAAGATGGTGGAATTCCTAAAATGGAAATACGTCAACGCAAAGAAACTCTTCATGGAAATACTGAT
The DNA here is from genome assembly GCA_037975125.1 of Latrodectus hesperus. Taxonomy (NCBI): domain Eukaryota; kingdom Metazoa; phylum Arthropoda; class Arachnida; order Araneae; family Theridiidae; genus Latrodectus; species Latrodectus hesperus. The sequence continues at coordinate 30,298,505 of CM075857.1, read as the reverse complement.
GCATTATCAAGGAAACCGTGTAATGAAAGCTGCCGATATTGTTCTAGAGTAGAGAAAAACTATCAGCTAGTAAATCCTTCGGTACGCCAAGTTACTGTTTTACCTCCATCGAAACCAGACCCATGGAGTGATAAAGAACTTAGAGAAGCCCAAAAAGAAGACCCAGATATAAATCCAATTCTTGAATTGAAAGAATCTTCTAGTATGAGACCAAGTTGGCAGGATATCTCCACCTACAGTCCTGCTACTAAGCAATATTGGGCTCTTTGGGACTCACTCCATATAAGAAATGGTGTCTTATACAGGAAATGGGAGTCCGATGATGGACGTAATTTCAAATGGCAGCTTGTTCTTCCAAAATCAAGAATTTCAGATGTTTTGAAAGAATTGCACAGTAGCTCAACTGGAGGCCACTTCGGAGTAATGAAAACTCTACAGAAAGTTCGAGAACGCTTCTATTGGAGCAAAACGAGACAAGATGTAGAGAAATGGTGCCAATCTTGTGATGACTGTGCGGCACGTAAAGGACCGAAGAAACGTAGCCGAGGAAGGTTGCAGCGGTACAACGTAGGAGCACCTTTTGAGAGGATAGCATTGGACATTTTGGGTCCTTTACCACGATCCTCAAATGGCAACAAATACATACTAGTTGTCATGGACTACTTTACTAAGTGGCCTGAAGCGTTTGCAATCCCCGATCAAGAGGCGACTACAGTAGCCGAGGTTCTAGTGCAACAATGGGTTTCCAGATTCGGCACTCCCTTACAAATTCATTCTGATCAAGGAACAAATTTCACCTCTGTTGTGTTTAAAGGAATGTGTCAAATTCTCGGAATAGACAAGACGCAGACCACGCCACTACACCCACAATCGGACGGCATGGTAGAGAGGTTTAACAGAACCATCTTGAATAACCTCTCCCTTATGGTTTCCAGAAATCAGCAAGATTGGGACTTGAAGCTACCGCTATTTCTGCTTGCCTATCGCAGTGCTGTCCATGAGACCACAGGATATACTCCTTCACAGATGCTCTTTGGTCGCGAACTTCGTCTCCCTTGCGATCTTCAGTTTGGTCGTCCACCTGATACATCTTCATCGCCAGAGGAATACCTTCGAGATAGTGTTGCAAGGATGGGAAAAAACCCGGTTTTTTTCCGGGAATAAACCGGGTTTTTTCCCATGGAAATTTTGAAAATTCCCGGGAATTTTCAAAATTCCCAAATTTTTAAAATATTGGCAAAATTTTAATTTTTTTAAAAATTTAGAAGTTTATAACTATTTAAACCACATAATATATTTAAACATGATATATTTTAATGATTTCTACTTTATTTATGGCAATAGAAATTTCTGAAAACATTTTGTTTTGAAAAGTATGACAGCCATTTGTAAAAGATTGGAGAGATTTCTAGATGTGTTCATTTCAATTCTTATTCGTAATGTTTATTATTTAAATGTGTATTTTTTAAATTTTTGGACAGAAATCGCTTAGATATGCTGTCTTTCAATATATATATATATATATATATTCCTTGAAAAATATTTCTCAAAAATATTATTCTACTATTATTTATAAAAGGTTAAATTAAACACATTAGATTAGATTGATAACTGATTCTAAAATTGCATACGAAATATTTTTTATAACGTCAATCGTTAGTGTATATAGATATTCATTTTGTTTTTCATTACATATCTGGAGTTACTTTTGATCAATTTAAATAAAAGTAATAGCCTGGATGTAAATTTATAGTTTGAAATACTCAGAAAGTAATTTTTAACTATTGTGCTTTTATTTTCTGTGGTTAAATCATGTTTAAATATCTGTTTATCTATTCAGATTTTGAACGTATTGTATACAAAAAGACAATCATTTTCTCTTGCCATCAAAAGTAATGATGTGAAGTATACTGATAATTTTATTTGACATTCTTAACAGGCAAGACTTTTTTCTTTTGCAAGTTTTTTATACATAGATGTACTTCATAAATGTTTATATAATTGCTCTAGGATTTATTACATAGTTTTGTGTACTTTCTATAGAATACTGATACAAAAACCTTCGTAACAAAACTGATTGTTCATAGATTATAATAAATACTCATTCTTATTAATTTTAGTGGAACGTTTTCCCAATTTTTTATTGTTATACTTATTAAAGTTTATAAATTTGGTGTTTAAGATTTGGAAAATATCTGAACTTTAATACTGTCACATAAAAAAAATGTTGTGTTTAAAATTGCTAATTATTTGCTGGTAATAAAGAAGCAGGGAAATGCTCTTGATATTATTCCTTATCAAAATGAAGCTATTATCATTCAAAATGTTGGCAAGAAATTAAATAGAAAAACTAGATTTAACTAAGCATGTTGGATCTCATTACTAGTTAATTTAATTGTTTATTAACAATTTGACAAATCAGTAATTTTGTAGTACTACATGGCAAGAATATTAAATTTCATTCATTACTATGAACCTTTTAAAATTTGAATATGCATGTTAGTTCCAATAATTTTAGATTTGTAGAGATTTATATCATCATTTTGCTTTTACTGAGAAAATTAAGAGTTAAATAGTGGCATTTGAAGTTACTCTTAAAATTTTGATGAATGTTTCTTATAATAAATGAATGTGAATTGGTCCAGTTTGCATCAATAATAAACTTCTTTACCAGTATTATAACCATTAAATCCTGTTTGTCCTTACTAGCAGAACCTGTCTCCTATGAGCACTTGCCATTTCCTCTTTTTCAACATCTTGAGACATCTGTTTCTAATCTTTTCGGTGGTATTTGATGATTTTTCAATAATTTGGAAAAATGTTAAATTTTAACTTGATTGGATAGTATTTATAATCGTATTTAAATTATTCCATGATATAGCTTTCGTGCTTGTTACATTATAGTTTAAAATGAACTAGATAATAGATGAAACTTTTGATTTTCACCATAATTTCAACCAATTTCATGTTGATTAATTTGTGTGAGCTGAAAAGTGCTTTTAAAAGTTCTGCTTAATTAATGGATCATGTCATATAGAGATGTTTATATATATATATATATATATATATATATGCAGATTACATCATTTCATAAATTTAAATATGTATACACACATAACATAATCAGGGGCTTAGTGAATTGAGATTGTTTCTCAATTCAAAAACATGTCTTGTGTATTTTCACTATAATTATTATCAACTATTACAGAATATGTTGATGGTTGGTAATGACATATTTATATGAGACTGTAAATAATAATGTTGATGTGTGATGTGTTTAATGTTACTTCATTTAAGAGTTTTTAAAAATTCTAAATTTCATTGTATTTTATATTTATCCCAGAAAAAAAAACATTTCATCTATGTATTTGAAATTTTTTAAAGAGAGCTGAAGTTTACAAGTCTTCCTTCTGACAGTATATCTATGACCAACATGCATTGATTTACAATACATTTAAAATTCTTGAAACTTGCTATTTTTAAATGGTCAAAGATCAGAAAGGAGGTGGGATATTGTTTATAATATATTGCTACTAGGATTTATACCTTTCAGCATTACAAGGGCTTAAGTTTCGACACATTTATATCATTGGTCATCAAGTTGGTGTTGCATTGTGAAAGTAGTAGTATAAACATTGAAAAACTAATATTTTTAAACTTTCATTTAAGATATTTAGTGTCATTTGCTTGTTTTAAATATAGTATTAGTGTTACAGTAAAATATGTAGCATCAATTTTATACATTATTTATAATAATTTTTATTATATCCACTTTAGTTGTCATGTTGAACAACTATATTCATAAAAATCAATCAGTATTTATTAAACAATATTTTTATATTTGTAAATATTAGATATTTTCTACCATAGAAATAATACCTAATTTTATTTCACTAGGTAACAGGTATAGACATATTTAGATGGGATCTTTTTATTGTGCAGATTTCTAAGTGCATCTGTACAATTTTTAAAATCCTTTCTGAACAAATTGTTTATAGTTACTTCAAGTTTTTGAATTGGAAATACATAATTCATAAAATTACAGGTTTGTCAATTGTCCTAAAATTTTTGTATTATGTACAAATTTTAATCTTGAGTGTAAAAATTCAAGTTGAACTAAATCTTAAAAAATATAAATTTTGAAGTTTTTATAACAAGATTGTAGAAAAATAACACCTATTTTTTATATAAAACTGGCATTAATATTTTCAGAGCTAGTATTTTAACCAAATTTTCTTTTGAAAAGAGAACACATTTCAGCCTTTTTATGACAAGCAAGATGCATTGAATTAAAAATAATTTGAATTTATAACAAGATTACGTGAGTGCAAAATGTTAAAAAAGCGACATTTTTTTTTCAGAATTTATTTGCTTGGCTTTCATAAATTCTTTTCATATCATAAAATTGTTTCCGTTTCTAGTTCTAAAGTCTGAAAAAATGGAAATATTTTCAATGACAGATTATCAATAATTTTCTAACTCACCCACATTTTCTACCTTATCATTTAGAAACGATGAACAACAGTTTAAAAATATTTTGATTCTACTTTACTGTTTTGAAATCATTTTTAATGTTGTAAAAAATTGCTTTGAAATATTCAATGAATTACTCAACTGTAGATATATTGTAATTGTATAAATTAATGTATCAGATCCTTGCAAAAGAAATAAAAATGTTTTTATTTAAAGTCTGCATTATATATTGTACTTAAAAAAGTGTTAATTAATCTTAAAATATAAAAGAAATTTTTTAAAGATATTTCATATATAATAAAAGAAAAAGTATTATTCACAATTACATTTTTAGATAAAAAATTTTCATAAATTCTTCAAAATTTTTACATAAATATTGATGATAATTTCCTTCTGCAAATAAAGATATCTATAATTGGAACGGAATAACATTTGCTGTTTCAATGCAACTCAAAATTACACACAAATTGTAATAATGCTTTGACGCTTGCTTATTTCATAGGATTTTTGTCACATTAATTCCTACAAGATATGATTTAAATGATGACTCGTTGGAAGAGCTTTTTTGTTCACAACTTACATGTCGTCACACCACATACTTTCATTTACATATTGGTTAAATTTGTACAACATTTACAGATATTCAGTTGAGAAATAGTACAGGAAACAGTATCTTTTTCTATCATTGGTAAATTAAAAATTTGTCAATTAGAAGTCAAAACAAAAAAGGAAGCAATTTGCTTGACATTATTATTATTTTTAAATCCTCAATTTTCAGTTTATTACAAAGACTGAAAAATGAAGTACTACCTTACTTTTATCAAATAATTTGTTTTTAAGAAATTTAATACATTAAAATTAAAGTGAAATTATTTTTTTAAAAAATAAAGCCATTTCGAAAGAATAAGAAACAAATCGATCATATAAAGAATGATCGCAAAAAAATAATATATCTTATACAACTTAAAAGAACTGAAAATGGAATAATAGAAACGAAGAAAAGAATCTTTATTTGTTACAGTGAAACAATATTATTTTTGGTCAAATAACTTTCAGTTTATTTTCATAGTTTCAATAAATATATATTTGTGAGAAACATAGGCTTCCCAACAATCGTAGCGCCATATTTCGCCATACATACACCGATATAAAAATATCCCCTAGGGTATTATGTATATTATGTACAATTTATATATATATATTTTACAATTTTAATGTTCATATTTTATGCTTTTCACTGCTTTTATGAATGCTTATTGTACAAATTAAATTTCAATTTGTTTAAAAACTATTTACAGATACCAAATTTTACTTCACTTCGTTTCATATATATGCGAAAAAAAGAATCTCTAAAACGAAATATGATTGGCTGAGTTTATTCCCTCAAAATTCCCAATATTCCCCAAAATTCCCGGTTTTTTCCCAAAATTCCCGAGTAAATTCCCAAGCTTCAAAATTCCCGGGAATTTTACATCTCTACTTCGAGACCTTCAGGCACGTCTTGAAGATGTCCATAACTTCGCTGGAGACCGAATCAACCATACGACCGAAAGAATGAAGACAAGGTATGACACAAGAGCAACAGGACATGAATTTCAAGAAGGTGACGAAGTTTGGTTGTGGAACCCGATTCGATGTAAAGGACTTTCTCCAAAGTTGCAAGCCAACTGGGAAGGTCCCTACACAGTCCTGAAAAGACTGAACGACGTCATGGTTCGTATAAGGAAATCAGCTTCCTCAAAACCAAAGTTAGTACATTATGATAGATTAGCTCTTTATCGTAATGTAAAGTAAAAATTAGTTGACCATGGTCTCTTTGTAAATAGTATAGATAATTTTTTTTATCTTTTCTATTTTTTTGTATTTTTAGTTGCTTGTGTATGTAATGTATCCTCTTGAAATGTAAATTCTCTTATATTAAATTTGGCCTCCTATCAGGGGATTGTACTGCCCGGGACGTGCAGTCCTTGAGAGGGGGCAATGTTACAAATTTATAAATAATGATTATATTTGTCTTAAAATATCTCAGACAGATCAGAAATTCTCACATTTTGGGCAAAAATTGCGGTATTTAGACGTGCTGTAGTTTAAAAGCGGATTTCCTAATGATTTGGCGACTTGGCGACAGTTGGCGAGATTCTTGGCGACTTGGCGACAGTTGGCGAGATTTTTGGCGACTTGGCGAGAAATCGATACTTCTGGAAACATCCATCACCTAAGCTCTAGGACCAATATTTTTCGAGATAGCCTAGAAGCTTCCAGAACCTTGGCGAAATTGGTAGATTTCTCCGCCAAGTCAGGTATAAATACCGCAGCCCGACATGGAAGAGAGAGTTTTGTGAAGACAGTCAGTGAGTGAATACGCGCGATTGGTTGTGACTGCTAGTTGTTCTCTGTCTGAGGTATTTGAGACCTGTGATTGGAAGCTGTTTCTTATTATATCTGACGAATTGTAGCTGTATAATTGTGACTGTTACAGCGGGAATTTCGTTTATTTAGTGAAGTTTTTTTTACGAATAAAAGTCTTGTGTTCATTAAGTGGTCGCTTTATTCAACTCTCAATCAACACGAACCCGTGGAGCTCGGTACAATATAGTTATATATAATTTTATGATAATTATATGTAGTTTTTAGCTCGATATATAAAGTTTTAAAAGCAGCACAAAACCTTTTTAATCATTGCTTGAGATTGATCAATAGAAACTGACATGATATTTGTGAAAAGTATAGTTTTTACATCGAAAATTTTTTTTAATTCAATAAGTAATGTTTGATCTTTCGTAATGGTATCCAAACATTTAACAAACAACAATCCGTGACAAAGTTTTTCTTTTACAAATCTAATACAAACTAAAAGTAAAGCTTCATTTTCTGATAAGGAGGACTTGTCAAGCTGTATCGAAAATTCAAATGCTTTATGTACTAATTAAATTATTGAACTTAAAGTAAATAATACATTCTAAATGAGAAAAGAAAGTAACACCAACAAAAAATTTAATTATGTATGTGATTGAAGTCTTATTTATTGCAACAATTTTAACTGTTATATGCACTTTAAATTGCTCAAAATTTCATTCACTTTATATCTAGTTAACTTGTTTCCATACTCCTTTTTGTAACGACAACATGTAGAACTTAGACCTCCGCTTCTCGAATTAGTTGGAGTTGATTATCTCAGCATCATCACTTGAGCTGAATTTTATGATATTTAAATCTAATCTAAGTATTTTTTTATAAATGAAATCACTTATTTTACAAATGAAATAGCTTTTTCACAAATGAAGTAACTATGAGTATAAAGATGCTTGGGAGTGCCATTTTTATTCTCAAGTTTTCTATTCCAACAACAATTGACAACACATTCCGGCCATCCATACGACCATGATCAACATCAGTGACTTATATTCAAATATTTTATCACCAATTTAAATAGGAATTTTTTAAATCGAAATATTTTTTGTTGTTTGCAGTCTAGTATTAACCTTTACCAGTCTCTGTTTCTGTAGCATATTGTTTCCGTCTATGCTTATTTAGCCCGTTAGTTGTTCAGTTTGTGCTTAAAATGAAACGTGGTAGGTTTCCTGTCTTCTTCAATATTTTTCTTTTTAATATGGCTTATGGTATGAATAATGTTCAAAGATTCTTCATAAATATTAAATTTTTTTCTTCAAATTATTTTCCGGTTTCAATATTTGATCGTCAGATAAAAAAGAGCAATATTGTCGCTGCTTTTAGTTTAATGCCAAATGGTTTCATATAGCGCTTCACGCTCCCAAGACACATGTCCGAGGTTCAATCCTCTGGCCGGGCAAGACCCTCAGCCTTTCATCCCTTCAGTGGGTTGACAAACTGAGTACCAAGCATGCTTGGAAACTAAAAACTGGCGATTTTGCGTTAAACTGACCATCTAACTGGGACATATGCTTTGCACTCCAGTACCTCTCGGTCAGGAAAACTGAGATGGGCATTGTAGGCCTTGGCATACATGAGCTGTCGTACCACAGAGTTTAGTTTATTATGGTTTCATAAGTATTTTGGCATTCCCCCCTGGTGTACCATTAGTGTTCAAACATAAGAAAATTATCAGATTTGGTCACTTATCTCCAGAAGTGCTGGACCGATTTAAATGCAATTTGGTGTGTATGGACATTGATGCATTACAATACAAATAAGTAAGCACAAGCATGATTGTGGCAAATACTCACTGAAGTCAAGCAACAGAGGTTGCAAATTCTCTTGATTTTGAACACCAGTGTATGGAGAGTTCTGGAAAATTGAACATAAGGCAAAACGCATGAATATTTATCATATCATCCCTTCATGCAGTTAACATCCCTATATATATCCAAATTAAACATTTCAATTGAACCTTGCGTTTAATTATGACGAAGTTTTTCAGGAATTATTTTGACAACTTTTTAAGCAGCGCATAACTCAAGTGCGAATGGATTTTTGAATTTTAACCCTTTCCAGAAGGTGAAGTTGCTGAAGCTCTCGAAGTGTTAAAAATATTCAAAGAAGATGATGCGGTACTTTGTCAGTTACGCCTCAGTTTTCAAGGGTAATCGTTCGAACAAACTCAGTAAAGTTTTCTTGATCCAACATCAAGAACTTACATTCGCCACCTCAAAGTGATTGCAGGTCTATCAAATCAACTTTTGTGTCTTTTATTTTTACTCGAGTATTGTTAAAAAATTAGATAGTCAGAACTGATCATTGTCTCTTTATAATCAGACCTTTCTTGTGAGCACTACATTTCAAGTGATTTTATTTATACAAATTTAAATGCATTTTCATAAATAATTTTTTTTGTATTTACCTTGTAAGTCTTTTAACATATACGTGTTTTTCCCTCATAGCATATTCGGGTATGAATTTCAAATAATGCACTGTGAAAAATTCAACATTGATAACATAAAATGGTAAAGTTGTTTCTCCTGATTTTAACGGAAACAATTGCATTTTCTTTTCTTTATGCTTTTTGAAACGTGAAAACATTTAATCATCTGTAATTCAAAGGTGTGTTGCACTTAATTTTGACAGAAATTACTTCAGAAAATATTCCAGAGCACTGAGGCAATATAAAAACAAATTAATAAATATAAAAATATTAAATATTATGTATCATTTCAATAAACGTACATGCATATAAAATATTAAATAAATATTGCAGTACATGATTTACTACAGCATTTAATGAATATAAATTAGGATATTGGATAAAAAAATTAAAATTCAAGATATCTTTGTACGCTCTATCTAACCTTGCACAAGACTGAGAAATAGTACTGTCTCAGAGTATACTAAATATAATCTTCGTGCTTTCAATTAAAACAGAACCAAATTGTTGATTTTTCCAGAGCGTTTGGTATACGTTGATAATTTTGATCTTTCACAATAGCATACTCACTGAGTAAATATATCTTATCAAAATATTTATAACTACATCATCTGCAAAATTCACTATTTTATATAGGTATAGGCCATTTTTAAATGGTATACATTATTTCTACCGAATGTGAACTACTTAATATCCTTTTTATTTTAGCTTATTTAGCCCATAGTGTTATTTAAACTAGTATTCCAAGTGTACTATGGCAATATTGAATGGCTCATGATGACCAATAGCTTTGAGACCAGAATGTGAGTGATTTGCAACTCTTATGGCCAATGTCCATCAGGAGCCGCAGACTTCAGAAACATTTCCAAATTCGAAAGTGAGGATCATTTTTGTAGATTAATCGATGATTGAAAAAATGCAGATTTTTAAATTTGGATTTAAGAAAATTTTATTCGAAGTCATTCAAAGACAAAGTTTTCCGGCTCTTCCGCGCGAGCAGTCGTGTTACAGTCACCTGAATCTCCGGGGTGGGTCACGGAAAATCATGCACGAAAACCACCGAGTTCTGGTCTTGCACCTGTTGCCCTGGGTCGTGGCTAGCAGGGGTAGAGAGGGCACCTTCTCATATTTAACTTAAATGACCGATGCTGATTCCTCCCGCTGTGTTTTTATTACTTGTTGGATTTAAATGCGCTTGTGTGTGAGGACCCCATGGACTTCTTCAGTTGTGCTCCCCTTTTTCTGCTGGTAGTGTTCCTGTCAACAAAAGGTAATTTTGTATTATTTTCCACACAATAATATCATCGATTATTTCTCATTAGAATTATTTCATTCGTTCGATCGAAGTGTGAGTATGAGGTGGAATGTATCTATTTATTTCTATGAAATACTTTATGCATGCGAAATACAAGGGGGGGTTAAGGATTAAAACTAATCAGATTTCCAGTAGTTTAATATAAAATCTGTCTTAAGTCACTTAATTCCTTGAAGAAGAGGATCATACTAGACTTAGTATACAGAAAGTGATTCTTTTTTAGTTATTTATTTTTAATTTATCAAATAGCGAATTATTAAAGCTGACTACAGTATAAAGTTCTGTTTCAAAATTTTATATTTTATAAATCAAATCATTAATTTTTTTTAAATTTATTATTTGATTCTGAGGAAATAAATTAATGATATAAGTATATGAATTTAATTAAATTCTAAATAAAAAAACGAAGTCAAAACGCAGCATATTAAAAGCAAGGTGTTTCAACTAAAATTATTTTATTATAAAACATCTGAAAAGATGAAGTATTTTAACATTTATAGTTGATAAATATTAATGTATTGCATAAAGTACAGAAACGAATTAAGAAAAACGGTGCTTTTAAGAAATAATATAATTTTTCGAGTATGAATTGTTCTTTATCAATAGCTTTTGAGGAATGTATATCAATTTTATGGTTTCTTTATGAAAATTAGATCCACAACCTTTCTTTATGCAATTGATTATTTTCTTTCAATTTTATCAATATATTTATAACTTTATATAAATTTCCGTTTTATTTTCTACTATAATTTTCAAAAGATTATGCACAATTTGCTATAATTCACTTAAATTGTATAAATTTTATGAAAATTATTAATGCATTATCTTTAAATATACCTTTCTCTTTTCAAGTATTTTGTATTTAGTTAATTTTTTCAATATTCTGTTCCCTTTATAAACTACTTTTTATTAGAATTAACTAATTATATGTAGATCGGTGTATGTATATACATTTATATATATATATATATATATATATATATATATATATATATATATATATATATATATATATATATATATATATATATATATATATATATATATATATATATATATATATATATATATATATATATATATATATATATATATATATATATATATATATGCATGTATGTTCATTTAAATGATGTATAATAGAAAATTGACTACTTTAAAAAATATTTAATTTTCTGATTTATTTATAATTTTCTGATCTGCTGAAGAATGTTCCTATTCTTCAGCAGAACGCAGTATTATATCAAGCGACTGCTATAAATTATTGAGAAGGATTAATAATATTTTTTTGTTGCAATGTTTTTAAGATGACTTTTGAAATTATTTGAGAAAAATATTGAATGATTTCAGTAAAATATTATTAAAAAAACTACAGTACAATTTTGAATATCAGGAAGTTAGCTTTTGTAGTGTAATGTATATTGCAGTGTGTAGATATGAAACTGTTGCCTAAGTTTTGTTACCCGAATTGGTTTGTGTCTGTATCATTACAATTGTAGCTCTTTCTAATTAAAAATCATACCACTTTAAGCAGCTCAAGTTGTACAGTTTTAATGATAGCACACACGGCTAAGATTTATTTTATTTTATGAGAAGAAGCTTTCACTAAAAACGACCGAGAGTCGGATGCAAACACAAGTTTGCATTTATTGAAGTGCGTATGCAACCTCCTTTTAAGGGTTTTTTCAACTCGTATGTATCGCTTCCTATTATTCTCAATATTTGCAAAAAGAAGCTACAATAATTATGTGTAGGATCTCCAAAGTGAGGTTTTTGCACAACAGAATATTTTACGAATCGTCTGTCTACACTTATTGTCTTCTACTACAGTTTAACTTTCATTTGTAGAATGAAATCAATTTTAATAAGAAATACGAAAATATATATAATCCAGTAGAAAACAATACTCTACTCATGGCCCTGAAGTTAGACTAGAGACTTTTTTTCTATTTCATAAAGTTGACTTTGTGATTCACTTTTGATTAAACTACTATGATCGAAAAATAACTGTTGAAAAAGTGAAAAATTTCCAAAGAAACTTTTTTATTTCTTTCATTTTTCTGGACGATTTATTGCAGAAATTTTGATATTTTTGGACGGATTCTCGGCAATCCAATTCTAATCTAATAGAATTTATAGAATTTTTCTAATGAAATTTTTATAAAAATTTTCAATGATTAGAAAATTGAATAGCGAAAAATAAATATAATTTGCAGATTTTAAAGGAAAAATGTCACTAGCCTGAAAAAAATGTTTGATTAATTTTTATAATACGGGAAATTTCATGACACAAAAATATTTTTAAATAAAGTTATATAAACTTTTAAATAAAATGTGCAAATAATAAAATGTGAAACGTAATCTTGAATTTAAATAAACAATCAAATATGAAAGTTCCTTTAAAATCGTATTTTATACAGGTTATGGTTTATTATTTTGACAGGTATTAATATCTAGTATGCTAGTAAAAAATTTAAATAGTTAAATTTTTTAAATTATATTTAAAATAAAAGTAACTTAAATATAGTATACTGATCCACAATTATGAATACTCAAAGAATATATGTTCAAAAGACAGTTTTTAAAAATAATAGACTGTGTTGTACCGCTATTTCTTTGTAAATACTGTGTCATCAGTATGGTGTAATTCTTTACTAGGTCTTCTAAGAATAAATATATATCATTCCATAAGTCGTAAAAAATGTCTTCTTTCGAATAGCCTAACAAACATTTTCAATTCCATTTAATCAGGAAACATTCTCGGTGGTCAATTCAAATCATTTATTTTATACAAAACTGTTAGTTTTTGAAACCTCCAATTCGTCCATCTTGCTAAAATATGGAATGGAGCCAAGCTTATGAAGTTTCTGAATCATCGCGTACTGTTTTCAAATCTTTCTGGGAACCATCGACATTTCAGCAAGTCTCATATCTCGAAATTGCCAAGGAAACTGCAACAATAAATTTGAAAATATTTTTTTATTTAACTGTATCTAATTTTAAAAAAAACTGATATTGGTTTATATATAAGAATGAAATGAAGTTAGTAATAAAGAACAATTTTTTATATAAGAACAAACTGTTTGAACATTTTTTACTAGACTTGTTGATTTTACTGAGAACGATAGAACTCTTTACTGTTATTGACATGTTTTTTAGGGTGGAAGAAAAGCATTTTTTGAATATAATTAGCAATATTATGTAAATTTCCCCTTCCAGATCAATATCAAAAGTGAAGGAGTGGATTCTTTGGTGGTGCCGTCTACCGGAGAATTCTAAGAATAAACTCGTACTCGTGGTTAAGCGAAAGACGCACCCTACTGACTTGCCGTCGGCAGAGCGAGCTTGGCTTGTCCAAATATCATAAATAACAACAATAAATTTGCAAAACTAAGTAAATAAATCCTCCCCTTAAGATGCTCTTGCGTAATACTTAAACGTCCTTCCAAAGGAATCTGGATAATCCTAAAAATTGCTTACATTTTTTATTTTTCCTTCAGAATTCATTTCAATTAAAAAAGTATCTATTTAAGACTAATTTTTCACTGTAAAAACATTTATCTATGAGTTATTTGGTCCTTTCCCCGTCACCAGCATATAAAATATGAAAACCTCAGACATTTTCATACGAAATTGTATCAGTTATAAATATTTTTAAAATTTAATCTGGTAAGAGGTTTCATTTTTGAGAACATGGTGTCTTATTCGAGGCAGAAGATTCTTTCATTTGAAACTCCTTCCTTGCAGGGAGCGGCGTGAAGTGCTACCTCTGCAGCTTCTCCCCCAAAGACCAGAACAACAGGACCGACAAGTGCACGGAAGAGCATTTCTCCTACGAGAAGGTCCTCAAAGTCCAGTGCAGATTAGGATGCGAGACAGTCGTCCAATACGACGCCAACGGTAAGCGAGTGGTCACCGCACATGCAAGTCAAGATCAGAGTTTTACTTAAATTTAATTGTGTGATCCCCACAGCTTGATAATGATGCGTGCAATTCAAGAAGAGATTTATTAAATTTAATGGTGTGGTCACTACAGCTTGGTTAACATACATGCGAGTCAAGATTACATTTTTTTAAAATTTTAATTGATCACTTCATCTTGATAGTCATACATGCAAGGCAAGATCAGATTTATTTAAATTTTTATTTTTCTAGTTTTATTGAATTGAGTAAATTTTTTCAAAGCAAATTTCAAAGAAATATCTTACCATAAAAATTACAAGTATTGTCACGAAGACTTAAGTAAACACACCTTTGGTTTTAAACAAACAAGTTTATTGAAGGAAAGTAGCGACTTGTAACCTTACAAAGTCGAGAAGTTGCCCACGACTAGTGGGTATAAGCTTTTATATAGTAATAGAATATTCGAGTAACAACTAATTAACATAACAAAGAAAGGTCTAGAATGTTGGAGAACATAAGTAAGCAATAATTAAGGAAACAAACAAAAAATCCATGCTTTGGATACAACAGCCGTGGCTAGCATCGAAACCGCAACCTCTGGGTTTGATCGCGTGCTTTGACCACTCGGCCACTGAGCTCGTTGGTAAGCTTTCTCTATGCGGCAGTATAAATAAGGCGCTGGTCTTTGTTTCCAAAGTGAACTCAATCATGAACTGACTATGAGCTCTGTTTTTTTAATCAATATTTCGCAATTATAAGGCTAAGTTAAGCGTTTTGATTAAGATTACGGAAAGGCACCAATCATATTCAATCCAGACCGCTATGGCCTGGTTGGTTAGGGTGACGTTCTCCTTATCGGAAAGTAATGAGTTCAAATCCTACTTAACCGAAGTTCCGTCGTGTTCATTAATGGCCGCTGGGGCACGTTGTAACTGTGCGTTGTTGCAATGTCCTTCAAGTGAAATGATACCTCTGGAGGTAGCAAGCCAAGTAAATGGATGTCTTATGCTTAGTCCTGGCTTCAAAATCACGAAAACTCCACCCGGCTGCTTCTAACTAACAGGTGGAGCCCAACTCAGGGATAGATACAGGGAAGCATGCTGGTACAACAACACCCATATTCAAAGCAACGGGCAAAAATATTCTAATTCTGTTCCGTTTGAGCAAATAGTTAGTAGGTAACTGAGGATGAGATGTACAGTAAAATTATTTTTAGGGAATTTTGTACATGAGACTATTTTACAATAACTTTCAATTCTTAAAAATGAGGTTCGATATTTTCATAGAAAAGACCCTTGAAAAAACATACTTCTTTTCTTATTACCTGCATAAGGTAAGTTGTATGAAGAAATAATTCACTATACGCATACTTATTATTCAAGCGTTATGTCTTATTTTGCAACCTGTATAAAGACACCTGAAATAATTGATGCCTAACTAGATAAGAGCAATAATTTAATTACCACTGATTATATAAATATATATGATAGGGACATACGACTTGATTTAAGCATTTTCCCTAATGCTGAATAAAAGTTTGGTAATATATATATATATATATATATATATATATATATATATATATATATATATATATATATATATATATATATATATATATATATATATATATATATATATATATGTGTGTGTGTGTGTGTGTGTGTGTGTGTGTGTGTGTGTGTGTGTGTGTGTGTGTGTGTGTGTATGTATGTATGTATATATATATATATATATATATATATATATATATATATATATATATATATATATATATATATATATTATCATGTCTGGGTCTATAATATTCTAATTTTCCCGAAACAACTTGTTTAAACTTTTGAAATATTTTCAGTCATTTAATTTCACAAATAGATTGAAATTAAATATTTGTTTTAATATTATAAAAGAAAAAAATTTATGTTGCTTTTACGTTTCCTTGTACAAGTATATACTGTTGTGCATTAAAATTGCAATTCCATGTAAAAAGCAAATTAAAAAACGAGGAAAATATTTTGTACATAAAGAATGCGGCATAAAATATAAAATAATAAAATTTTAAAGCAATTTGTGGCTTCGCGAGGGCACAAAATTATTAGAAACAGCATCTAACCATGACAGCTAAAACGACTTACTTGGTTTACTGAGGAATTGAATTATGCTCGGATGACAGAGACAGGCAATTCATTTTATGCTGCGTCAAGCCTATGCAACGCTTCATCAACAGTAGCATCTGCAGAAGGGTGGCCAGGCAGTCTTTTAGCAAGCTGGCTAGATGTTTTCAATTGGTGAAACATTTAAAGACCATACAAAGCAATGCAGCACCAAATACCTTTTGTAGCAAGAACAACCAGAACACGATATGCAAAAAATGCTCTTTCATTATCTAGTTGAAAGCGTTTCGCTGGGTGGGTACAACCACTGGCCTAAAGATGTCAGAAATGTATCAATCGAAGTTCAAATTATCATCGATTCAAACTGAAGATGTGCGTGTAATGTTCCCAGAGACGTGACTCCACACACACACACATATATATATCCAAAGGAAACAATGACATACCAGGAAATCTTAAGTAATGATTGCCGTGCTGCTGCACCAAACGTCGTCTCACTGGACGAACAAATACTGGGCGTATTACAACAGGTCTGTTACCTGACTGATGGTCAATGATGTGTTTATACGGTTGAACAAGACCATCTTACACAAGTGGATATTCTCGGTTGCTGATCATTGGAGTGCGTTGAAATCCTGCAGGGCGGCGTTCACTATGATCCTCTGCAATCCATTGATTTCATATTTGACGGAACGGATTGAATTTCTACCTGTGAAAGGGGAAATATAGCGGAGCGATAATCTACACAGTCAGTAGGCAGCAATTCTTTCCGTATCACATTCCAACACTTGGTGGTAAGCGTTTCTATTATTTAAGGAATAACACGGAATTCTTAAAAATATAAATTTTGTGAAGCGATTTTTGAATGAGAAATCTACACACAGCAGCAGCTTTCATCCAATGGAAATTCTGATGTCCCTTCTTTCACTGAAAGGTTAATTATTTGAATATCCCAACCTCTTTTTCACGCTATTTTAATGTTTGTAAGACCATTCCTCCCTTGTATGGAAATATTAGTAGTTAGAGTGCAGTGAAATTTATTTCGTAGAGAACACAAACACATTCATTGAATTTACAACACCAAAAAGAAAGACAGGCATCAAATTTATTTCATAGATTATATTCATCAAGAATGCTAATGAACAGATAATATATCCGTCTTTAAAGTTAGAATAAAGATAAAACTATTAATAAATGTCTCCGCACTATTGTGTTCCTAAGTATTAAACGAAACAATTTTGGGGCATGTTGTTGGAGAATCACAACCCATGCTGTTTCCATACGATTCAAAGATCTGGTGTACCAAAGGCTGCTCTGTTTCGGCCAGCCATTTGTCAACTGAGCTGTCTGAAAGATTACTGATATGTAAGAGGGATTAAATTCAGAAGCGATCGAATTCTTTGGGTCAGATTTGGATAAGAAAAAAATTGGAATCTAGCGTACAAAGTCGATATCTGAATGGAAGAAAACAGGTCACAAAATCTCAGTTTTATAAATGTATATGAGTATTTTATAATTTTATGTACCTGTTTGTATATCAGTAATATGTTTGTAACGGCTCACCAGGTGGTGATAAACTAGCCAACCCAAACCTTTATACTGGATGAAGAATGATAAGAAATGGATTTAGCAATCTTTCTTCTCAAAATTCCTTAAATTTCTAATTTAACTATCTTGATTTCTGAGGGGGAAGCGTCTGAAAGCACAATGTCATGCTATTTGAATTTTATGCATATTCGTCGCTCGTTGCAAGTGCTTGTAGATTAGTCAAAGGTCATTGGAAAAATTGATTCATTGAGGATATTTGATGTTCTATAATAGACATTTAACTACCCGTATAAACATTAATTCTTTCTCTATATACTGTGTTTTTTGGCTGTGGTTAAGATATTTCAAACATATCCATTAGTGCCGCCATGCACGGGTGTATCATTTTTCACGTATTCTATAGTTAAAAGTGTATCAAATAAATTACGATCGTTTTCGTTGGCAAATCGTTTAAGCTTAAAGCCGATACGATATTTTTATCCATATATTATCAATATCGATTCCATATCAATATTTGCTGATTTGACAGATAATGATGACCATTTCTCATGTAATTTACTTACTGTTAGCTTTTTTTTTTTTTGTACAAGCAGGCTTTATACAATTAATACCGTATTTTTGCGCAAGTAAAAACTCTCAAAAATGCGTGAGAATGTATTTCAAGTTCTTATGCTTCTTGCAATTGGTGCTGAAATTCCTTATGAAATATGGCTATGGTGTTGTAGTTATTAAAATACCCCGACTTCATATTACTATGGTTCATATTTCATGCCTTTTTGGTGGTGTATTTTTTATGTAATAGAGTTAAGTAGTAAAAATAGCTTTCCTGATCAATATTGAAAAACTATAATTAGGGTACACTAAATATAATAAATTACTTTAACAATCACTTTTATAAATGTTCGTTTCAGAAGAAGCTGCTAATAAATACCTAAATGCATTGCAGATGAGTTGGAACAGTGGCATCGAAACTGTCTTCAAGGTGGACTCACCAACGAATGTGCAACAGAGAAAACAAAAGGCTGGACTGTAACCAGGTGCTCCTGTAATGAAGATCTTTGCAATGCTTCGAGGACAGTTTTCCATAACCTTTTTCTGGAAGTACTAACAATATTTACAGTATGCATTTGGTATTCAAATAAATAGCCTCATAATTGTCAAATATTAAAATATTCTGTACATTATGTTTTAAAAACAGCAAACATTAAATACAGGTAATTATAGATGTGATGATCAAAGTTATAGTCATTTGAGACAATGATTTAAACTGTTAACTGTATGATATTTACTGGAAGACAACAATATTCTCTTTTTTGTACAACAAAATAAAATAAAAATTATATTAACACAGAAAATCAATTTCTTTTGCATGCAAGATTAAATTTAAGCTCCAGCAATAGCAATGTATTTTTGTACTCGACATTTTCTTTAGAAAATATTTAAATAAAAGATATGCAATGAAAATATATTCTAACGTTTTTTTACTCAATAACGGAGTTAGAAAAAAATTAATTTATGCAAAATAAAAAAATTATAATGTATACTAATTATTATAATAACTTTAATATTTAATTATATTTTATATTATGATATTAATTTTATGCATATATTTTTCCTGAAATCTAAAACTAATGAAGGATAATTTAAAAAAAAAACAGAATTTAATATCAATATATACATTCATCCAAAAAAGGAGTAAAATGGTTGAAAAATTACATCTGAGGGATATAAGAAAAAAATCGATTAACAAGTATGTCTGACTTAATTTTAACTGCAATCTTTATTTTATTAAAATATATTTCATAATACTTTGAAGTACTGACATAATTTTAGGTAGCGAACCAGCAAGAATGATTTCGATTATTGTCCCATTGCGAAGAAATTTTGACCGCAACCTTGGTAGCCAGCAGATTGGGACGGGGGACAACAACAGAGCATTAACACATCAGTGCTACGCTTTTAGCAGGTGTCTGTAAGGAATGGATCTGAACAACATTTCTGAAGCTGTATGTGGCTGCGTTCATCTCGTATACAACAATCCTTCGCCAAAAGACTCGTCTGACTGAAACTGCATATCAGTAATTGGTTGAAAGCGCAGGACAACATTTCGGCATTCAGAATGGTATGATTAGCTATATTTAAAAAGAGGAATAATGATGGTATAAGCCGCTCCTAGTCTTGTTGGTCGTTACCTTTCTCGCCAAGCACATTTACAGTGGCACAGGGATATGTCAACCTGTAATATCGCTGATTAGAAGTATAATCTCAATGATAAGCTCAGTTTTAACTGTGCCCAGATGAAAACCCCGTTCAGTGTAGCATTAAATCCTACCTTAATTACGCCACAGTAGGGTGTTATGTTCAAGGGTGCTTTCGATAGTCCGCCATCTATCTCTTCAAAATTATCTTTTATGAGTCATTTTTAGCATACACTGGTAAATGAATGACCACTATTTTTATCCTTGTTTTATAAAAATTCTGGCTTATTTTTCATCAAGATAATGCCCGACCAAACACAACCTCTCCGGAAATTTGATGATTTATTACGATAATCGAAGACAGCTATTGCATGAAAAATAATTTGACGAGTTTATTGCGACCAAATCCAGGAACTTGATCAGGCAATGAAATGTTGGAGATAAATCGCAACCAGACCAGTTTGGCACTGTCATCTTTTGCAGGCAAGGGCAAATTTAACCAGAATCTAAAGATTTAAATGACTTATTTTTGAAGCGATTTTTAAAAGAATATTTGACGTAGAAAACGTACCACTGTCTTTATATACAATTCTACATTTACAGAATTATGAAATGAATGTAAAGAAATATACGGTTCAAGCTATGATTTTATATTTTTGATGCAATATATTTTTGTAAATAAGCATTTCATAAATATGTACATAAGAGGAATATTTTCATTAATTGTAAATAAATGTACCCAAAATACTTCTTTGCTGGATTCTTGATTGCAAATTTAGTGTGTGTAGTATTACTAAATTTTTGATCGTGAATAATTACCTGGATTAAATTAAATACGTTAAAAATTATTTTCTCCAACATTTCATAATTAAAAGGAATAAGAATAAATATTTTAATCATTTTAAAAAAATTAAAATACATGAAGAAAATATATATGAAAAATGTGAATTGGAAAAATAGAGTAATTTCATTTAAAAGCAAAAGCTCCTATAAGTGGGAGAATATTTAATAATTAACACAAAAAGAATAAATTACAAAAGCACTGTTCTTATATTTGATAAAGAAAAACCGTTTTTAAAACTTTAATAGTTTAGTCACCTATCTTTTAAAAAATATTTATGAAAATTCTTTTAGTATTTCTACTACATATTAAATATATGTATTGATATATTATACCGGAAGTTGACAAATAAAAATATTAAGGTTAACAACAAGTCAAATTTCATTAAACTTCTGATTAATTTAAAATCATATTAATTAGTATTTATAAATGATATTAAAATGACAAATAATATATAATAATATTCAAATATTAAATATTAATTTATTTTGTCTGAAGTAATAAGCATCAATAACATTTTAATAATAAAAAGTATTCAAAATGCTCTGACATGTATGATCTAACATTTTTTAAAATGCATAATTTTCACTTGAAAATTAAAACTAACCAACTGTTGATACATGAAATGCAATATTGAAGAGTTGAGCAATGTAAAACTCACAAGGGTTATACTGAAGACTAGTCGGCCACGCCCTCTCATTTCCAGGAGACGCAGTTTTCATCAGAAAGTGTGTCCATATCTTCCGGCGTTGTTGTTTCAAATCTCCCAGTTGACAATAAATGAAGTCCGATGCAAGAAGAGAAGTGGACAATTGTGGATATCCGTCCAGTCAGGTCATAGATGTGCTGAGGTGATGCCCGTACCTGCGGCATTTGGGGAAACCTCTTCCCAGAAAATGTGAGACCTTTCAACTGTCCACTGGCTAGTCGGGACAGACATGTGTTGGTCTGCCTGTCACAAGGAAGATTTTGGGAAAGCCCTGGACTTTTGCCTTTATACCAATTGTGAGACAGAGGTGTAACCATTTTTCTTTGTCTTGGTCCTTTTGCCTCGAGAATAACTCTAAATATGTGAACTCTGAAGTGAAAGGGACAGTTATGTCCAGTCTTTCCCTTGCAAGAGTGTTGGTTCCATAGATATTAACATAGGATGTGATCCACTGAAAATGTATTTTGTGCTGTTGAAAGACGAGTTTTGTTTTTCGTAAGACAGGTAAACTGGTTTCATCTCTTGTGGGCAGGGTTCGTATAGATTTCCAAGAATCAAATTCCAGGAGTTTTAAGGAGTTTTCCAGGAGTCAAATCAAAAATTTCCAGGATATATCGATATTCACGTTAAATTTTTTTTATTTTATTTTAAAAACTGTTCTTAACCAAATATGCATATAATTATGTACATGCAATATTTTTCAAACATTTCTGTAAATAATAAAAATAAATAATTGCAAATATTAATGAGACTATTTTTTATTTGAGTTAAAATTATGAATGATTATTTCAAAAGCCTTCAATGAATTAACAACTATAACGGAAATTTTTTTTATTTAAATAATCAATCTTCTATATAATATTGGATTATACATTGTATAAAATAATGAGTAATATTAGAGTTTTTGGACACTTCCAATAGATTCAAATAGCAAAGATTCTTTTAAAAACTTTTGCATCAAACTTTTCAACAATGCATGAAAATCTCCAACAATAAATGGCAACATTGGTTTATCAATTTGATAAAGTGTCAGAAAAAGTTCTGATAAAGTTCCAATAAATGTAAAAAAAAATTTCATTTAGCAGAAAAAATACATCTTTTGTATACTTCTGCAGAATATCAAAAGTTTTGGTACCAGGATAAGGAAAATTTTTGTTTTGAATAAATGACATACATATTTTAAGATACGATAACATTTCAAGCAATCTGTTGAAAATACTTATATTTTCTAACCATCGATGTTTCTAAAACTTTAAAGGAAATTTTACGCCTCTCTCTCTCTCTCTGGGTCAAGGATATCAAAGTCATCCCTAAGACTGGGTGAGTCCTTAAATATTCTGTAAACTGCACTTGATGTTAACT
Source organism: Latrodectus hesperus (assembly GCA_037975125.1). Classification (NCBI taxonomy): domain Eukaryota; kingdom Metazoa; phylum Arthropoda; class Arachnida; order Araneae; family Theridiidae; genus Latrodectus; species Latrodectus hesperus. Next base: position 30,275,202 of record CM075857.1, on the reverse strand, counting down.
CAACTTCTGGAAATGAGGAACATCCATGGCTATAAGCGTGTAGAATGTGTAGGCTGCAGCTTCCGACATTTACAATAATTGATGTTCACTTTTTAAAAAATCAGCCATTTTAGTCAAAACAGACCAGTTTACATTTGGACCATCCATTGACAACTGAAGTAATCCACTTGCTCTTAATTCTAAGCACTTCTCATTCACTTTTTCAAACAAAACATATCCAATTGAATGCCTTAAAAAATCGGATGAGTAATACCATATTTTAAGTGTATCATTATACCAAAATCTTACATGGCAGTCCAATTGTTTTGTCTGCAGATGATTATTTAAGTTTTCCATGAAGAGAAGCACATAATTAGAAATATTCTTAACGTTTTCTTTAAATAAGTTGGAAAAATAAGGCGCAATTCCACAAAAACTGTTAAATAAGCAGGCTTTTTTTAGTACAACTGAATTGCTTTGCTATAGCACTGTCTGGAAACATTGCTTGAAAGAGAGAATTTATATTGTTACAAGAACTGTAGCTGAATCTGTTAAAACTTTAAGGGTCCATAGAATTTCAGCCTTTAAAACTTCTTTTGAAGAAGTAAATGAATCTAAAATTTCAGAGTATGCTTTGGGTTCACGTTCTTTAACAAAATCAGTAAGTGAAAAAAAAATGAGTAGATTTTTCAGCAGATATAGCTTGTTCTAATAAATATGTAAGCTTTTTCCCTTCCATATGGGATTTAATTGCCGATTCACCCATATTTGAAATACAGGTCTTTCTTGCAAAACAAACAATGGGCATGTGTTTTTTCTGAAACACGCAAAAGCCAATCATTGTATGGCTTTTCTAGAGTCCACTGGTCATTGAAAAGACACTTTTCACCAGGCATATTAAATAATTTATTTCAGTCTCTATTTCATTAATAAACAAATTTATCCTGATTCAATTAAATTATACGCAATTTTCATCATGGGAGACATGGAAAGTACATTTTAACTCAAAAATTTTATATTTAAATTTTAATATTCTAAGAATTTTATACAATATAAGGAAAACAGAACAAATAGAAAAAGAATCAATTAAAATCACCCTTGCGCAACATATTATTTTTTGTTTGGTGATTACTTTACCTCACATAATGCTTAACTTCCCATCACATAAATCTCGATACTACTAAACCGAATTATCATGAAATCATTGCAGCTGAACTAGATCTTGAAACCGTTAATACAAGTAAACAATTAAGATTACAAAAATTAAATATCGATCATGAATTTTGAAATATTAAAACAAAAAAATTCAAAAAATAATAAGATTTGCTAGAAAAAAAATAAATGCATCAAAAGGTTAGAAAAATTCCAGGAGTAATTTACGATTTTCAAGGAGTCAAGTCAAAATTCCAGGAGTTTCAAGGGCCCTTAAAAATTATTTTTGAAATTTAAGGAGTTTCCAGGACTTGTGCGAAACCTGTGTGTGGGAACAATTTTGTTGATAAGATAGGCTTATGATGCTTCAGTCCTTGGATGACAGTAGCTGCTTTTTACTCCTATGAACATGCGCACACAGTTGTAATAAAAATAATTTTATTTCCTTACCTTTGTTCCAAACACTTTGTTTCGCAACACGAAGTAACGTCTCACGGACAGATCATCTGGACAAATCAAATGAAGTATTCGATGTTTATAAATTAATTTTAGTTGTGATGTTATTAAATATTGAAGTCAGGATGTCTGTCATTCATAAATACATTTCCTGTCGTTTCCTTACTGGGAGATGGGTAGGCAGATACGTTGTAACGGATAAAAACAATATTTTATAAAATTAGGGGTGGGTGGAATGGAGAACATCATTTTATTATTAGTTTTTAATCACGCTGTGGTAAAGCAGACAAAAGAGCATCTCCAATATTTTTTTCTCAATCCTTACCAGTTAAATATAGGCGACGATTTTAAAGTAAGTAACCACACGGTTACGTTCTTGAAAAGAGAAAAGTTTAGAAGCGGAGTTGTTGCATGACAGCATAAGCAACTTGTAGGGGGTTCAAATTAGCGTTTATTATGTTTCAAAGGAATGCTGCCATCAAAATTTCAAAATGAAACATAGCTTTTACGGTTAATCTTCCGTAATCGGAGTGAATAACAAGAAAAAAATATACCAATACTTTCTTGGCATGCATTGCAAAATAACTTTCATTTAAAAACAAATTTTGAAAACAACGCTCAAAACTTTCAAATAGGAATTTAACGATTTTTATCTCATAAATATTTGCTATCAGTCTCGTGAGACGCCTAACCTGTTAAAGCATGGAATGAGAAATAATAGTTCTCATTTGTATCATCTGCACGTTACTGCTTGGTGTGAGGAAAAATATTCATGAAAATATTCTGAATCCCTATTTTTTTGTATATTCCCAAACGAGTTATTTTCTTTTAAAAATAACAATATTTATCATTTTTACATCTTTGACTTTATTACTCTTTTTTTTGTTTTTTTATAAGTATTATTTTTACCTTTTTCAACGAATGCGTTTTCGCCTTTCCCAATATGTCATTGATGAAAAATAGTTTGAAAAAAGGTGAATAGTGTCTAAACTTCAGTACATAATCATTTCATAATTAAAGTGTTCGATTTGTTTTTAACTTCTTCATTCGATTTGTTTTTAACTAATCCATACGCTTTGAGAAGCCATTGTGATTAAATTGATTAAATTATTTTGCAATAAGTACCTTTTCCTGCGTCAAACTACTGTAATTTTCATATTTAAATTAAACTTTATTCAGAAGTGATTTTTTTATATTTCGTATGTCAAACAAGAAATAAAGTTCTGTTTTCATTGCATTAATTTACTGTTTGTCTGATAAATTCATAATTAAATTAGAACTTAAAATATATTTTACAATAGGTATACTTTTAAGCGTAAAGTTTGTGGATTTCAAGTTTTATGCTTAAACAGAAATATCAATAATTTTTTCACATTGAGTTTTTGTTTACTTTGGTTTGAGGTATATAAAAATGTCTAATATGTCTCGGCTTCTAATTTCATAGCATTATTTAAGGATTCTATTTTCAGTTATAATTGGGCAATTTTTCCGAGATCTTTAGACACGTTTCCTTTTGATAAAATCAAGTTAATTAAATGAGTATGCGCAGAAGGTCAGATACAAATTATACATTAATTGAACCACGTGCAAAATGACTTAAGTGGATCGCAGCGAAGCGGGAACGTTCAGCCATGCTCACGTGAAAGAAGAAAACGATACAGTCATCGAAATTTAAGCAAATAAATGAACAAATAGCAATCAGAAAGTTTGGTCGCAGGAGAGTGATTCAGTGATTAAAGGTATCCGAATGCAAACTATACGATAACTTCTTGAATGCAGAATAGAAAGAGAATAGACACAAATATTTATTCGTTTTATTGTTTCCGTTTCCAGTTGTCTATTTCCCGATGGTGAAATACTTCGCTCTTATTTCTGCTAGACAGCAAGTTCGATAACACACCTAATCGAAGACCATCAAACTGAGAGGAGTTATGCGCATTCAAAATTCCATTGGATTTAATGTCTGATTGTGGAGATTCCCAGGAATTTTGAAGTACAGGAACTTACTCGGCAATTTTGTTGAATGTTGAGAATTTTGAGGAATTTTGTGAATATAAGATCAATCAATCATATTTCATTTAATGGATTGCCTTGCCGTACATGTATCAAGAGAAGTGAAGTAAATTGCATGAATATGCAAAAGAACATTTGTTCTGTCTTTTACACTGCTGGACAATTGCTAAGGACGGATAACACTATCATCCATAGCAACCACAAAATGAAAGGAAGCAAAATGTGGAAAATTAGAATAAGTGCGGGATATAGTAAGATGAAGTATGCGTATGCAATTTTTTTTCCACGTCTGTTCATCACGTAATAGCGTTCATAAGAGCTTTAAAGGTTTTGACGCGTGTGGACAGTTGTTGTTTCAAGTCAAAGTTTTACAGGAAAGATTTAATAGACGAACTTGAAATTTTTGGCATGTCTTCCCGACATCACTTAGATGATTTTATGCGTGGCCAAATTATTGGAAAGATCGAAGAAGGACGAAAAATAACAGATGTTGCCAGGGAATTCGACATCGCTCACAGCGTTGTTTCACGGCTGTGGAAGTCATTTAAACCTACTGGAATGTGTAGTAGACGGCACGGGGAAGGTCGTGTTAGAAGTACGACGCCTGCAGAAAACAGATATATAGTCCTATCAGCAAAAAGGAACAGGCGCACCACAGCTCAGCAGGTGGCAAATCAGTTTCAAATCAGAATCAGCTCAGCAGGTGGAAAACAGATCTCCCGAAAAACTGTTGCCAGACGTTTGAAGGGAGGAAGACTATACATCCGCAGACCTGTTGTGAGTGTCCCATTGACCAGACAGCACCGTTCTGCCCGTTTGCAATGGTGTCGTGAGCATCGCAATTGGACTGAACAGGACTGGGCATGCGTACTATTCTTAGATGAGAGTAGGTTCAGTCTGTCATTGGATTGTAGACGCCAACTAATCTGGCGCGAGAGTGGTACTGCTTATCGTCCAGAAAATATCCAGGAAAGGGACCGATATCCGACATGCAGCGTCATGGTGCGGGCCGGCATCATGACCAATGGCCGCACGCCCCTACATGTGGTTGCGAATGGGACTATGACGGTCCAACGATACATTAATGAAGTTCTACTTCCTCATGTTCGTCTTTTCCGTGGTGCTGTCGGTGATAAATTTGTTTTTATGGACGACAACGCAACATGTCATCGAACACTCGCTGTTCAGGATTGCCTAGAGAGCGAGAGTATTCAACGCCTCGTATAGCCATCACGTTCTCCAGATCTAAACCCCATTAAAAATGTGTGGGATGCTTTGGGGAGGCAAGTTGCTGGTTGAAACTATAATCCGACAAACAAGAACACCCTCATCCGTGCACTCCCAGAGGAATGGGATAAATTGCCTCAACAGCTGCTAGATACTGTTGTGCAAAGTATGATACGACGTGTGGAATGTTGCATCACACTCCAATAAATATTCTTTATTAGAATGTCTGAACAGTGTGCCAACTATATTTTATCCTACTAGGCCTCATGTCTCGCTTAATGTTTTGCTACATTGCAATCTGTGATCCGCCCTTAGCAATTGTCCAGCAGTGTAGTACGAAAATTAGTCAATGTTTCGTATTGAGACAAACATAACAAAATAAATACAGTCAAAACAGTAAAAATAATGAATTAATATATTTAATAAAAAAAAATATCAAATTATATTTCTCAGGATTGTTAGAATAAATATTGACTTTTTATTGTTTTTTTCCTTATGCATTCATAAATTCATGTTGAGAAAGAACGACAAAAGAATATTTCCTCAACATTAATTTTTAAAGTTCTTCTAAATTGGTCATTCACACAAAATTGTTTCCTTTCCCTAGAAGTTCCTATTACTGTATTTAGTAGTAGAAATCATATAAAATAAGCAAATTTTTACTTATTTTTTTAAAAAAAATGTCTGATAGAAATAAACTTCAAAAATTTCTAAATCATCTGAAAATTTTCATAACTTTCGATGTCTTAAAGAATTTCCAAGGGAATAAACAGGGCTTATTGCCGGAAATAATCCTGGTTTTTTTCCCTCCTTTACAACATTGCCTGATTGTCTCTCCCAGTTATCAATCAAAAGCAGAGAGCGTTAACTCAAGGGTCGACCTCATCATCTGACAGTAATTGAAAATGAAGAGGCGGTTTTATACATACATTCAACAACTTGGATATACTCCAAAACACAGACCATTTATATCATATCATATCATATCATATCTAACTAAAACAGTTCATCATCATTTTGATCACTGATGAAATAACGAGATTTCTCAGTAGCCCTTTCTCTGAATTTGTATACCACACCAGTAGAGGAAGCTTTTAGCGGAAGTTAAAAGTGAATAAGCTGTCAACACATTGGTCTTCGATGGAACCCGCTACTTTAAAAATTCGGGAATGGTTCTTATGGTGCACTCTTCACATAATCTTTAGTTTATATTTTCATTCAGTCAAGTGTATTGTAATTAAGAGAAAACAATAAGTGGATAATTTTGTTTATTGTATCCTGTTTATAAATTTGTTTAACCACAAGTATTATTTTAATAAATAGGACACAAGAAAATATACTTCTTTTATTTTCTTCCCAATTTAGGGTGATATTTTTAAGGTAACACACCTAATTTAGGGTGATATTTTATAGGAGTTTTGGGAATACAGTAGAAATGCAGCAGCAGGGGGTCTACCAAAAATAGTAAAACTTTGAAAGTGGTCAACAAGAAAAAAAGTTGGGGAACCCATGGCTTAGATATTTAAATAGAGAAAATGTTGGCAAATATGCAACTGAAGTTGATCACACGCTGGATAAATGTCGCATCGCTGCTTGAGTTTGCCATTCCACTGCAAAAAGGTGCAATTCTGAAAGCTTTTAGAAAGAAGAACATTATTTCTTATGAAAGAAAATAAGGTTGCACGTGTATAAAGCAGGCGAATTTTAGATTTCTGGGATTATTAAAAATAATTGCTAAATAATGCTGTTTTTCTTGTTTTTTCAAAAGGAATTTTTGATTATTTATCTCATTGCTAAACATGATAACTAAAACTGTTATTGCTTACTCTCTTTTAAATTTAGTGTGCATGTTATTTAGGCATAATTTTAGGGAATAGATTGCCCTTATATGAACGCAGTCATTTTAAACCATTTTAAGAAAAGTCTTTTTCTTAAAAAAAAAATAATGTTTTTTTTTCAGTTTCCACAATGAAAATGTGATAAAAATAAATACTATATAATTAAATATCAAAACTTTATTTATACCTTATTATATTTTACCTAAAAAGATAGATTCTGGTAAGCATAAATTTAAATAATTGAAAAGTATTTATTACAGAACTTTCTTTACAATGTTTTGCGTAATTAATGATTTTTTTGTAATTTTTCATTTAAAATTACCTATTAATTGGAATATAAAAGAAATAGAATTTAATTTCATCTTTTTAGTAGTTTCAATTTATAATACAATGTTTAAAAAAGTTAAATACATTTAAAATTCAGTTTAGAAATTTCTTACCTTCGAAGGTATTCGGGTACCTTAAATTATTTGAAAATAATTAATGAATAGTGTCTATGATTACAACAGCATTGTAAGATTTTGAAATTATCTATGTGTAACAAATTGATAACAACCCTTTCAGAATTATCGTTTTTATGTTTAAGTTTTTATCGGAATCGAAAGCCTTGAGTCATTGTCATTTCATTGAGCAACCAAGACCATTTCTTTAAAGCTGTCTTTTCAGATTTGTGACAGAAATATTTAACTGCATGGACTTCGTTCTTTCGAATTCACTTCTTTAGAAGTCAGTTTTAGAAATTGTCTATAATGAAAGTTAAAATAAAGTACTCACTAAAAAGTTGTCATTTAAATGTTCTGAAAAACACATTATGAAAGGTTCCAACTCTTTCCAATTAAAGACTTTGAGACGCTACGGCGGCCTGGTTGATTAGGCCATTCGTTATCGGAAAGTAGTGAGTTCGAATCCCAACCCAGCCAAATATCTGTTGTGTTCGTAGAATGGGATTGCTCTCTCTCTCTCTCTGTATATATATATATATATATATATATATATATATATATATATATATATATATATATATATATATATATATATATATAAATACATATATACATATATATATATATATATATATATATATATATATATATATATATATATATATATATATATATATATATATATATATATATATAGTGTTGTTGTCGTGTGCCAGCTAGGCTGGCAATATGGGGGTCGCTGCTCCACTTTTCCAACTGAACCCTATTTGGTGTGGAGTCCGACTTCCTCAGTACACGCATGCCATAGATACCCATTTATAGGGTTGGCAACCATTCACACCTCATTCATACAAGGAAGGGACAAAAACAGGATAGACAGAGAGAGAAAGTACATCTATGCCCGAACCGGGATTCGAACCCAGGACCTCCTTATCCGCAGTCAGGCACACTGACCACTAGACAAGGTGAGCGGCATATAATAGTGTATTTTACTCTTATATGAATGTGTGATCGGCATGTCCTCCATGCAAAATGATTCCTCTGGGGATTCTGATTGGTCCCTGCTTCGAAATAATGAACACTACCACCTGACTGCTTCCGTCTAATTGGTAGAGTCCAGCTCAGCCTAGGCACAGAAGCATGCTTGGTGCGACCGCAACAAACTATGCAGGTTGGGTAATAAAGTAAGGATAAGGAAATCTATACGTCATACTGGCTATTTCATTAAATTATGATGGTTATTTTATTCGGAATGATCATAACTCCACTAAATCTTTCTGATCATGATTTTGCTCATTTCAATAAATCAAAAGGAAATCGAGGTAATCATTCATAACGATTATTCATTTTTAATGAAAATGTTCACATAACGATCCATTTTTCAAATTCCTCTCGGCCAAAGGTGGAAATGAATAAGCAAATGACTGTTCTCTTAAATTATGATGACACCGAACCTATTGTTCGGGATTTTCAAATTCAATTACAACCAAAGCTAAGAAAAGAAACTGTCCAATAGAAATTAAAAAATACATTGCAAAATTTACATTTTAAATCTTATAAGTATATTTAAAAATTCACTTTGCTTACATTGCATGCAAAGACCATAATTTTTCACAAGCGAAGTGAAAATGAATGTTGGTTTTTCATTCCTATAAACAAAATTCATTGTAACCCCATGAGCGAATGGCGCCCTTCGAAATGGCAATTTTGAGTTCGATTCCACCATCGTTGATGAGGGGTGGATGATTCATTTTTGGCTTCTTTTGTCAAGAATTGGAGTTTTCAGGTTTTCCCCCATTGAGAACTTGATTTTGTGATCCAGGTATCAAAGAAAAATGTTCTTAGAAGGCATTGCAAAGTGGATGTTCCAATGCCTCATAACAATTGCCTTTTGTTGGATTAGTCCCTCCATAAGAAGATCGGAGCTCGATTCCAGTCACAGTTTAACAAAAGGACCTTTTGGCAACGTCTGTTGCAAGGCATTTCTGAGTCCACCGGAGAGTATACAGTGGGCTCTTTGGCAACGGTCTCGGATTTTTGCATCATTGCCAAATATTGTTTTTTATTCTAGAAAAATACAGCAACACTTAATTAAAAATTTTCGGTAATTTGAAGAATTAATCAAAAAATGTGTAAATGGGACTGTGCCCATGTTTTTCCGAAAAAGAAAAATATCAATTTCTGGAAACCTAAGTAGCATACTTTCTTTTTTAAAACAGTGTTGGCACCCTCAGTTATGTAGCCGAGGTGGCAGCTGAATGGTTTGCGCTCTGGCTTTCGATTCAACAGTTAGTGAATTCGAATCCCACCTCGGGTCTCGATGTTTGTGGTGGGTTGAAATCCACTTCAAAAGGTAGGTCCTGGTCGAATGAGCCCTCGTGTCCAAAAAATAACTATTGAACGACAAACCAATCATTGTTGTGAGCACATATATCTGTCAAGGTGTATAACTTGTAGTTTTCGTCTTTTTCCCCTTTGCGACACATCATTATGATCTATTTCACACACACTCTAGGAAAATATTCTCCCTGAATTATATACACATACACAAGACTATATACACGACGGAGGTTCAAGTGCTTTCAGCTATTAAGCATCCACTATATCGTGTGTATATATATATATATATATATATATATCTTTACATATACAGTTATCCCCCTATAACACGATACTCTTATGACGCAATTTCACACCCCTCATATAACACCTGTTCCCCCCCCCACATGGCGCGTTGATTACCCACGTTAGATTTCTGTTCTGTGAAATTAATGATGATGTGTACAGTTCACAATCTACTTCGCGTACGTATGCACACTGTAACAATTGTGTTCTTATAAAATTAAACTAAATTATATCGATGACTTTTGAACATTCTGCTTAAAAAAAATGTCGGTGGACCGTTATTTTAGATAGCTCTTCTACAGCGAATTAACAGGAAATAAAAACTGTTTTGGGAATTGTTTGATTTATTTGAAATGAACTGTTTTTTAGTGACATTGGTATAAGTTTTTCTATTTAAAATGTTCTTCTTTTGATTTGAATAAAAAGCACAAATTTCGCTCATAGCATAGTTTTTCCTTAATATTCGAATTCAACCCCCTTTCAAGTGAAATGTCAAACGTCAATCATTGCTATGTTTTCTATTGCATGCGTTATACGAGGTCATACGAGCGCGTCTTACGAGAATGCTCGTACAACACGTTTTCCTATAACGCGGTACTAATGTACTAGGTTATAGGAAGGATTACTGTATAGTTTAAATGTGTGAGTAAATTTGTTCAAGTTTTCATTTGTGTAATTATTATTAATACGAGTTGTCGAAATGGCCGATGAAAACAGGAAAACAATTTTTTTTATTATTATTATTTTTTTTTTTTTGTTTTCATCATTCAAATATTTCCTCTTCACGAATGATCAAAATTAATTTACTTTAAAACAAAACTCAATTTTTTTTGTTTTCTGGTAAGTGTTTATAAACAACATATAATTATTCTTAGTTTATCTGCATGTTCTAACAGCATTGCTTCGAAAGAGTTGTATTTTTTACCCCATTTGTTATATATTTTCCTTTTTGTCTCTCAATTTTTATTCAGTCTCTATTAATTGATACGAGAATTAAAAATTTAATTTCTTCTAAGAAAGTCGAAAAAATCTTCTCCGCCTTCCCCTTGCAATAAGGTGATGATGATTGGGCCCCTTCGCCAGAATTTTTGTGACGCATCCAGATCTTTCCCGATTATCTTCATTTCTCTCGTGTTGCGTCACACCAGTTTCCGGAAACTGCTGATTGCATTACTCGCATTCCAATCGCCATCGTTCTTGATGCTTATTGGACACTCACAGCAGGTGTACCGTGTGAAAATGAAATTCCATTGGTGGAATCAAGGTTTCGTGCTCAAATTTTGTCACACGGCACTCCTCAGTGTCGTGCGCAAATTTGCACTCTAACTCCACCCGTTGGAAACGGCACTCTTGTAGGGGTATAAAAGAGTTGGGGGTGGAGTTATACAAACAGATCAATTCGATACACGATTACTGATAGAAATCAATTGTGTTACTTCTTTTATAATTGGAGCTTATATTTTCTGTCCTGAATTTTGGTAAGTTTCCTTTTTTCTATTCCTTTGTTGTTTATCTCCATAATTTATATTTATTTAATTAATGTTAAATTATTTTTTGAATCAGGCAAATATCTTTATTTATTGAGTGAAAAATTATTTAAAAAAATCTTGTTGAAATATATTTTATACCGACCACAATTAAGCAAACAGTATTTATCTTAAAATATCGTATGGCTAAATTCTTAATTAATTAAACTTTTAATATTTTCTCTGTGTACTCTTTTTTTCTATAATATTTAAAATTTAAATCTGATGATTAATTCAAATATTGGCTATGCATTTACTACGAGGCAAATACTAAAAATTGCAATTGCTAAATTTTTTATTCCTGGTTTCTACTAATTTTTATTATTTCTGTATATTCTAAATCTCTCTACATTTAAGAATATAACTATTCAGTAATATTCTTATATAAATGTAGAGAGATTTTAACATTAATACATAAAGTCACTGGTAAAACTTGGATAAAATTTTATAAAAATTAAGAAGTTTTATAAAAAATTGCACCTTATTTATAGTTAATGCTTAAACAAGAAGGTAAATTATTTTTTATTATTAAATTAAGTTTTTCTAAGAGTAACAAACGTTTTATAAAAAGAAATATTTATAAAAAAATGATTAAATGTATCAGTATAATATCTTTTTAAATATTTGTTGATTTTCTTTTAAATAGAAAATATTTTTTCGATTATCTGAAAAATTTGTATTATTTGAGAGTAATTTAAGTTTTAAAATAAAAATAATTTGTGTGTGTATGTGCAATAATTTTGCCGATTTCAACATGTTTTTTCTTAGTACCTACTATCCAGATTTCTTTTCAGAATTATGGTATCAAATATATTTAATTTTCAAAGTACAAAAAATACATAATTCTTAGTATTTTATTTAAGAAATGTTTATATATAATTTTGAAATCTTAATTTCATATTATTTATCCAAATATTAAGTATAAATATTCAGAATACTTACTATATATTATTTATATCTGATTTTATAAGAATATTAAAATATTTTGTTAAAATTATATATGAATACTACTTATTTAAAATATTTTTTAAATATTGATATTTTGAAATTAATAAATGTTTTAATGAATATTTAGAATATTTTGTTAAAGTTGTACTTAATAATTATTCATGATATTAATAAAAAGTCTAAAATATTCTGAATATACATCTACATTATATTTGGAGTTAAATAAATAGTAAAAGGATTTAAGAATCAGGAAATCAGAGAAACTCTACTTATTATTTCAAGAATATATTCCTCTTAACTGCATAGAGTTATTTAATAAAGGTGTTCTTCTTTTTACTTAAGAACTGTTTTATAATCATTCATTATAACTACATTTTCATTCTGAAATTTCGAACTTGGAATCAATGACGTGGAATCTTCTTGCACGTGTTCGTTTCACTTTTAATGTTATCTATCTGTTTCAAGTTCATAAAGTCTCATACAGATAGATAAGCTTTTGCGATGACGTTAAAGTTCATAATCTTAAATGCAATTCTAATATAGTCTGAAAAATAAAAACCTGTTTGCATAACTTTACTCAAATTAATTTTTCAAAATTATTTACTAAAATTTATTTGTACAGTATAAAAAAAGACTAAAAAAGTATAAATCGTCCTTGCCGATTTTAACTAATCATAAAGTGGATGATTTGTCTTGTCTTTTTCATTTTGTTTTTTCTTCTGTTTTATTTTTAACGTATTCAATTTTGGAAGAAATATCGCTAAAGATTTCAAAAATAATTATTTAGAACAACAGGTAATTGTCATGATTTCGAAAAATTTTTCAAACGGAAAAAAAATTATGCTTAAAAAATACTTCTTTATTAGTGGTAAAAATCGTGAATGGATTTTTTTCTCATCACCGACGGCGCTCAGACATTGGATGGTGAACTTCGCCTTGTTTGCTGCCGCTCGAAGAATGCGATTTGAAAGCAGACAGCAAATTCATCTTCAAGTCGGATTTACGACACCGTTTCAATATGTTGATGAAACGTTATCTGATGTTATGGTTATTTTAAACTAATGAGAATTGTAATAAAGTACCGTAATCATGATCTCAACTGGAACGAAAGAAACAGACACTTCATGGTTAATATTTAAGCACTAATATTTAATATTTATTAAATCTCAACCTTTTAAAACAAAAAGAAATAAAATTATGCTTGGATTTTTAATATATCAAAATACTAGGAAGGTTATGTTACCCAACATTTTTTGTTTCGCTAATGGTTGCATTTTCTTATTAACATTTAATATTAATAATTAAAACTTAAAAAATTTGAAAAATATGGTAAATTTTAATGAGTTTTTAAAATATTGCTGTCTAACAAATTATTACAATCATTCCTTAAATTTTTTTCAGTTTCATTATTTTATTTTATAATTAAAATACATTATTTTAAAAATGTATTTCCACTTCCAGTATTTTAGAAATTAGAAATATAAAATTATATATATATATATATATATATATATATATATATATATATATATATATATTGTAAATAAAATTACCGTCAAAGGAATATGCACCACAAAGAAAATTACTTCATCCCATGTGCACGTTCTGTAATCAACTTTAAAGAAATGTGTAATTAATGTGTTTTTATTGCTAACTTTTAATGCAAAGCATACGTTAGGACTTCAAATGACTTTTTCTTTACAGAACTGTGAATAAATGGAGTCGAAACAAGCGATGGAAAAGACTTGTGGCAACAGCACTTGCGAATGCCAAGATTGTCAGAAAGGAGCATGCTGCTGCGCCGTCGAAGTTTGTCCATGTTGCAGAGGCTGCAAAACAATAGAGAGATGCGATTGCGGCGATGACTGCCGATGCTGTTCATCCTGCGAAACCAAAGATTGCTCTTGTAGAGATGGCTGCCAGTGCTGTGAGGACTTGGTAGTTTGCGTTTGTAGAGACGGCCGCAAGCGCTGTGATGAAGAAGCATGTCAAACAACCGGATCTTGCGCTTGTGGAGATACATGCCACTGCTGTGGAACCTGCCAAACCGAAAAGTCTTGTTCCTGTGGGGAAAACTGCCAATGTTGTGACAGTCTAGAATGTAAGAACAAAGATGCTTGTGTTTGCGGAACCACCTGCAAATGTTGTGGTAGTAAAGCTTGCATGAACAAAACGACTTGTGTTTGTGAAGATGCTTGCAAATGCTGTGACAGTGAAGTTAGAACAAAAGAAGATTGTCTATGTGGAGATGATTGCCAGTGTTGTGACAGCTTAGGATACAACAAAGGAGTTTGTGTTTGTGGAGATGTCTGCCAATGCTGCGACAAGCAAGCCTGCAAGAGCAAAGGAGCCTGCGTCTGTGGAGATATCTGCAAATGCTGCGACAAACAAGCTTGTGTTTGTGGAGATATCTGCCAATGCTGCGATGAAAAAGCCTGCAAGAGCAAAGTAGCTTGCATTTGTGGAGATAAATGCCAGTGCTGCGATAAAGAAGCCTGCAAAAGCAAAGGAAGCTGCGTCTGTGGAGATGCCTGTCAATGCTGTGACAAACAAGCCTGCAAGAGCAAAGTAGCCTGCGTTTGTGGAGATGTCTGCCAGTGTTGCGACAAACAAGCTTCCAAGAGCAAAGTAGCCTGAATTTGTGGCGATAAATGTCAGTGCTGCTATAAGCAAGCTTGTGGCACTGAAAAAACCAGTACTTGTTGAGAAGTTTTTTAAAAATTAAGAAATAGTTATAATGCTTGTGTAAAGGTATGGAATGAGGATTTCACAAAACGGTATCTAAATAAATAGCTCAGTAATAATCGTTTGTTTTATATGTAAGCAACTCTCAAATGCATAAAGACATTCAGCATAAATGTATTGTTTTCTTTATGATATGAATTTATAGGAGTCATAATTGCACCAGAAAAATGTATAAACAAAATATTCGAAAAATAGTTTTATACATTAATTAGAATTAATCATTTTACCATGAAAAATCTATTCAAGATGATACTGTTATTGTCAACACAAACTGTAGTATTTATTAATAAAATTTATTTTTTTTATTTAATTTTCAGATTTCATTTTTTCACTTTTCTTTTACTTAAAAAGGGCCACACACATTCTAGTTTAAGCTTAAAATCAAAGTGCATTTTCATTACAAAAATATTTTTCAAGCACTTTGGTAAAGTTAGTCTTATTTAGATTTCTTTGCAAAATTTATACTGAAGACAACTAAATGATTATGAAACTCCAAAAACCTAACAGCTGAAAACTTTAAAAGTATTGCTTTCTGCTTTACAAACTAAAAATACTTTATATCTGATATAAATTCAAGTGTTTGTTGAGAGTTAATACTTTAAACATATTTTATAAAGATGGAAATTACCACTAAATTTATATTTCATTAAAAAAAGATGAGATTGATTGAAAACAATGGTTTAGTGATAACAAATGTGCAACAATATATTACCTATACTTTATACTAAGGAAGCAATATTCTTGTTTTATCCCCACTAATATATATATATATATATATATATATATATATAATGGATATTCACCTAACCTGAACATATGCTTTGCACCCCAGAGCCTTTCGATCAAGAAAACCGAGATGGGCATTGTAGGCCTTACTCCACATGCGCTGTCGTGCCACAGAGAAAGAAGATAAATGGATATTTTTATAATTGATTATAACCATTGCTTACATGCAAAAAAAAAAAAAATTTAAAGTTTAACATCTCTCATAATTGATATTAAAGTTTTTAAATAAAAAATCTCCTTAATGTTTTAATTTCATGTCACTTGTAAAAGAACTATTTGTGTATGAATCAATATAGTAAATTAAGTTGACAAGTCAACGTATTCAAAGAAGATCTAATGTCACATAAAATGTGGGTGGGTTTACTTTCCCAGATCTACAATGGTAAATTCATGAACATGGTAGTAATTTCGATTAAAAATTAGTTAAAACAATAGAGATTAATCCTTCCAAATGTTACACCATAACTAAAGAGATTAGCAAAAAAGAGCAATTTACGCATCTTTTGTTTCAACAAGAGAAAAGTCTTTGAAAAATCAGGATGTAATGATTGAAATTTTTGGAAATTTTAAAAGAAATTTCAATAAAAAAATTTAATAACGTCTGGTTATTAAAGTGCAAGAAAAGAGACAGTAGGAAAACTGAAGTGAATTTTTATGAAATTCAACATCAGTAATTCTTTAAGAAAGGTAAATTTTCAATAATATTCCTGACTGTTATAGAAACATTTTTTTAAAAATATATAATAAAACAAGAATTCATTTATTGTTGTTTTATTATTCATTTTATTTTAAGTATCTAATGACAAAGTTTAAAGAAGTTTATTTAAGATAAATTTAACACTGATTTTTGGTAAGATATAAATGACATATTGACCATAAAATAAACAGAATACTCAAAGTCAATATATTTTATATTCCAAATCTAGTTACTTAATCCATTGAATTTTCTTACTTTATATCTTCTCATTTACATATATAAAAATTTTAAATTCTTACTCTCTCAAATCTTTTGGGCCAAGCCTGCCAACTTTCATGGGTTGTAGTTTCCAATAAAATACAAAGCATTCATGGAAAATTTTAGATTTGAAAAAATTATATTTACTATACACTTAGCTTTGTACAAAACGCTATTTTGCACCACTGTCAAATGTATGTCAACTAAAAAATAATCGTATGAGGTGTGGAATATTTGGAAATTCCTTTTTATAGTTAAGTTATTAAATATTGAAGTCTAGACTTCTTTCATCACGTTCCAATCCATATTCGATCAACGACGTTTAAGGAAAACTAAACACATTTTATCAATGATAGAACAATTGTATGATGTACATAATTGTTGCCTTCTTATAGTGGAATTTATATATATATATATATAATATATAATATATATAAATAATATATATATATAATAAATATATATAATAAATATATAAGAACCATAATATATTATAAAATAAATTTACTTAATAAATGTACTTGATGTACGTCAAAAAATTATTTAGGGTAATTCTATAAATTGTATAAATTAAATTTTATAAGCCTGAATAAAAGTGGAATATTCATGTTCTGACATTTTCAAATGCTGCTATACAAACAGAAAGTAACACAAATTAGTTTCCTGAAACTAATTAACAAGTCAGTAACTTGAAAAAACTTGACATGCACTGATAAACAACTAAAATAATATTTTATAGTAGTAATAAAATATTTTTAATCACACACTAATGTGAAAAGATCATTATGAATGAAAATGTAAATTTTTAGATTCAAATAGTTTTAAAGAAAAATAGAGAAGTAAAATTTTTATCTGAAATTCAACAGTTAAATAAACACAAAGATACAATAATTTAACACTTCAAAAATTTTATTCTTCACAGTATATAAAATGATTTTACATGATGATGTAATATATATATCTTATTTACAGTTAATATTAATGCCTCAACACAATGTAGAAAGGAATCTAGCAAATCAAAAGTGAAACCTTTAAGATATATAAGTAAATAAAACAATTTTTTTCAATTAAAAAAATCAGCTATTACAAAAAATTTATTTTATATACATGTTATTTTATTAAAAATAGAACAGAATATTTTTATGAAGTATTTTAATGTTATGGTAAATATTTATTTTTTATTATAAAGATGAAATATTTTTTACTTTCACTTTCAAGAACATGTTTACAGCAATGAAATACAAATACCTATATAAGAAATATAACCACTGTAAATTTCACCAATGCATGAAAAAATGAACTTTAATGTTAGAAAGTGAAAGGAACTGTGCCTGGCCGCTATGCGGCGCTGTTTGTCACTTTTTAATTTTCTATTCTTTTGTAGTGTAGTAGAAGAGTAAAATTGCTGCAATAAAGTTGTGCTTTTGCGTTTTGTCTTGAATTCTTAGTTTTCCTTAATTTGGTTTTTGTTGAAACTTATTGGAAAACACTTTTATGTTCATGGCAAAATATCTCCAGCATCGTGTATATGCAAACCCCATGGAAAAGAACATTGAAAGTATTTGTTAAAAATACTTATTTTCGAATTTGACACAACATTTTGGTACCCTCGGCGGGACAGAGTATTTTGTTATGATTTTCAATTGAACTTCGAGTTTCAAGATGGATGTTGGCGCTCTTAAAACTCAAAGAAAAGGATTACGAACAGCATTCTCTTTTACTCTGAAGAAAATTGAACTAGAATTATCGAAAGAAGTAAGTGATATAAAAACGCTTTCGATTTTGAAATGTCAGTTAAATGATAAATTTCAGAGACTGGATGTTTGTCAAACTGAGATTTCTGAGAAATTTTTGCAGTCTGAAAATGTTGAACAATTATTTAACAGTGATTTTGTTGAAGCTGAAAATTACCGAGATCAATTTATTGAAATGTCTTCGCAAATTGATTTGAAATTAAAGGAACCGCCCCTTCCATGTGATAAGGAATCGAGAAAGTTCAAATTACCAAAAATTGAGATTAAAAAATTCAATGGAGAGGCAAAGGAATATTTAACCTTTTGAAGTCAATTTTAAAAGATCCATGAGGACAGAACCATTGCCATTGAAGACAAAATTCAATATTTATTGCAATCTCTGGAGCCAGGCTCTAAAGCTGAGCGGTTAGTGCTTAGCTACCCAGCTACTGCAGGAAACTATCCGAAAGCAATTCAACAGTTGAGGGAGCGTTTTGGGAGTGAAGATTTATTAGTGCAGATTTATGTTCGAGATTTATTATCAATGGTTATAAAGAATGCATCTACAGGAAGAGTGAGAACTGATTTACCATCTCTTTATGATGAACTAGAGAGCAAACTACAAGCACTAGAGTCTTGGAAGAACTCAAGAAAAATACAGCGATTTCCTAATGTCGTTGGTGGAGAGTTGTCTGCCTGAGGAAGTCTTGGTCGCCTGGGAAAGGAGCCGTAACCATGACTCTTCAAAAACAAGATCTTTAGAACTTTTAATGGTCTTCCTTCGCCAGGAGGTTAAGGGGGAGGAAATGGTGTTACTGGCCCACTCTGGATTCGGCCACCGTCAAAATCAACGGAAAATGGAGCAGGTAAAACCAGCTGAACAGGTAACAGCATCAGCACTCGTAAGTTTGGAAAATGCAGGTAAGAAAATAGTTACTTGTATTTTTTGCGATAAATCGCACCCTAGTGAAAAATGTTTTATGGCGAAGAAAATGACATTAGTTGATAAAAAGCAATTGTTATTAAATAAAGGTGCATGTTTTTCTTGTTTAAAGAAAGCTGGACATTTAAGTAAATATTGCAGTAAAAAAAATCAATTTCATTGTTCTAATTGTAAAAATAATCATTATGATATGTGTAATAAGCAAGAAAATTATGAAGTGACAAACAGTGCCGCGTAGCAGCCAGGCACAGTTCCTTTCACTTTCTAACATCCTCCCCCCCTTGAGACTCGGACTGAGTCTCAATCTCATAACATACATTATTGAAAAGATCAAGTCTCTTTGGTATTTTCACAATCTACCAGAAGAAGTAAATTTTTTCAAAATAACATTTTCAGGTCTCATTTGACCTCCCGAAGAAGTTACATCAACAGGAACAGGTTCCTCATCAATTCGTTTCTTATCAACATTAATATTATCTTCATTTGCCTGTATCTCCATTTGAAAGATACGTTGTATCGATCACAAAACTGTTCCATGTTGGGTTTTAAGCCTTATGGTACGAATCTTATCATCGCGACCGGGAATTAATTCTATGATTTTTGCTAATGGCCAAAATAAACGTTTTTTGTTATCATCTCCTATTAATACAAATTCTCCTACTTTAGGAACGCGAGATCGCTTTTCATTCTGTTTTTGAACCAGTTGACTCAAATATTCTTTTCTAAAACGTTGTTTCAAATCACTTAAAAGTTTACTTCTATATTTTATTCGTTTTACAAGACTCTGTCTGTTTACTTGATCAATATCCTGGACATCGAAGTTCCGATTTTCGATAAGAAACATTGCAGGCGTCAAAAGAACCAATTCCTGTGGATTTTCAGATACATAAGTCAATGGTCTACAGTTAATTATAGATTCACAATGACAAATAATGGTATACAATTCTTCATATGTTAACACAGATTTACCCAAAGTGCATTTTAACGATAATTTACATTTTAAATTTAAAGGTAATACATTTTAGATATTTTGATATTCAACATAATTAAATGATAAATCAAAGACAAAAAGTATTAATTATTATAGATAATTTTACTATTTTTATAATAAATAATTACTTATTATTAATAATAATTATTATATATAAATATTTAAATTTGGTTTGTCCCTCTAAGGTAATTTGTTGCAAATGAGGGCTAATTAGACCGGAATCTGCAATTTTAAGGATTCTAAATTATAAACAATATCCAAACCAAAGGTGGTATTCAAACCCAGAAATAGTTTAACCAAAGGTCAGAACCCCAGCTATTTTTTGAGTATAGCTTTAATTTAAATTTTAATTAATTACGTTTTTATGACACATATATATTTGATATTATACAATTCACATAATGTACAGAATCAAAGCAAGCTAATTGAGATCTTCAGTTCTTATCATGATGATACCTAACATATAAAACAGTATAAAGACATGAATATTCTGTATGTTGAACAAATCTTGGAGTAAAGATGGACTAAGGAAATACTCCCATAAAAGTTATTTCTAAAATAAGTTTTGGAAATATGATACAACAAAGTTACAAATTTGGAAAAAAACGTCTATCAGTTTACAAATGACATGCACAAAATAAAATCTGTTAATAGTATAATAAAAGAATGTTAAATAGGAAATTATAGTTTTATCCAAATACATAAATAATTACAGTAATATTCCATTCAATTTTAAAGCTCTATTGTATCTTAATGAAGTTATAAGGTGTTTTACATCTAATTTTCAATTAAAGAAAAATTAATTTATTTAAAAATAAATTAATTACTGTTCTGACTAATTACTGTTATATAAATCAGAGCAATGTTCAGTTTAAATTGGCATTGATTAAAAATAAAATTTAATTTTAATGATAAACAATATACTATAACTTTGTTTACTTGCAGATAGTGAATAATGTAACATTTAATTTCATTGCAACTTTTTAAAATTTAGCATTGAAATTGACAAAATTTACAATTGATATAGTACATACATGAAACTTTACCTATTTTCTATGATTTATAAATGTTAGGCATACGGAACCCAGTTGCTGCCATCTTCGGGAGTAAGATTCCCAGTTACTAAAAGGACTATATCAACTACCCACCAAATGCCCAATCCTCCCAAAGTAAGAAGTTTCCCAACAGCTGTTCCAGTATGACCCAGACAGAATCTATCTATCCCAAGAAATCCAAGGAGTACAGAATAAAGTAAAGTAGTCAAGAAATAATGTCCAGAATACCTAAAGCAGAAATTAATTAAAAAAAATTATTAACCTTTAATACTTAAAAAAATAAATTAGTACAAAATTTAAAGATACATTTAATGGAGAAGTGTAAAGTGATTATCACTACTTATTGATGTATAACTTTTTTTCAAAACTATGGAAACATAAAACCTATCCAGTATAATTTAAATTATATTTTCTTATACAAAATTAAAAGGTTTTCAAACTACTTTATCATAAAATACAAACAAGAAAAATCAAAATCTATATGAAATCTAATTTTAAAATACTAATAAATTTAATAATAAATTTGTTAAATAAAAATTAATTTGTTTTTAAATAGATCTACAATTTTGGAACAAATTTATAGCAGGTTATGTAATGATTATTTTACTTGCATTACTTGATTTAAAAAACTCCAAATTATAAAATATAATGAAACTTTTGACAAAAATGTATCTCTCACTCCTCAAAGAAGATATATTGGCACCTTCATGTATAAATGTTACTTTTGAAAACTATAAGCAACAATAGCTGCAACTGAAGCAAAAATTCATTCAAAAATAACCATTTTGAGGGAAAGGTTTGTGAAATTGCCCTACATTAACATAAATGATGTTGCAAAAATGGCCACATGTTAAAACTCTTTGATGACGAATTTCGAAACAGCCTACTTTCTGTTCCAAATAGTCTTCATTTGTTTCTGTTTATCTTCTATATACTTCTGAACAATTGGCAAAGTAAAAAATTGCATTGATGGTTCAGCGGTATCAAAAAATGAATAATTACACAATGCTATTATTTATCGGATGTCTGATCAATAGTAGAATTTAGGTAATGTCATAAAATATTTTCAAGAATAAGAATTTCATTCTCAGTTCTCAATTACATAGTCAATTACCAAGTCATTTCTCAGGAAAATACTTTAAAATGTATTTCTAAGCACTTTTTGATAATAATTGTTTGTATAGATGATATGTAAATTTTGCATATTATTTAAAATGGCACAAGTAATTCCACAATAAATTTAAAAGAATTCACTAGTTAACCACTCAAAAGGAATTAAATAAGTTTTTTTGATATTCATAACAACTTTAAGTTACCCAGTACTTCTAAACTTAATTTAATCCAGGCTAATGTGAGCTTAAAAAGCATATGCAGTGGGTCTATGAGACTAATGCAGCTATTTATATATTCATTATGTTAAGGTTTATTTGTTGCTCAAAAGTCCTCTTGTACACATAAGGGCTAGTTAGAAAGGGACCAACATTTTTAAATGGTTTCCAAACCATTGAGATCCAAACCCAAGGTGGGAGGTCGAACTCGTGAATTGTTGCCAGAGTGCTAACTATATGGTTGTCGGTTCCTCTATTTTTGTAAAAAGTAATGAGATTAAAAGAAAACATCTTTTAAGTTGTAAAATTTAAAGAACAGTTATTATTATTATTATACATGCATGCATACTTACATACACAATGCTAGTATTTGTATGTATACAAAGATATATATACATACACACATATATATATATATATATATATATATACATATATATACATACATATATATATATATATATATATATATATATATATATATATATATATATATACATATATATACATACATATATATATATATACATATATATATATATATATATATATATATATATATATATATATATATATATATATATATATATATATATATATATATACATATATATACATATATACATATATACATATATATATATATATATATATATATATATATATATATATATATATACATATATATACATATATACATATATATACATATATATATATATATATATATATATATATATATATATATACATATATATATATACATATATATATATATATATATATATATATATATATATATATATATATATATATATATATATATATATATATATATATATATATATATATATATATATATATATATATATATATACATATATATACATATATATACATATATATATATACATATATATACATATATACATATATATACATATATATATATATATACATATATATATATACATATATATATACATATATATATACATATGTATATACATATACATATATACATATATATATATACATATGTATATACATATACATATATATATATATATACATATACATATACATATATATATATATATACATATACATATATATATATATATATATATATATATATATATATATATATATATATATTTGTGCTGTTATCCAAAAAATATACAAAACCAATCAATGCTTTCTCTATTATTGCAGTTTCTTTGGCATTGTAACCATATTTGATGTTGCTTATATTTCTCTAAATGTTAATTTGGGCTAAATATAATATTCAATAAACAGTTGTCTTAATTAGCTATCGAACATACATTTTTCTGCAACCAATGCTTCCTAATAATATGTATAATAATATGAAAAAAAAGTATAATATTATGAAAAGAAATTGTAAAAATTCACTGAATTTTAGTTTGACTTAACATTGTATCTTTTTACCAATACAGAAAATTTAAGACAAAAAAGTACTTTTTTCCAGAAGTATTGTTGTAATCATGATCTTTATCCAAAGTAGATTTATGCTCAGTAAATATCCATTCATCAATTATTTCTTCATACAACCTCTTTATTCATTGATTCTTCATAAGTTGATACATCTTTAAGTATATATTAAACCCTTTCACTCCCTCCTTGTTTGAATTATCACTTCATTTTACTCCAAAA
Organism: Latrodectus hesperus; assembly: GCA_037975125.1. Classification (NCBI taxonomy): domain Eukaryota; kingdom Metazoa; phylum Arthropoda; class Arachnida; order Araneae; family Theridiidae; genus Latrodectus; species Latrodectus hesperus. The sequence goes on along the minus strand of CM075857.1, from coordinate 30,250,785 downwards.
CTTAGAAAAGTTACCTAAAATCTGAATGAGTATATGCACCAGACCAAGAACATAACATTAATATTAAGAAAAGAGATAATCAGAAAAGTGGAAATTACAACCATTAGAAAGTGATCATAAACACTGCTACTGAGGATCTGGAGTACTTTTTTAAAAAAGAGTTTATCTATGCTGTGTTTTAGAACAACCTGGCCGCTGAGACCCAAGCTAGGGGTCACAGTTTAAAATAATACTTTCACAATTATGTAAGCATTCTATAAATTGTTTTCCTTAGTTGAATCATTTAGAATATTTAAGTATTACATAATTATTTAGTATTACATTACATATTTAAGTATTACAAAAAAACAAGTATTACATAATTAAAACACTTTGATTTACAATTCAACACACTGAAGTTACAAGAAAAACACATGATTAATTTACCAAATAAAGTATTTCTTTTGGCATTCAGAATATGTAAGTATTATATGTACAAAAAGAGCTCAACTGTATAACTATTTTATATTTTACTAACTAAATTTTCATTTGGCTATGTAAAGGAATAAAAAAAATATCTTTAAATTTACAGCCAAGTTCATCCACAATTATAAAAAGATAACAAAAATTTATATTAAATTTACTTTATGCAAGGAAATCCATCTCTCAAGAAAATTCTGTCACCATAGCATTCAATACCAGATAAAACTGTACAATTAACCGATGTTAGTTGCACATCTTCATATTTTTGGCCACCATACTGAAGTATATACATAAATTAGTAAAAAATAGGAATCTTTGAAGTGTTTAAATGAGTAAGAAATATTTTATTTTATGACATCACAACCAATTTTACAGGAAGAATATGTAAAGTTAAATTTCATTCAATTATAAAAGTTTAAACAGTTCAAAGACTGAATCATTCAAGCAATACATAAAAATATTAAAACTAACAAGAAATAATTCTTTTTAAAATTACATAAATGGAATATTTTCAAATTGTGATTATTGGCAGATGTTTAGAATTTCAAGTTTTTTCCAAAAATACCTAATATATCAAATAAGTTAAATTCAATTTTAAAATAAAAGTCAACAGATAAATTGAGAATAATTTGGAAAGATAAAATGAATCTAATGGGATTTTAGAGAGTAAATAAAAAAAATTCTATAGATCAATTACATTATAAAGCAATTTTAGTCCTTTTAAGAAAAACTATATATATATATAGGTAGGTAGTTAAGTATTTTAAAATGTAAAGTATGATAGATGATGTTTCCAATTAAAAAAAAATAACACATTTATATTTACTGTTTTCAGTCTTCAGAGACAAAATAAGAATATCTCAAATAAAGTCTTATTTGTAGAAATATATCAATATTAATACTAACATACATAAAGTTAAGAATTAAAATTAGTACAATTTTTAATAATTAACTATTATAATGTGAGGATAAAGCTTTCTTCCTTTTAAAACTGATAATCTAACTTGTATAAATATTTTAATGAAGAATTTAATATACATGAATATAATGTATATCATGAGCACAATAGCATAAATAAAAATCAAGAGTGACTTGGAAAAGTTAAGAAATTCAGACAATATAACAAATTCTTATGGACAGTTTACTGTCTCTAACATATGCAATTAATAGTTTTACATATATAATTAATAATTTTATTAATAATGTGGCTTTAGAATCCCAAACATTATATTTCACATATAAATGAAGAGAATGCTATTTCTGTTAAAATAAGCACCAGTATCCAAGAGTTTAATGTTCTTTCTATTTTTAATCAATCGTAAAACACTTTTATTTTTAGGTATCTGTCTTTATCTTGAGTAGTGAAGAATAAAGAAAGGTACAGCCAGATGCAATTTCATTGGAGCCTCCAAATTTCAGTGCGAATGGAGCATTTGATATTAAAAACTTTTGCAGCAAATAAATTTATAAGTACTTTAAATATATGCCTCCCATTTACTTTAAGATTACTAATCCCAATTAAATTATTTTTAATAATTAAACTTCCAATTTTGCACTTTAGTTTAAAAATTTTTGCACATTAATTCAGATAGAATAGATTAAATATCATAAATAATATGTTCTTTCATTAAATTCAGAAATTTGAAATACTTGTGACAAATATTTTTAAATATTTACTTTTGTACAGCCATATCCAAGTTCTTCTCTTGCTGTTTCATTTCCTTTTAAATCTATTGGATCTGAACAAACTAAAAATTCGATGTCCCTAAAAGAGTGCATAAAACATTGGAAATAAAATTTTTTTTTTTTTTTACTTATGTATTAGCATAGACTTCGATGGCAAAATAGGAGCTGGAGAGAGGTATTTTTATTGTTCATTATTTACATCAATAATAAATTAAATGGTCTTCATGAAATGAATTTCTTATGAATATTTACTGATTTAAATTCATTAATATAAAATGTAATCAAAAAATTTTATCGATAATTCAACATATCAACTTTATTATTTTACCATTGATGTTTGAAATCTATAAATTTGCGTTTTTTGTTAATTTTGTAAAATTTGTTGAGCATATTGATAGATAGCAACAATGTATGAAATATTTGTCACCATTTCAGCCATTTCCCTCGATTGGGTTTCCATCATACGTATGACGCCATACGGCCTTGGCAACTTTCTGAAAATTTTGTCAAGGGTGACCATACGGTAAACTTTTACCAAGATATGTAATCCTTATTAATATAAGAAACAGATGTAAAATTTTAATAATTTTTAAATACAAGTAAGAGAGAAGTTAATTAATATCTAAAGTGAAACAAATTTTATTTGTTATTCATACTGCAAGTAACATAAAAGATATTATAGATTTATATGCACTATATACTGACAATGAAAAATTTCAATTTATTAAATAAATCTGTTGGTGCAATCTCTGAATGAAAATATTTGTAATTAAACCACAACATTTAGGGACTTTTTTCATAAAAATGGTCAAAGAAAAAATATGTAAACAACAAATTTTGTTGGAAAATCAAATCGCTCAGGAAAGCACATTGATATTACAAGGTTTTCATAAAATATCTATAATAATATTTGTACAATACATTCCATTACATTAACTACAATTAAACAATTTCCAAGATATAGTAAAACCTTAAGCAATATTCATGCTGTTTCAACATTTTTTTATATAATATATAAATAAATTTTGCACTTTAATATTTTTATCACTCTACTTCTATATTTTTTTATACTTTTATGGGCAAAATGAAATTTAATTTTATATATATTTTTTTAACCTCAAAATTTTCTGTAGTGAAGTTTTTAATTGTCAACAAGAATGTTTTAAATTGACAGCAAGTCAATTAAAAACATTTATGTTGAATTATTAAATAGTCTTCTATTATATTCAATTTTTTAAAGAACTTATAACTGATTTATGGCTTTTAAAATGTTGATTTAATCCATTTTCCTGAATGTGATTAAAAAAATCAATTTATGATAGAACTTATACAAAGATAACAATCTGAAATAAATAAATGTAAAGATGGAAAAATAGTTTTCCATGCCAACAAAATTATAAATATGTTCAATGGCAAAATCAATAGCAATTCTTCCAGAGATTTACAAAAAGGAACAGTTAAAAGTCAAAAATATGAATTTATTTTTTGATGATCAATTTTAAATATTTCTGAAGATGTAATATGTATTAAACTTAAAAATAAAGAAACTTTCAAGACTGCAATCACATATTAGTGTCAGACATTATCAACAACTAATTTTTATTTTAAGAAATTACTTCATGGATTCTTTATCATTACATTCATTACTACTGTTCATTCACTTTCCTGTATTTTTCTTTAAACATAACTTTTCTTTACTACTATTAAATTACTGTATGCAATATTTGTCATATCTTCCCAAATAGTGGCACACAGACTTGACATAAATTCCTATTAAAGTGTTAAAGAACAAAGTTTATCTAAGCACTGTCACAAAAACTTGAAGATCAAAAACTTAAGTCAAATTTATCAAGATAAAAATATTATAGCATATGTCACATTTGTCTGTTTATAATTATTCCTAACTAACTGCACATCATTAACTTACAGTAAAGTGAAGATGGATAATGGTAATTATAAAGTTATAACACCTCTGTGCAGACTAATGACATTTCAAATATTGAAACATACAATATTTCAACACTTAAAGTGCAGTTAATAAAAAATTTCACTAATTTAGTGAAAACATTTGAAAAGATAAAACTGCAGTTTAATACAATTCAATTTTTCTTTTTCTGCAATAAATTCTAAAAATAGTGAAAATGTTGCAGAGCATAAGTTAAAACTATAAATATAGTAAGAATAATAACATAGAAATTTTTTTAAATAAATGTATCATGATAAATGGCACTAAGAATGCAATTTTGAAAGAATTTTAAACTACAGTGAGTACCAAATAAGTTATTAAAATTTATATGATCACAGTATTACACGTGTAAGAAAAAACAGTTCCATATTGTACATTAATACCATACATTACACTTACAAAGTATAACAAGGAACATAAGGAGAATGAGGGTTTCTCGACAAATCAGAACATTCATCTCTTGAACACTGAAAAGGTTTAGATGAGGTATCACATGCACATAGGTGAATTTCTTTCACCATAAAATAAAATAATAATAAGGTCCAAAATTTAAAATTCATGTTAAATCTAAAACAACACTACAGAAACAGATGACATCACTAGATGAAAGAAAATAAAGAAATGCTCAAAAATTTATTAAGCATTTAATTTTATCTTTACAAAACCAAATTATAAATCTGCTTCTTATGCGAGAATAAATCCATTTGTTTTGAAATTAACTCGTTGCCAATCAACTCATGTTTGGCAATTTATTGCTTTTGGTGAGTTTTTCACAACAAAAATTCTGCAGTAATTTGATAGAGTTTTGTTTTTTATTTTGCCCACTTGCGACATTAGCGATAAAAATCCTCAAAAGCGGTCACACTGAAGATAAACTCAAGTTAGAAATTTTGATTTTATACGCGGAATATTTCAAACTTTAATCACTTTTTACTGTCCCTTCATACAACTGGCTACGTAATCTGCGCGTGCGCAAAACATGAAATAGGGAAAGAAAAGCAACCCTAAACCATTACAATCGGTTGATACGGACTAGCTTACCGCAAATTATGCTGGCTTTAAAAGCAAAAAATCTCAGACATGCAATCAGCTGGGAAGAAAAATTTGAAAATATAATAAAATATTAGCTGACTTTAAAAATAAAAAATATCCTCATTGTTGTGTTGCTTATCCTCAATAGATATGACATAAGTCGGATCAACTCTAGAAGGTTGTTAATTGCCAGAAAATCAATAACAGTGAGGGTTGTCCTTACTATTTAATATCATCGATTTAAGAATGACAGTAAAAGTAAGCCCTTATTACATTAGAGTTGCCTTAAACCGATGATAGTCAGGACAACCCTTACTGTCATTGATTTTCTGGCAATTAACAACCTTTTGGAGTTGATCCGACTTATGTCAGATCTATTTAGGATAAGCAACACAACAATGTCCGTTATAATTAGTCCAACACAATTCAGTATACGTTTCGGTGAGGCTGGATAGTCGCAGCATTTTCTTCATGTGGGATAGACCTCAGTGCCTGTTTCGAATGAGAGACATTTTAGCAACAAAACCATTTGGAAGATTCTCGTGAATGGCCAAGTGACAAGCTTCAATTATTATTTGCTATATACACAAAAACTGCAATTTTCAACTAGCTGAAACTGTACACTAAGATGAATTTTGAATAAAAATTAGTTTTTAATTGGAATTCTATAAGGGACAGTATCCAAAATTCATTAATGAACGATTTACTTCCAATTATTTATATCTTTGCTATATCTATAATCAATTTTTGCTTACTACCTTTTCATTTTTACACGTGTTTGAAGAATAACGATAATGTAAGTTTTAATTATGTTAAATAAATAATTTCTCTAAAAGGTGCAAGGCCAGGGGAATAGTATGTGGAGGACTAATAATGAAGATCTCCACAAGAAAGCATTGTTTTATAATTGATTTCACATGATGTTTAGAACACAATATCAGAAGGGATAAATTCCTTTGATGTTTCAAAATCTATTATTTTTTCTTTATTTACAATATTAACCCATGTCGCTGTCAATCGTGAGGTAAATTGAATATATATTATCCAGAATAATGTACCCATTTTTTTAAAATTTTCTAAGTTTACTTGAGGAGCAGGTTGATATTATTTTAAAACTAATCTCATTTTGCTTTTCCATATTCCTGTAAATCTGCTTTTGCATAGACGAGAGCATTTGCTATGTTTTCTCCAATCAGTAATTTTTTTGTTTTGAATTCAAACGGTATTTTCTTGTATTTAAATTATATTAATAATCCAAGATTTCGCTCTTTTCAGTATTAATATTATCAGCGTTTTTATTCCATTGATTAACTTGTCATGAGAAATTTCGATTCGCTTCCAGTAGTAATGATGTCGAGTTAATGATTTCTGTATTCTGAGTTCTCAAATCTTTACTAAGTTTGTTCCGTGTTCTCTTTCATATCTTAGTACTTCTTCAGTTTTTAATCCTTCGATTTCTTCTTCCCCTTTTCTATATTCATTTTTATTTCTGCTTTTGGCTATCTACGGTAGAAATCAGCTCTCTGAATAGCAAATAATACTCTGAATTTCGCATCTTCCGTGGATTATTTGCTGTTCAGAAATTAACGTTTCAGTTCTGCTAAATTCAAATCGGAAGTTGCTTCTTTTTTTTCCACCAATTTTTTTTTCAACCAGATTTACACCAAGACTGTTACAAAACCTTCTTTCTTCCCATTTTTAGGCAAAAAAAAAAAAAAAAATTGCTTTTACTTTCTCCTCTTTAGAATTTTATTGGCAACTCTATTTTTCTTTCTATAATTCGAATTTTCACAGGCCAATCATTTCGTTTTCATTTTTTCCAGGTCTGGTTCTCGAAATCGAACGTGATGTAGTGAGAATGATCTCTGTTAATAATCATTTCTAATACACACCACAAAAAATTTATTTGTTTTAAATTTAAATTATAGGAAAACAGAACATTTTAAAACTACTTAGAGCACTTAGCTTCTACATAAACGTAACAGTTGGGTCGGCCCTCTCTTATAAGTATAGAATTGCGCCGTCCCACCCGAAGGTATTCGGCGGAGGCCCTCTCTTATAAGTCAATTGCCGAAGATACAACTTTTGTTATATTCCGGGAGCATATTTCTACAGACTAAAAGTCGCTAAACACAATCAATCGCTTCGTAATTTTAAACCACACTTAAGTGACAAGGTCGACACCTCAGTTGGCACGTTCCTCTCCATGTTTCCTCACACCAGTGGAAGGAGATTGTGACCATAACATCTGTTATGAGTCCTAGCATATTCTAACTAGGGCGGGGCATTTGCCCTGCACCTCCGCATCAGAAGGTCCCTAAAATCTAATAGAAAGTTTATTTTATGTGGTCAATCAAATATAATCATTTACCAAGTTAAATATAAATTTCATTATTGTGTAACAGAGTGGGGCTCCCAAAAAGATTTTGGTCCGGTCCCTCATTAGGCTGAATTGGAACCTGCGCCCTTGTCACCAATACTGAACACGCTAGGTCGTTGATTGTGTCAGGAATGGAACTTGTCACCTCCAGGCCTCAAAAACAATGCATTTCCCAATCAGGACATCACGCTTCCTAATGCACCCTTTCTCAAAAGAGGAGCGAATTCCGCCAAGCACGCTTTATTGATCGCCAAACAATAGCCAGATCCTAGATCACTGTGGTTTGCAATGTTTCTGTTTCCTTCATGCTCGTTTGTCGAATCATGCGCGTGAATTTGTTCCAAGTCTCTTCCCCAATAACGTAGTAGTATAGTCCAATATCTTGGAAAGTCCTAGATAGTATACTGTTTAACTCCACTATCTAATACAGCCCATTATTCTGGAAAAGTCCTTTCGGAAAGTATAATATATAATGGTTATACCAAAAGACTTAGAACAGTTTTCGACCATTTAGGTTAGTACTTTTTGTGCTCAAGATCAAAGTGATGGAATATTTTATTTTCCTTTAGAAATCAAATAAATTGATAAAAAAAAGGTAATTTGATCGGAAGAATTTATTTAATTTGTTCATGAATCCTCACTTTGATTTGGAAATGTTCGCTTAAGTTATACAAAATTATCCTTATATAATTTGCTGCTAAGGTGTATAGGAAGTGGGAGCCATATTTAATTACTATGGGAGAAATATGGAAAGTAATGCAACAGATCTAAACAGCAAACGGCTTGAAAGTCACAGCTTTCCTCCCCCCCCCCCCAAAAAAAAAAACTAATGATAAACTACATTTAAATTTTATTTCCATTTATAATTTCTTGCAGCAGATTCCACGAAAGACTCGAGACAAAAGCTTCTACCTAATTTTTAAACATTTTGATTTCGAATTTTATCCATAGCGTAAAACAATTGCATAGTTCTTTATCAAAGATTTAAAAAATAACGAATCGGCAAATATTTACGGAAATTAAGGAATTATAGAATCATTTAATATCACGTAGTAAATGGGTGAAGTATTGGAAAATTCAAGGGGAAAAAATTTCCCTTTTGCCTTTAAATGTGTTTTATCTACATGCAAAACGATTTTTCAATCATTTGAACTAATTTTTTCATCTACCTCAATAGTAAGTCATCGCACGCAATTTTGTCCCAATGATTGATCTTCAGATTAATCTGAATTTTTATCAGATGTGGGAAAGGAAATATAAATTAAATAGGATATAATAGCAATTTAGGATTACGATTTTAATTAACATTCCAATGTCTAAATTTTCCCGTTTTTCACTTTGATTTTCTGATAAAGTTCTAAATTTAGTATTGAGAATACTTCCATATTAAATATTTAGATTATGAAATAATTGCACAGATGGCTTCAAAAATTTTTCATCTAGTTTTTATAATATTTATTTTTAAGTATAAAATTTATATATACATATATATATATATATATATATATATATATATATATATATATATATATATATATATATATATATATATATATATATATATATATATATATATATATAATTCATAAAATACAAAAGTTAAGTTAATCTAGACAGAAGAGGTTTTTTCTTCCCATTTTCGAGTGACTTTTGTAGTAGATGTAAAACTATATGAATTTAAATTAAGAATTTTTAATCCATAATTGTTTTCCTTCATTAAATGTTTTAGCAATAAAATCAATAAAATAAAGGAAAGGAAAGAAAAAATTCTCAAAAGCATTTTTCTTGGAAAAACGAAACAGCAACTCCTCGATAAATTAAAACTCGTGCACGTTTTGTTTCTTTCCATTCATGATTTGAGAGTTTATGAAAGAGAAATCGAAAATCAATTAATAGTGAATTTTACAGCTTCAGATTAATTCAGTGTTAATTTTTAATAAAAACAATCTTTTTATTAGATAAGTGAGGAAACATACTTGCGATATTTTTGGTATACACTGAATGGATATCTTTTCATCCCCTAACAAGATCTAGCAAGATTTTTCCTATTTATACTATTCTAAAAGAGACTTTTAATAAAATATTGATTTTTTTTTTTAATTCTGGAAAAAGAAATATTTTTTATTCTAAATATTTTTTCCTTTATGCATTAAAAGGAAATATTTATGCTTCTTTTACTAAATAATATTTCTTTTATTCTTTTACCTGAAAATTTATCATTTGAAGTATAAGTATTTAAGTTTTTCAGTTGTATATAAATTGCAAGATTGTTTAAATCTTGTTTATTAAAAACCTGGAAAAAAGCTTTTACAGTAAAAGAAAAAAAATAGATTTGTGTCCAGTCACTGTGAGAGTTCACATAATTTCTTTGGGAATTATTTTTTTATGAGGTTCAAGTATAAAGAATTATAAACAAATGATTCCAATTATAACTATAAATAGGAATAATAAAGCTTTCAGGAACATATGTTTATTAATATTATTAAAGTTCCACATCACAATATATAAAAATAACGACACACATTACATATAATTTCACAAAACAGCCACACAAAGAAAGAAGCAACGAACAAATCCACTTCAAGATCATAAGTGACGTCAAGTGTCTTTCTGGGAAATGCACTAGTTGCGCTTAGCGCCATCTACCCACTTAAACTAACTTCAGGGAAAGTAGCTGTAATTATACCCGCTACAGAATTAAATTAAATTTTCACATTCACTTTTTAATTACAAGTTAAAATACTGTATTTTAAGAAACATTTTGTTAATTTTTTCTTCAATTTTATAAGCTATTAAAAGATGGCAGCACCATTTTTAAAAATTTCAGTCTCCCTATACTTAAATAATTTACTTTTTTAACTGTATTGTAAAATTGAAAAGGAAAACAGAATATATTTGTAAATTATAAAAGTAAATTGAGAAGTATGTTTGATTGTAGAAGAAACGAATTTGCTTTCAAAGTTAGAAATTATTAATTTTTTACTCTTTCAAGAAATTGTTTCAATTACAGTTGTCATTTTGAATCAGAACGTCAATCAAGGAATGCTGGTTAATTTAGTCCCTGAGGACTATGTCTAAGGACTAGTCCTCCAGGATGAAGGTTACGCGTGGGTCGACTTCCTCGCCTTAAAGCTCGTCCAGTTTCGAAAGCAAGGGAATTCTGGACGGCTGTGGCGACATATGGCTGTGAGACTCGGACACTGACATTATAAAATGTTAATAACTGGAGAATATTTGAACTTAAAATATTGAGAAAGATATATGGAACCATTCAAGTAAATGATAACCTATGGAGAGTAAAAACTAATTGGGAAATAAAAGCATTCATTAAAGGCAAAGACAGGGAAATTTATTAAAACAAAACTTTCATCTTGGCTCGGCCTCATCACAAACTGATAATGGCGTGGCAAAATTCTTACACTGGAAACCAATGTGGAACGGACCTGGGGGAGACCATAAAGAAGATGGTGGGATGATGTGCTGAATAACCGAATATGTTTGAAGATAATCAACTAGTAAAGGAAGACTGGAGACAGAGTCGTATGGAATGAGGTGGTGAGGCAAGCTAATAGCCATTCCGGGCTGTAAAGTCAATTAAGAGGAAGAATTAAGACTCTATTAAGTATTAATAACACAATTCTTCCAATCATTTGTTATTTTGGAATCCACTGACTGCTGCAAATATTGTGATATACAACATTATGGGTGCCTTACACGTTATATATATACATATATATATATATATATATATATATATATATATATATATATATATATATATATATATATATATATATATATATACAGGGTGATTATAAAAAAACTTTGCCAACATCTGCACTTCTAGCGTCCATTCTATTTAACCGATCAAGATGATACTTCAAATATAGTTCTTTTGAGATATGCTCTCGAGATTCTGTGAATGGCAACACAGTGGCCCTCGCGGTTACAGTTATAGTGACAGAAACTCGAAATTTTCGAATGGCAACGCCTACTTTTTACCATCGCAAAATGTTCAGCACATGCGAAAACCCTAAATAGCGTTGAAACGGTACCGATATGTCCGAAAACCGACGTGTTATACACATACAAACAGTTCTTCAAGGCGCACGGAGGAATAATGCATACGACAGAGACAAGACACTGCTCAATGATGAGAACACATAGAGAAAAAAATCTTTATTAATTTCAAACATTTTCCACATGAGTGCCATCACAGGCAATTACGCATTGCATGCGGGAGACGGTGGACAATGTCGCTGCACGCAACATGGCACGAGTGATGTTTCCAATCTCACGCCGTATAGAATCCTTTAAGTCCGACAATGTTTGAGGATTGCACAGATAAACTCTGGATTTGAGATAGCCCTCAAACCAGAAATCCATAGGCGTCAGATCTGGGGATCGCGCAGGCCACGGAAAAGGATAATAGCGTGAGATGATGCGATCACCAAAATGCTGATCCAGGAGCCTTTTAACTGACCTCGCTATATGTGGAGGTGCGCCATCTTGCATCCAAACAATGTCATTGAGTGCATTCAGCCGACGCAACTCCGGTAAGACATAATTTTTCAGCATGGCTGCATACCGAGGGCCCGTTACAGAACATGTTGCAGGGTCAGTCGGGGTCGTTTCCTCAAAGAAGAACGGGCCCAGAACAAATGTAGCTGTAATGCCGCACCACGCAGTCACTTTGGCATCAAATAATGGTACTGGCGCCACAGCATGAGGATTCGTCTCTCCCCAGAGCACACAATTCTTTGTGTTAATGCTGCCATTTAAGGTGAAATGCGCCTCGTCCGTCCATAGTATGCGAAGTGGCCAGTCGTTATCCGCATCATATCGTAACAAAAATGCATTTGCGAAGTCCAGACGTTGTTGTGGGTCACCCGGCTCCCACATCTGGACGCGCTGGAACCGATAGGGAAACATGTGAAGTACCGAGCGCAAGAGCTTGCGGACTGTTGAGTTCGGAATATCCAACACGCGCGCTATGCCTCTTGCAGTTTCTGTGTGTCCTGCAGTCACTGTATGGTGCACTTCCATGACAACGTCCTCAGAAACAGTTGGCCGTCCGGAGCGCTGTTTGTCACAGGTGCAGCCTGTATCTTCGAATTTCCGCACTAAATCACACAGAGCTTGCAGAGTACATGGGCCGCGTCGTTGTCGATGATTGCGGCGATACACACGCAAGGCTTCCGCAGCGTTCATCCCATTTTGGTAATAGAGTTTGATCAATTCATTTCCTAGGAAGACTCATATCGTCGGCATGTGCGAGTTCACGAATGACGACTTCGCATACCCGCTTGGTATTTTATAGGTTTCCTACGCTGAATATCTGGCGACCGGCGTTCTGTGATTGGTTTCTTGACTCTGTCATATGCAAATTTATTGCGTGCGCCCAGATCGTGTTTTATTGGCCGGTTTTCAGAACTCTTTTTTGTGTTTGCAGAACACGTCCGTTTTTAGACATATCGGTACCGTTTCAACGCTATTTAAGGTTTTCGCATGTGCTAAACATTTTGCGATGGTAAAAAGTAGGCGTTGCCATTCGAAAATTTCGAGTTTCTGTCACTATAACTGTAACCGCGAGGGCCACTGTGTTGCCATTCACAGAATCTTGAGCGCATATCTCAAAAGAACTATATTTGAAATATCATCTTGATCGGTTAAATAGAATGGACGCTAGAAGTGCAGATGTTGGCAAAGTTTTTTTATAATCACCCTGTATGTATGTATGTATATATATATATATATATATATATATATATATATATATATATATATATATATATATATATATATATATATATATATATATATATATAAATTGTTCATTGTTACGAGTTTTCATCGTTGCGACAAGGATGTGGTGATGGAGAAATGAAGAAGAAAAGTACTTAAAGAAACAATTTACTCTCAGTTTTTTCAATCACAAGTTAATAAAAATTTACCTTTTCAAGCTTTCGCACAGACTAAGAAACTGTATTCTTTCTATAACGAAGAAAGTAAACTTTTAGAGCTGGAGACTCATGAACTGCCAGATTGGCCGAGATCGAATTTGAAAACAAAAGCAGGTTGGCAACTCAGTTTTCAACTGACTCACCACCTGATTGATATCGATTTTTATGTCTATCGGAAGTTATTAGAAACTTCCACATTGGAGGTTTCATAAGCGTTCCCACGGCCAGGCTATGGTAACACCCATTGGTCCAATCTGCACGAAACATTGAAAATATTAACTTATATTTTGGAATTAAAATCTTGCCGAAAACATTTCCAAATGTAGTCAAGTGGCCTTAGATTTTATGAGCTCATTTCTCAGCTTTGAAAACCTTATTTTCAGGAAGTGAACGTTGTTTAAGCAATAATTGCACAAATAAAATGAAAGTAACACTAAAATAAGTGATTAAGCAAAAAGATAAATCATTCACACTATTTACATTTTTTCGAGACAATATGTACACACGCAAACATATATATAAATGTCTGTCTGCATATATGTATACATGTATTTGACAATATATTTGACCATCTTTAAAAATAAAAAAATTTATTTTATATTAACTCATATTGTTACATTGAAAATCTTTATAAATTTATAAGTAAAATTTAGATGTTATTTCAAATTAACAATATTTGATATATTGTACAAATCAATCTATAAAACCATTTATTTTTGCTTAAGCTTTGATATCCACATTTAATTGGAATGCACAATTTTTGGGATCTTATAGAAAAAGAAATTACTAATTGTTTCTTCGTATCTAATGGGCAAAAATATTTTGCATAGTAAGAGAAATGAAGATTTAAATCCTCACACTTCTGTAATAAATGGAATAAATCTTAAAGAAATTAGAAAATTATACAAAAATGTTTGTTAATTCTAATTTTAAAATATTTATTGATTAGAATAATTAATGTTGAATGATTTTGATGTAGGGTGTTTGAAGACTTGCTTTATGTACATTGTAATAAAGCGATGGCACACACAAAAAGGGAGCACACGGACAACATTCACGTTTACTGTGAAATATGCAGAGAGAAACAACTCCTTTACATTCAGGTGAAAAAAGTCTATTTTGAGTGCAATAGCAAGAAATGTATTTTGCCAAGTACATGTTTCACCACTGATTTGTAAAAATCAAACATATATTTAAAATCGGTAATTCTTTCATCAACTAAAATTACATATATTTCATTAAAATCTGTATTATTGTATTTCATTGAAATCGGCAGTCAAAAGAAAATTTTAAGAACAGTTCTAATGCAGTTATAGATCACCATAGAAGCAGGTATACAAAGTTATTACTTGAAAAATTTAATAACGCAGTTCAATACTGAGTATATATGTGAGTGACAAAATGTTAAATTAGACAAACTGTTAAATTAAAAGAAATTAAATAATATTTAAATGTTGTTATACTAGATGTACACTGAAATACCAACATGACTAAACATCTAGTATGGGACGAAGTAAAACAAAGGTTTTCCAAAATAAGATTCAAAGTTTAAAGAATAGGCGGGTAAATAACAAATGAGTTTTGATATTCAAAATTAACTACTCTTTGCAATAAGAACTATGAATCTTAAAAATGCTAAATCTTCAATAATACTACATTTGACGAATAATTTCTCTCTCTCTCAACCTAGTCATATATTTTATCATTCGTTAAATTTTTATAATTCAGAAACATATAAAACACACATTATGTATATACATACATATATTACATATATATATGAGCTCCAGTGGCTCGGTAGCTTTACGCCGCTTCCCGTAAGCTCAGCAAAATGAAGCATCATTTGCCGCGGGCAGTGGTTGGGAGGGTGACCACGGTGTACTCTCCTTCACTGGGTTGCTGGAGCTCCGTGGGTTTGAGGACGTATCCACGTTTAATGTGTGACGTCCAAAATCCTTCCGCTGGTGTGGCGTGGATGTGGAGAGGAGGGTGCAAGCTCCGGTGTGGCCTCGTCATCTGACCGTGGTTCAAAATTACGAGGCACCTTAAAAAGAGCAAAGTCGTATTTTCACCTTCGTGGTGCTCTGATCCAAACGAAAGACGCTCCCTATTGACTTAATTCGCACTGCCAAAAGCAAAAGCAAGCTTGGCTTGTCCAAGTGTCATAGGAAAACAACAACAACAACAACATATATATATACACTGTGGTCACCCTCCCAACCACTGCCCACGGCAAATGATGCTTCACTTTGCTGAGCTTATATATATTATACTATTCGAGTGCTAAATGCAGCAGTCATCCGTAAAAATGAAGTCTGCTCAGAACACCTGGAACACCTTCTTACAGTAGCGATCTTAGGTACCAGAACCTCCCTGAAAACGTGGGGCTCAATCCATCCCTTTAGCATAAAGCTTCTCAGGCGGCAACTCCGTAATATTCCGTAATGGTCTCTTTCCATGATATTACTGGGATAAAAGCGAGTCCCGATCCTTCTCTAAATCAAATGTCGTTTGTGGTACAGAAACGATACTCATCCGGAAAGAAGGTACTATGCAAAGTGGCGCCAATGGCTAACTTTCAAAGGAGTACGTTCAGGACAGCTGGCGAATAAGCCACCTATGTGAAGGTATCTGGATGAGATAAATCATGACGCTTGTCTTCCCATTGATGAGCAACGGCGTTTGCTGACTTATTTTTGACCTGTTCTGCAGAACAATGTATCAATCATGCACTGCAGTTGTTTTCCTGTGGCAGCCACTACTAACTTTTCTAAGGGGCGTAGTGCCCTGGTTAGTTAGGGCTTCATTCTCATTATAGGAAAGTAATGAGTTCAAATCATGGCTCAAATGAAAGGCTTTCGTATTCGCTAAAGGTGGCTGGAACACGTTAAAACTGGGTGCAGTCACATTGTCCTCCAAGGGAAATGATATCTTTGTGGGTCTTCTGCTTGGTCCCTACTTCAAAATCAAGAAGACTCCACCTCGCTGTTTTTATCTAACTGGTGGAGCCCAACTCAGTTCTAAGCACAAGAAAAACAGATACCTACTCTTGGAAGCTTTGAAAGAGTTTGAAATACCTCAAAAACTTATTAATTTGGTAGCTATCACTTTAAACAAGACTAAAACAAGACTAAACTTAGAGTCATCTAGAGGTAGGAAACTACAAGTTTGAAACTGTTCGCAACTTTAAATATTTGGGATCTGAATTGAATGCATCCAACGACATCGAACCTGAGATCTGCAGTAGGGTTACAGCTGCTAACCGATGCTTTTTCGACTTAAAAAAGAACCTAAAATCTACTTTCGTAAGTCGAAAAACAAAAATTTTGATATACAAATGCTTGATTCGGCCTATTCTCACTTACTCATCTGAAACGTGGACATTGACTGAGAAGGACGAAGAAACCTTCTCCATTTTCGAAAGAAAAACTTTACGAAGCATCTTTGGTGGAATAAAATGTGAGAATACGTGGCGAAGAAGAACTAATTCTGAGCTATATAAACTATATAAAGAACCAGATATTGTTAAATTTATCTCAATACAGAGATTAAAATGGGCAGGACATTTGAGCCGGATGCACGACAATCGGGTGACGAAAAACATTTTCTTGGCTCGCCCCATTGGCACCAGAAGAAGAGGACGACCGAAACTCCGATGGCGTGACTGACTTGAAACCGACCTAAAAACACTAAAAGTGAAAAACTGGATGAACTTATCCAAAAATAGGGGTTCTGGTATGCACTTCTGAGGAAGGCAAAGGCCCACCCTGGGCTGTCAGGCCAATGAAGAAGAAGAAGAAGATTACAGCCATTGTTTGAATGGTTTAAAATTATTTAATATGGATGAGAAATTTCTCCAGAGAATTTGTTTATATTCATACACGGTTCTATTTTGACATGCCTCGCACCAGCTCAAATGAGCCCCGTGGTGGGATCTGACTGAGAAGGGCAGGCTGGTCCTTACGACAAATCGCAGCTGACAGACACCTGGACACGTCAACAGCGAACCGGCTGTGGCGAAGATGAATGGAAAAAGAAACTGTGGAAAGTTTGCTGGATGCAAGTGCAGGCAGAGTGACGTCAACACATGTGAACCAACGGGAGACGGTGGCGGCCCCACAAAGATCGTCTACCGAAATTCTGCAGCATGTGCAAGATACCTCGGATGCTCCCATGTCGAGCAGAGCTATTTGCCCCCGATTGGTTGCTAGTGTTCTGCGGTCATGACGTTCGTTAAGAAGACTGCCATTGACCCCACAGTATAAACACCAACGTCTGGAATGGTACCGGATTATAGTGATGTGAAAGACGGGGTGGCACAGGATCGTTTTCTCAGATGAGTCACTCTTTCATGGTGACAGGTACAATTCGGCATCAATTTTAGAACGCCCCACCATGTGATAACGAGGTATCATGGTTTGAGGTGCCATTGCATACGATTTCAAGTCCCTCTAGTTCGTATTCCCGGCACTATGACAGCCCAACGTTACGTGGATGATGAGCTGTGACTGGTGACACTCCCCTACTTTCAGAGGATGTCCAATGCCTTTATCAGCAAGATAACGCCTGATCGCACATTGCTAGTATCAGCCAATGTGCCCTGCAAGATTTACAGCTGCTTCCTTGGTTACTGTGCTAGCCAGATTTCTCCTCAATCGAACACATTTGGGGTATGATTGAACGCCATTTGCAGACCCTGCCACTACCTCCTTCAAAAAACGCAATTTGGCAAATGGTTGGCAGAGAATAGAGAGCTATTTCTCATAGACGCCATTCGTACTCTCATTGACTCTAAGTCTAGACATGTTGCTTCTTGTATTGCTGTCCACGATGATCTTACAAACTACTGTCCCGACCCTGTTCTCTTTCTGTACTATGCATATCATTTCGAAATACAGATCACTTATTGTTCGTTGCAGTTTCTCTCTATTTGCCGAGTTTCGTCCCTTTCTGGAAATTCCTTCTTGGTGTAGCATTTCCAATGTCGGGCAGTGTACATACGTATATATGAAATTGAAAATTACAAGGATAATATGAAGCATTTATAAAAATAATAAAAAAATATTCGAAATTAAAGTTTTCTTTTATTAAGAATTTGAACAGTAATGTCATACATGAGATTTGCAACTGTGATTCTTGCAATTGTATCATAATATGCTAGTTTCGTTGACACTGTCTAATGGACACCACCTTGGATGTTTGACACTCGATGGAGTATTCTCATGAGATTCTGATGGTGCGTTTCCCTTTTTCTCTGCATTCATTTCACTATTTTCTTTGAGTCCTTCTTTCTTGGTAAGCGTGACATTGCTCAGTGTTTGAAGAAATGAATGTTTTTCCCAACTCTCCCAAGAATAGCCTTCATTTATTCAATTTGTTTCCGTTGCGTTCACTAGATATAGAGGTTCATAGTACAAATGCATTGTGCACACAGGAACCGAGCATGTTATAGAATACAATCACGGGTCAGCGATTTGTTTTCTTTCAAAAGTATATGTGTTTAAAGTTTGATCAACAACGTCCACAGCCCCTTTAGTTGAATTATAATCCAAGAACATTTATGGATTTTTTCATATCCTTTACTAACGTTTTGTTATAATTGGAAATTGTAGTAAGAATGACATTCTTATTCTTTTCTTGGGATATTGTTTACAATTGCTGAGTCTTCTGTAAAATAAAAAAATGAGGTATGAACTTCTTTATTTGGCTTTTCTTCAGGAAGTTCTGATTTATATTTTCCATTGGTGTCAAGCATAACCATATTCCGTTTTAGAAGTTGTTCCAAGTTGCAAGAAGTGAAATACATGATAACATAATATTGTACACCGGATATTCATAAGTAAGATCACACACTATTCGCATTCCTTGATTTTTTTCTGGCATTGACCCTTGTTCTTTTCCCGCGTAAATTGGCGGTTTCTGTTGATACGAAATTTTTACTGCCACATAAAGTCTATTTTTGAAGGGAACATCCGGCTATGAAATCTTATAAATTGTTCATCTACAGTAATATAAGCCTCGGTAGCGCAGTAGGCAGCGCGTCAGTCTCATAATCTACAGTAATATTCTTAATTTAATTGTATAATTTTAGTAGAATTTCTATCCAATTTTTCTAGATCTCTTCTACTGAAGCTAATTTATCCAGATTTTATTTCCCTAATGAGTGGATGTATTAGCAAAACGAATAACTCGATATGATGTAATATGATACAAGGGACATTGTCGCTTGAAATATATTTCTGCCATTTTTTTAATCTCATGAGCTTTTTGTTGATTCTCTTTATAATTTATGAACACCAGCTAACAGAAGTAATCCAGTATATGCTTGAAAATTTTTACTGTCGATATTTTTCTACTTTTTACCATAAGCCCTTTTTCTTTTCCAAAATTGCACATTTTAATGATTTGTTTTCAATTGAAGAACTGAATACTACCCCGAATGCCCTTTTAACATCGATTATCCTTGCTGTTGCATACCTCATGAGTCCTGGAGTAGTTTTCATAGTACGAGCAGCTGAAGAATGCGGCAGCGGATCCAGATATTCCATGATTCTCGGACTGAATGCTCTATTCAGGATTCATTTGTTGAATATCCAAATCATTTTGTCGAACTTTCAAATTTATTACCCGGATAATTGTTCTTCGCTGTCAGAAGCTTCTATTAGTTTAGCGTGACACAAATTTATGTGATTCTTCATTTTTTCTCACGTTCACAGACGCAGCTCTTTTACAGTATATCAGAAAGAGAAGTACGGTAAAAAAGAAATAGAAGATAAAATAAATAAACGTTGCAATAAGAGCAAATAATTTGTTACCCTGCGAATCGTGTCAACCTCTTGACGCGTTCCCTGGTCACGTGAAAAAACTCAGATGAATTAGAGAAAATATTGTGGTTATTTTCTTTAGAGTTATTAAGTTAAAGTTATTATTATTATTTTTTTGCATTGGGTTTACTCATCAGTATGATATCTTAGGTATATAAGTTGAAAAATCAATGAACATATAAATACCTCTAAGGAAGCCTATTTACATTATCTACCAATATAATTTCATGAAAATATTCCTGTACTATATTTTTTATAAGTTTTATTTTGGGTTATATAGATCTGAACAGAACCGTAGGGTTTTGGAAACAAAAGAAAATAATTTAAGTATTAATATAACAAGTCAAATGGAAATTATAAAAACAAGAGAACTGTGAAGGAAGAAAACAAAATTATTGAGAAATGAAAAAAAGTGAAAAGTTCCTTCTCATCAGGGATGCAGAATACGAGAAAGGCGTTTCGAATTCACGGGCGAAAAGATTTTAAGAATGAGCAATGTATGAATGAAGTTGAAACTTGTATTGTTAAGAATTATAGAATAAAATGATAAAAAGGTCGACTTTTCTTAAATGGAAATTTAAAATTTTAAAATGAAAATACTTTATTACTAGATTTACAATTTCTCAAAATTCGGTATACTCATTTCGAAAAATAAAAAGGATAATAACGAATTAACTAAAAAGAAAAAACAAACAGAAAATGCTAAATTTTTAAAAACCAAAATTATTAGAATTTATAAAAAAGGGCTAATATCCGAAAATGAATCATCCCTGACAGAGTTTTAGGAAAAAGATTTCATAGTTTTCTAGCTCAACATTTTTTTCTATCATACATTGTATTTGTATTGTATTTTGTTTATTCTTTAGAAACTTTACAGAAATGAATACAAAAACCATCCCGCTATATATATATATATATATATATATATATATATATATATATATATATATATATATATATATATATATATATATATATATATATATATATATATATATATATTATGTATATATATATATATTATATATATATATTATGTATATATATATATATATATATATATATATATATATATATATATATATATATATATATATATATATATATATATATATATATATATTATGTATATATATATATATATTATATATATATATTATGTATATATATATATATTATGTATATATATATATATATATATATATATATATATATATATATATATATATATATATATATATATATATATATATATATATATATATATATATAACGCACAACCAACCTACTCAAATATTTAAAAACGCTTCTTTAGATAAAACAGTCTATTGTTATCAGTGATTCATTTTGTAGGGAGCAGAAGTGGATCTCCTCTGAAAAATAATGATTCGGCTCCCACTTATTTTATAGTGCGTAATATTAGTCGGACCGATTCTTACAAAACGAAAAGTTCTAACAACAGTTTGGGTCTTTCTTTGCAAGGCATCCCAGCTGCCAAGACACCCAACGGTAAACAAAGTCTCAGTTATTCCAAGCATTTCGGGCGAGAGAGGTGTACTGACCTGTCTGGACGATCATATTTTCCAGCCTAGAAAGGGCCCGGCTGGACTTCTTTTGTGGCGGGGGGTGCATTCTTGAGAGGGGAGAGAAAAAAGTGGTTTTGGCGAAATTGGCGAAGGTTCCTTAACAAGAAAGCGGGCAGGCAGCTTATTTCAACTTGTCGAGGCTGCCCCGCAAGTCAAGCGTCAGTGACTTTGACGGTCGGTTAACGAAAGACAGAAAACGAGACCATGACTTCGATTTGAGGGTGAGTACATTTTATTCATCTGTCTACAATTCATTCTGTAGGATTTTAAAAGGATTACCTGCATAGGATACATTTACCACTATTCAAGAAATTTTATCGATAACTAGAGCCAGTTTTTTTTTAAATGCGTTGTTCGCCCTAAGGGTAAACAAGCACGTGATTTTAAGTTAAGTTCAAACTGAATTCAAAAAAGGTTTGTCCATTCCTAAGAAATTTTAATTTTAAACTGAAACTTTACTAAGTACTTGCAATGAATTGAAAGTTCCAAGTATGAGGTTCGGAGATGTTTTATATTTTCTCAATCATAAACTGTATAGATTGTCATAGATTCAATTCTAGAAAATTTTAAATGAATGTAAACTTTCACCTGAAGTCCATTTTAAAATCAAAAAATTGTGATAACAAGAAACATATAATTTAACGTTTTATATGCTAACTCAGTTTCATCCTGCCTCTTCTCAGAATGTTGTTGCAAAATTATTTTACAAAGAGATTTCAGGGAATGTGTACAAAATAAGTTGTAGTTATTTAAAATTAATACGTTTTTCTCTGTCGTTGATTATGAGTTAAAAAGAATACTTATTAGTCAAAAGAACACTAGAAAATATTTTATGGAATAGGTTTTAAGACTTTTATTTTTAATTTATTTATAAGGTCATCTATATTTGATAATATTAGATGAGCATGTTTAAATTGTTTCATCAGAATTATTTTACAATGTGAATAAAATAAAACAGTGTGTGTAATTATTAACACGATATATTGTTTTTATTACGTTCATCTATAGATTACATATTAACATAATAAGTAAGAAATTTTATGGACTGAAGACTCGATAAAGGAAAACAGTTATAAAAATTATAACAATTCATTTCTTATTGCTTTCATGTGTGGGAATTGATTTACCGCACGATATGCTTAAGTCAAGAGAGATTTTAGAGCTTTAGTTTATTTTATTTTATGGTTACTTTTTCTCATGAAATTCTGTTCTAAGCAATCAAATAAATGTGTAAATTAGAGACTTTTTAGAACATAATGTAAAATGCTTAAAAAATTGTAAAACAATGTAATTATTTTGCTCAAAAAATTACCAAGATAATTCCCAGAATTCGATGCATTCACGGCAAAAACTTCAACAGTTTTGTACTAAATTCTAATTCGTGCCCCTATTTTGTGTGATGATGCGTTTTTTTTTTTTATAAATATTATATATTTATTTTCTCAATTGATGTGCCCAAGGCTATGTTATATAGTTGAGTATCCCAAAATAATACAAATCGTTTTAAATAAAAATAACAAAAATTTCAACATAGATTAGAGTGTTTATGAAATTTTGCCAACAATATGTACATAATTGCTATAAAATACTGTAAAATAAACAGTATAGGTGAAAATGTAAAGTAATTTAGAAGCATTCAATTTAGATTGCGCCAAAAAGATATTTCTCTTGTAAGCCATTTATTTTATTATACTCAATACCTTTTCTTTAAAACGTAGGATTTATTGTGTTCTGTAATAATTTATAATGACAATGATTTAGATAATCGCAATTTCTTTCTAAAACAAATTACTTCCTTATGTGCTTATTCTGAAGAATAAAAATTTATAGTGCAGAGTAAAATTGCACAATGAATTAAAACATCAGCACCCCCATATATAGTCACCATTTTTGCAAGAATAACTTTTTTGATGTCGCTTGTCGTGAGGATTTTATAAAAAAATCACATTTATTGCGTTCTTACATTTTTTGATATAAAATAATTTCAAATAAAAACGGGCCGATCTTACCAATAGGAAACATTTCTGTGATAAGGAAGCACTTGTGAGTCACACAACTTTTTCGATATTTATTACGACTTTTAAGACACATCTAATGAAAGACTTCAGTGCCAGCTTCTAATCATTCATTCATCTAATAGATGACTTTCATCTTATCTTTTATGAATACTTATCATCTCATCTTATATTTCACCTTATGACAATCATTCATTAAAGATGACTTAGCTTTAAATCGGAAGACTTTAAACAAAGTCTACTAACGTATGACTTTGGTTTAAATTCTTCCAATTTTTTTCTTTTATGAGGCATTGTTTTTGTAAATGAAATGGACACTGGGGAGAAAGTTAAGTGTTTTGAATATTAAAAAAATAGAAGAACTAAAATAAAAAAATTGAAGAAGCATTGTAATCTTACAATAAATGTCCATCTTTTAAAACTCCACTTATATACAGGAATCTGTAGGAGTGGGAAACAGGATCATATATATATATATATATATATATATATATATATATATATACATTTGTGTGTGTGTGTGTATGTATAATGATCATATTAAATATAAAATTTGAAATGTTCAGTAGCTAAGCAAAATTGTTTTCATATATCATGGAAATAACACTGGATGTCCATATTTCGTACATAATTTTGAAGAAGATAAAGAAACTAAATTATTTTGTACCATTTAAACTATCGATAAAATGCCTATAATTTGTTCTTTACCTATTATGAGATATTTTAAAGATGTAAATAAATAAATAATCATGGTAGCTAACTAAACTGTGCACTTTGACCTATAACTTATAATTAAAAAGATGCAGACATATCATCTTCATTAATAATTAATCCTGCACAGTTGGAAATAAATGGAAAGTGACCTTCTAAACACGGTCCGACATAGTTTAATTGGAGTTCGGCCCAAAAACTTCTTTAGGGGATGCGCCCATCTTCTTCACAATTACATTACTTTCTATTTGATTTTGCAAATGATTCATTTCGATTGACAACGTAAAATAATCTATTCGATTTGGGAAAATAATCTCCTCTATTGTGGAGCCTGCGGCAATTGCCCCTTATGCCCCTGTCTTAATTTGGCCCTGCTTCCAAGTGGTCACACTTAATAGACGAACTACAGTTCATGGCTGAATTTACCCATGTAGTAGAATTAATTTTATTATTTTATTTTTATATTTATTATTACATTTATTTTTATTATTATTTACCCAAGAAGTAGAATTTATTATTATTTTATTATGTATTTAACTTAATTACTTATTTAAAATATCCTTATTGTTTCTTGCACTAAAATTAAAAATGAATGACCTAATATTGAAGTTATCTGTTAGAGCACAAATAAAGAAGCTTTCAGTCATGTCTGTGTAGGATTAGCACAGAGATTGCATTTCGCACTCATTTTTTCTAAATATTATGGTGATCTCAGACCAAAAAGTTGGAGAAACCTTGATTGAAGGAATTTCCTGCTGATAAAAGAAGAAATGCATAAATTTATTGTTTTAGAGTGAACATCGCGTTCTCTCAAACCATTTCAAAGTATCAAGAGAAAATGTATTAGAAACGAATGAAGAGTATCTGGATTTAAAGTTTTTAATATAGTTAGGAGGAATTTCTTTTCTAATTAATGTGCGATTTTTCTTTGTGCGTTTTAGGAAAATTTCAATCCAATTGGAATATGATTGAAAAAAATATCAATAAAAATTGAAATGAATTGATCGGCCATTTAGTTTTTCCGATTTTTCACTGTATTTCATCACGTAACTCGAGTACTACGTCAGCGACTTACATTACTTACATGTATTGTTACCCCATTATAAACTACATTTATGTATCAGCTTTGAAATACCAATGTATGTGTGTGTGTATTTTCTCTCTCTCTCTGTTATTATTATATTTATTTTTCTTTCATTCAAAATGTTCGCGATATTTCCGTTAAGTTTTAATGTTTTGCCTTACCAGAGTATCATTACCCGAATGTACCTGTTAACCGCATGAAATATACTCCTTAACTGTGCTGACTAATCTATCTTTTATAGAAGATAGTGAAGATTTGTGTGATATTTTTTGTGGGTTTTATTTTATGATGTTCCTCGTCAACTGCACTAAAATAGGTTTGAATATATTTGTTTTCTCTGTTGAAGAGGTTCCGGTAAGATCTGTGGGACCTTTTCCCATAACTTCATCCGACTGATTCAATCAAGCAATGAGTCCATATTTGAGAAAAGGAAGTCTTCACATTTTTTCATTTTAACGTGCTATTTCAAGATCCTATTGCATTTTCATCATTCTCTATATTATAAACAATATTATCCTTTATCTTCTAAGCAATATTTTCTTTAAAAAATTAGCTTCATTTCTCATCTTATTCATTTCAATTAGTTGCGCCTTTTATTTTACGCATTTCCATTTTATTTTGAAAGATTTTACAAGCAACAGTCATTTACAATGGCAAAGAAACGATTTGAGTGAATATTGAAATAATTTGCAAATAGTACATTTTTAAGCGATTTGCTGAAAGTGGTTTTCTTAAACATGCAGTGACAGTTGTGGGATTTCTTTGTGGAAGCTAGATTGTAATGAGTGCGTCTTTTAAAGGATTCTGCGAGGTTCTCAAAGATTTTCGTTCCATTTTAAATTTAATCTGGGTGCATTAAATCTGGATTCTTTTTCTCCTCCTACTTTCTGCATGATATGAAACTGAAAATGGCTGCAGGAAAGGGAATGAAATGTGCATCAGGATGTCTGTCTCTGACTAAAATAAAATAATACAGTAAGCGCTCGTTTCTAAGAACTCGTTGCAGCCTAGTAAAATAATTCTTGAATTCGAAAGTTCGTAAGATAGAAAAATAAATGTTTTTATTTATTTCCAATGGCACATTTTAAGGCAATTTCAGTCAAAATAACAAACGTTAAAACTAGAACAAAGAACAAAAATAACATGAACTCAGATAACAAAACTGCAGTAAATCTATAAATCGTTCATCTTGTACCGTGTCTTTCAGTATCTTTCCCACAAGTGTCTCGAGTTCAGTGTAAGGCAAAGACTCTAATGGTTCACGTTAATTTCCTCTCGATGTTGTCCAATTGGCAAAGAGGGCTTGACAAGCATTTTCATACAATATAGATGTCTAGAGAGACAATCGTGGCCAAAAGCGAGGCATAAACTGACAACAGATCTGTTCCTAGGCCAAAGGGGAATTTTTATGATTTCATCGATTCACTTCTCGTCTTTGTTTGCCTCTTTTATGTTCTTCCAAAACACTTCTCTAAAAATGTTTTAATTAATTTTTCTTAATAAAAAGGAAGAATAAGAGCAGTAAATAATGTCAAAGTTGTAAATTATTCAGCGCAAGCCTGTATGTCAATGGTCCAGATACCTCTTGCATTCTCAGTTATTTAATCACCTGACTTTCTCAAGCATATAGGCCTTGCAGATTTCTGAGACTTTCAACCGGAGCACTGGACTACTCAGCTCTCCCTTAGCCTCGGGAGCATAAATATACAATAAATGACAAGCACATATACATTTAAATATTTCACTTCTGCCACCTTAACATATATGAGTCACTTGAGTAAAAAGAAACACTTTGAATGAAGAATAAAAATTTGAAATTTCGAAGTTCACGAATGAGAATCACTTCATTCATTCCATTCGTTCATCAAGTAAATGTTCTTGGTTTTCTTCAAGCTGCGGTTCCTTTAGTAAATAGCCTAGACGCCAAAATGGCTGCGATATTCTGCAGCATTCCAAGCATACATTGACAAGTGCATTTCAGCAGCGTGCAGAAAGTCAATTTCATTAGGCGATTCCAAACCATAATCACACCTTCCATAAGTAACTTTCATTATTTGCGCTTGAAGATATTGATTATACTCTGATGCGTGTTCTGTAAATCTATTTCCTTTCTAATCTTAGAGGGGGTTGAGATTAGAAAGGAAAATTTCTCCGTGATTTGCTTTAAAAAATTCGGGATTTAAAGATCAGTAGTGCAATGAGCTATTCACCATTCCAAGAAACTACTATTCTCCAATTGAAACGTCAATCTAAGCTTCTCAACCATAAAATCTGGATTTTTGAAAAAGTATGTTTTCACCCTCTGCAGCTAACTTGTTTTCGCTTTTTCCAGTGCGGGTAAAGTCGGAAATTCATCAGAACGCTGATGAAAGGCTTCCAGAATTCAATATTTAATATCTTTGTAACTGATTTAATATCTTTGTAACTCGATTTACTTTTAGCCAATCTATACATATAGCTCTATTTCGCGATGTAAAACATCATTTTTCGAGACAGTTAATGAAATTACCTGCAATATATAACACATTTACTTTATATTTTGTAGAAATTTATTTGTTAAACTATAGAAGTTTGTTTTCAGCCAACACAGAAACATACACAGTTTTATATCATTTTTATCTTAAACTAAAATTTCAATAAAAGTGAAAATCTGTAATATATATATATATATATATATATATATATATATATATATATATATATATATATATATATATATATATATATATATATATATATATGGGATATAGATAAAAGAAGCCGAGTGGCTTATGGAAGCACGTCACGCTCCCAAGGCATAGATTCAAGGTTTGATCCTCGGGCTGGACAAGGTCGATTCAGCCTTTCATCTCTTCAGTGGGTCGATAAACTGAGTACTAAAAGCATGCTTGGGAACTGAACACTGGGGTTTTCGCATCAGACTGACAACCTAATCGGGATATATGCTTCGCACCCTAAGGCCTCTTGGTCAAGAAAGCAAAGATGGGCACTGTAGGCCTTGGCCCACCGGGGCTGTCGTGTCACAGATTTTAATTTAGTTTAGTTTATATAGAAAAAAGAAAAATGTAGGTTATATGCATTTCGGAAATATGTGAAGTTATACAATTCTAAATACTGTCTGACTAACATAAGAATGGCTCCCGCCATTTTGTCTGTCCCTGACTGTTGCCGTGGAGACAAGACTTACTCCATTTTCGACAGGGGAAGCCAAAAGGAAGGTCCAGATTTTGGTTTACTGAACTCCTTGATGGCAGTTCTAACGATCTTTTTATATTATTATTTTTGAAAAAATGACTTACTTATTAATTATTTAAATTTTACAAAATAGATTTTAAATTGGTTTAATATTAAAAAATGGTGAAAGAACTGAATTAAATAAAATTAATTTATACCAAATTCTTCAAGCCGAATATTTTTATGATTTTTTATTATTAATAATAATTAAACAATAGTGGCCGAATTCCAATGACTATATTAATGCTCAACATGAATTTTCAATTAATTTGAGGGAATAAAGAAGTTATTTTATAATTGAAGATTTTATATATATATATATATATATATATATATATATATATATATATATATATATATATATAATAAAGAAACAAAATTAACTCATTAATAAAATAGCACGTGTGACCACTAGCAATTAAAATACACGTATAACGTTCTGTATTTCAAATCGGAAAATAACTTGGATTATTGACGGAACTTGGGGTTTTAGAATAATGTTAAGTATCGTAAATTCTTATACCCTTAACTCCCATTCGTAATGAACGCGATTCTCGTAACTATAATAACCTCCACCAAACAGATTACCTAGTGAGAGCTTATGTTTAACTAACAGATTACCTAGTGAGAGCTTACAAATTGCATACCTTTCTCCACGTAAAGTCTAAGCTATGTAAATATATAATAAGTCAGGTGGAAACCATGAATTCATTGAGCCAGATAAATAATTATTCAAGTGGAATGTATTGAAACGGCTAATTTATATATTGTTATATATATGTATTGTATTTTTAAAAAATAATCACATATTTTCTTACTTTGTATACTCTTACTTCCTATTTATTTTTCATTTACTATTAAGAATTCAGTTAACAACTAAATCAGTGATATTCAACTTTTTAGGAAATGTTCTTTTTAATTGATGACAGAAAATGTAACATGCCAAGAATTTTTAATGCTAAAAACAATTGTTTTGGAATAATCTAAATAAACATTATTTAATATGAAGCTTTAACTATAACTCTGGAGTTTTATGGATATTTGAGTTACTCGAATAGTAAATTCGTTTTTTAATGAAAATAAAACACAATTTTCTTAAAGCGAAAAAAAAAAAAAAAAAAAGCATTTTACTGAATTATATAGTGTCGGTTTGGTTTCTTTGTCGCTCAACGGTCATTTTTTGCACACGAAGGCTAATTAGACCGGGACTTACGGTTTAAAGTGGATTCCGAACCACTACAAACATCCATGCCCAAGGTGGGATTCGACCCACGAACTGTTGAACCGAAGGCAAGAGCGCTAACCATTCGGCTGCCAGCACGGCAATTATATAGTGTCAATTCTTGTCCAATATCTTTTACCAATTTTTTCAACAGTAGCATGATTTCACTCTCATAAAATTTTAGGTTTTTTTCGAACAATCTGATAAAATAACGTTGCTAAAATAAACATTCTAAATACAATCGATGTTCGTCTTTACGAATACGTAGGGATCAGAAAAACAGTACATAATATGGAAAGTTTGTAAAATAGAAAAGAACTAATCTATTAGACTATTAAGATGGATTTTTTACCAAACTATTTTTTCTTTATAAATAAAATATTATATCAGAAAAAAATTAATTTAGAATGCACTATAAGAAACACATACAAAACAAGATACTTAAAAATAATACTTACTTTCACTTCACTGATAGAAATCATGCAAAGTAATCTTATTAATCTTTTTCTATTTAAAAAACCTCATCTTTTAAAAAATTTTTCCCGTTTTTTCAATGCATAAAAGCATTTCTCTGTTTTTGCCCCAAGAAAATATTTTAGTCCTGCAGCTGCTTGTTTTGCCGACGGTCTTCGCACCACATGATTTCTGAAAGCTGTTTTTCGTCCTCATTCCTTATTTTCTCAATACTTTTACTATCCTATATTTCTGCCATGAGCTCCAGTGGCTCAGTGGCTTGTGAAGCATCATTTGCCGCGGGCAGGGATTGAGAGGGTGACCACATTCTCCCTCACTGAGTAGCTGGAGCTCCGTGGATTATGGACGTGCCCGTTAATATGTGACGTCCAAAGTCCCTCCTCTAGTGTGGCGTGGATGTGGAGAGGAGGGTGCATGCTCAGGTAAGACCCCGTCACCTGACCGTGGTACAAAATGACGAGGCATTTGGTGATAGGCTATGTATATGCATATATTCTACCGTACATATCACACTTGAGTCTACATTCAAAAAATCCTCGAAGGAAATTTTAGGCTGCGGAGGGTTTCTTAGTCGCAGTTTTACCCTTCTTTGTTCTGACTTAAAGGGAAGTGAGAAGAGTTTTTTCAACTACGGAGAAGATAATAGTCAAATTTTGCACTTTCGCATCAAATATCCGATTCAAAAATGAATCAAGCTCTCATACGTTATAGCAAAAGAAAATCAAATAAAAATTTTAAAAAATGTCATAATAAAATTTAAAAATGAGTACAAGAAAACCCTTTGTCAGCAACGAAAGTTCGCAAAAAAGAGATTTTTCAATGTTTTAATTCGTAAGTGAGAGTAAATATTATCTACAGTGTCAGGGTAAAGACTATATAGCCCAGTGATTCTTAAATACTGTACACTTACCAAACTTAACAAGAGAAAAACGAGATCCAGTATGCCAAAAATAGTATGAGGTTGCCATAAATAAAGCAACATTATGACACCAAATTGTAGAGAAACCGAAGGCCACTTCTCTTAAAGAATCTCTACAGTGGACGATTGGCTTTTAAAAACATTGTTCGATTCATTTGCCTTGGTTTTTAACAAAATGCAACCTTTAATGGAAACAAAATATTTGAGCTCTACTTTTTTCGAAAAGAAAGCGAAGGAACTTTCTCTTCCTGAAGGGTGGCATGAATATAAATTGAAGTTTTGGAAATCGTTTCGTCATTTATTGTTCAACTTGAACTCATTACGAAAATCTCATTCGGTTCAAAATATTTTCCAAAAAAAGTTAACATCTCGAATAAAATGAAAATCAGGCGTTTCTCAACAGTCAAATTCTGAAGAAATAATGTTTAGTTCTGTATTTTTGATTAAAAATTATATTACGAAGAAGAATAAATTGTAATAAACAATTAAATTTGTATAACGATAGATCATGCTTATATTCATGAATAAAAAATGAAGTAGGACTATTTATAAATTCCTTAAGCTAATTTCAGATATTATATTCGCACTGTGTCATATTTCAATGAGTCATTTATAAGAAACTGTACGTAACAGATTTATTTTACATTTTTAGCAGTATCTAATGCTAAAATTAAGCTAAACTTATCATTTTTTTCCTTTGTAAATAGAGATCCGGGCAATATGTGCATGAAAGTGTTCGATCTCTCGCAGTCTCTGATAAGCAATGAAGAGTTAAAAATAACTATGTTGCTTTGTTCTTCCTTTCAAATTGTTCTCCAGTCTGCTGAGTGCATTTCGGTTTCTGCGAATGACCTCAATACGTGTCAACAGTTCACTTTCACAGATTTCAGTATTTCCGACGCATAATGAAATTAATATCTAAATACAACCTTGAAAATAATTTTAGTGTTTCAATATTTTATTTCAAGCAGTATTTTAATAATTTTTATTTTTATTTAGATAATTTTATTATGTTTGCATTTACATATCCATTCATTATTTTAACTTTATATTTATTATTTATAATTTCTATATTTATATAATTGGTATTGTTAATAGTGTTTTTTTTATAAATAAATTTTTAGGTTATTTGCATATGGATACCTCAGTGAATTTAGGTATGGCATGTATTGGGACATTTTTTTAAAGAAATTTACTCAATAAATTGTTAAATAGGATAGTACGCTCTTAAAATAATATATGGCCATGCTTTAATACATAAGTATAATGGCTTGTGATTATAAATGTTAGTTTCAATGGCCATAATTTAAATTTAATTCATTTAAAAGAATGTAGGCATATTATTTTTATAAATTGAAAGTGCCAAGAAAATAAATATTGTTATGTTTGCAATAAACATTGTACAACAAATTATCATGTTTTGGAGAACGAATCGAAATGTATACGCGGTTTCAATCTGTAAATCGAACTAAACCAGAACGAAAAACAAATCAAGCTAATGATTTGAAACTTTTTTGTTCATATCAAGGCTTTTATTTCTTTTAAGCTAACATAAATATCTCTTTGGTTGATAGTATTAAAATATCATTAAACTTATATAAACTGCACTGATACTCAAACTAAGTTATTAATATGTCTTATCAAATCTATACTTACATCAGAAACTTGGAGAATGACACAAAAGGTGAAAATGCTCTATTTAAGTGGCGAATGCTAAGATACATTTGTGGAGGTATACAAGTGGATGGCTTATGGTACAGATGCTCTAATTCAGAACTCTATCGTACCTTCAGAGAACTCGATATCATCAAATGGATAACGATTCAAAGCATTAAATGTGTTGGTCATGTTATTAGAAGGATCAAAGAAAGTTCAGCACGAAAATATTTTGGGGCCGACCCCATCTTAGGGGGCTGACTGTTTAAAAAGGAATCTCGCTATTTTAAGAGTGATCAGTTGTAGCGAAAAAGGGATGGACTGGAGGAAAATTCTTGAGAAGGTTGTACCCTGGGCTGTCGGGCAGTTGAAGAAGATCCTTTCAAAACAGAGTTTTAGATAACGAAACAGTGTTAAATTGCTTAAAAAAATTAAAATTTTTTAAAAAGCAAATGAATTACTTCTAGAAATTTTCTCACGTTTACGCAGTTCATAATTTCTCTCGAATCTGGTAGGATTTTTTAAAGGTCTAGTGAAGAATCAGCGAAAGTCGTGTTCTTAGCATTCAGAAATATTTGCGATTAGGAAAAATGATGGTATTTACAGTTCATATAGTGTTATTTAAACATTCGATTTTATGCGAGCACCTGAAAATTCTGTTGAATAACAAAATTATTAAATATTGAAAACGAGACGCCTTTCAATCTCGCTTCAGTGCGCGTCCTGTCGGTGAAACATTGGGAAGACCGAAAAAATGTTTGCCGCATTGGATAAAATAATACCGTGTGTTGCTGAAAAAAAACAGAACTCTCAAATCTTTAAATTACTATCAAATCTAAAAGAGTATTAAATTTTATTTAAAAAAGTTACACACAGTGGAAATATATAAGAAAAGAATAGGCACTGATGTGCCATGCATATTTTTCTGTATCCTTAACACAGATGAACGACGGAGTGTATCGCGAGCGAACCAACTTTTCAATGTATTTAAATCAGCTTTCATTTTTTAAATTTTTACAAATTATAGTTTAAATTTATAATAACAGCTGTCATCAATGGTTCAAAATAATGCTTAGTCCATGCATAAAGTTACACACACCGAGTACATGCGATATATGTGCTCGTTAAATCTGTGGAATCGAAAGTCCTGAGGTTGGTCGTTGAGCAGTTACCATGGGTGCAATGGTCTGGAGAAATTTTCTCCCCCTTCAGATCCATGCCAAAATTGAGGGAGTAGATCCTCTGGTGCTGCCATCTATCGGAGGATTTGAAGAGCAAAAGTCGTGCTTTCACCTTCATGGTGCTCTGGTTAAACGAAAGACGCTCCCAATTTACTTAAATTCGCATAGCCAAGACATAGCGAGCTTGGATTGTCCAAGTGTCATTATTAATAACAACAACAACAGTTACACGCAAACATTTTTTTAAAATCTTCGTACCATTTCGTGATGACGCTCCCAGTTGAAGTCCAGATGAAAATTTGACGTAGAAGCTGATTAAGCACTTTATTTATGCAGATCTACCTTTTCAATGGAGGAATGCCTTGAACCATATTTGATTGCAGCATGCGCTGGTTGCGCCGTCGATGTCCTGTCCTGCACTGTACGGAGCAGTTTTTAAAGACATGACAATCTACATTAATAGACTCATTTAGTAAATTTACACCGCCCAACTTGTCTAGTGGTCAGTGTGCCTAACTGCGGATAAGGAGGTCCTGAGTTCGAATCCCGGTTCAGGCATGGATATACTTTCTCTCTCTATCCATCCAGTCTTTGTCCTTTCCTTGTATGAATGAGGTGTGAATGGTTGCCTACCCTATAAACGGGCCCCTATGGCATGTGTGTAGAGCAAAGTCGTACTTTCACCTTCATGGTGCTCTGATTAAAACGAAAGACGCTCCCAATTGACTTAAATTCGCATAGCCAAGGCTCAGCGAGCTTGGCTTGTCCAAGTGTCATTAGTAACAACAACAACAACAGTAAATTTATTGGTTTGTAAAAAATAATATTGAAGCTAAAAAAAATAATAGATATTTCTTATAATAGCGCATTTGTTTTCTATTAATGACGATACCAAATCTTAAATAACTGTACGTATTTGTAGTGATAAATCCGTGCTTCTCAAGTTCTTATAGAAAATGGACATACTCTGCGTATAATTTTTGTGTCAACCCATCATTGCTTATACTTTATGCGATAGCAAGTTTTAATCAATGCTTGGCCTTTATTTCACTAAATGATGAGCAGGATTTTAATCTTTTAATAATAATCTTTATGTAATTATTATTTTTCTCGCAATTTCTTCTTACGGAAACAAAAGAATGAATCCTTATCCCTATATAGAATTCATGTTTCCTACCATTTTTTAAGATTTTCTACTTTCTGCCTCTAAAGTTGCTGAAAAATATTCCATTGCTCTGAATGTGGGTAAACATTTTTATTTCCATTTTCATTTCACATAACTCATTTTCGATTCATGTAAAATATCGAATTATAATTTCACGCAGTCTAGCAATTGCATTAGACTGAGTTGCGCGTTTCTCTTTCAGGCTCGCGCAGCCTACAGGACGGGGTTTTGCATGAGTAAACCGAGCAGAAGGGAAAGAAGATCATTTTTTATATTCTAACGTCGTAATTTCTGGTTCGATGATCACCGCATCTGTTAAATATATAAAAAATAATAACAATGTTCCATTGTTTTATTTCAAAATGTATAAAAAAAATAATGCGTACCTTGATAAATAATTTTTTGAAAGTGCCATTTAAATAGTGTTAAAGAATAACAAAGCACATAAACTTTAAAACTAATAAAAAAAATAAATATTAAAACAAATAATAAAAGGAATTTGGGAAACGTGTTTTGTTTTGTTTGTGCATCAGAATCCCTAGACATATCATTTCTAGAAGTTTAAAAAATATGAATTCTCAGTTTCACCTGTGTTCATTAATCACTAAATAATTAAATAATTTGTACATTCATCAAGCGAGTATGTTCCTCCTCTGTTGTGAAGTAATGTTCCTAACAATTTGGCGTCAAAACTTTTATGAATAAGGAAAAAAAAAACATGTTACATGCATCCGAGAAAAGAACTTACATTATTACAAAACTGACACACAAGAAAGCTAAAAGATTACACACAGTTATTGTTAATAGCTCAGTTTTAACTCAATAAACACTCACTCAAGGACTGTATAAAAACACACACTTTATTTCTCCGACTCACAATGGCTACTGCCGGTTTCTCTTTATAACTCAAAGGGGGCGCTGCGCTCGCAGGCGCCAACATTCCGCCCGGCGTTGACATGGTACATTCAACAATTTGAAATCTCAAGAAAAATATTAACACACTATATACAATATATAACACACAATATAATACACACAATATAAAATATGAGTACAATGATACACACTATTAATAATAAACTACACAAAATACATAATGATACACAGATATATTTGATAGAGTTCTCATTCCTTAATTAGGCAATGGCAAAATGCAAATTTTATTAATGCTCCTTTTAAAAACCCCATTCTTCGTTTTAACTAAAACTACT
Organism: Latrodectus hesperus; assembly: GCA_037975125.1. Classification (NCBI taxonomy): domain Eukaryota; kingdom Metazoa; phylum Arthropoda; class Arachnida; order Araneae; family Theridiidae; genus Latrodectus; species Latrodectus hesperus. The sequence continues at coordinate 30,214,014 of CM075857.1, read as the reverse complement.
CTCACCTTCTTATCCTTTCCTGGGAATGTTTGCATAATTCTGCCCAATGGCCAGTTAAAAACCGGAACATTGTCCTCCTTTAAAATCACCATAGTGCCAACTTGCACATTCTCCTTGGCGAACCTCCACTTTGATCTTTCTTGTATTGCACTTAAATAATTGTTAGACCAATGCTTCCAAAATGTCTGCACTATCTTAGTTAATTTTTGCCATTGTTTTAATTTATTGTCATGTAAATTTAGGATGTTGGGTTCTGCAATTGCTGTGATAGGTCTGCCTATCAAAAAATGGCCAGGTGTCAAGACATCATAATCATTTAAGTCAGATGATAAGGGATGCAATGGGCGGGAATTAAGAATTGCCTCAATCTGATCAATTACAGTTAAGAATTCCTCATATGTTAGTTTTAAATTGCCAACTACACGTTTAAGATGGTATTTCGCGGATTTGACACCTGCCTCCCAAAGTCCACCATGATTCGGGGATCTAGGGGGAATGAAAGTCCACTCAACCTTTTCTTTGGACAAATAATTACTCAAGTTTTCATCTGGACTGCTAACTAATTTACTCAATTTCTTTAATTCGGAGTTACTGCCAACGAAATTAGTAGCGTTATCAGAAAATATGTGGGCACTTTTCCCTCTTCTGCTAAAAAATCTCTTAAGTGTAGCTACAAAGGCATCACTAGAGAGGTCTGTTACCATCTCTAAATGACAAGCTTTAGTCACAAAACAAATGAAAATACACACATAAATTTTGTTATACATTCCTTTTCTTTGATTGGGATATTTTATATAAAAAGGACCAAAAAAATCTACCCCTACACAATTGAATGGAAAGTTTGGGGTTACTCTCTCTTCAGGTAAATGTCCCATGAGCTGTTGACAAGGTACTGGTTTTGCTTTAAAGCAAACAACACAATCGTGCACTAGTTTTCTACAAAGGTTACGTCCATTTAAAGGCCAAAACCTTCGTCTAATAAGAAACAATAACCCTTGTGGTCCAATATGTAAATAGTTCTTATGAAACATTTCAGCAATCATCACAGTCAATTTATGACCGGCAGGTAAAATTATAGGGAACCTTTTATCAAAGTTAAACTTACTGTTGGCTAGTCTTCCACCAACTCTTACAACACCCCTTTCATCTAAAAATGGGAAAAGATTTTTTAACTTACTCTCTACAGGCACATTACCATCCTTCTGAAGGCCTGTAATTTCCCTTTTAAAACACTCTTGTTGAACTAATTTTACCAAGACAAATTCAGCATCTTTAATTTCCTTACATTGCAGGGGGCCAGTTACCTTTGGCTGTGATCTGCAATTATTCAGGAACCTATAAAGAAAAGCTAAAACACGAACAAGTTTAGTATAATTGTTAGTAATACTAAGTAACTCCTCAGTTAAATAATTAAAAGTCACTAAGAAAACAGGTCTCTTGAACCTTCGTTCACTCTTAACCAGTTCTGTATTAAAATGTTCTAAGTCCTCGTTAATCAGCTCTTCACAGTTGTTAAGCGTCTCTACTTCCTCGATGATAAGTTGTGGTCCATGCCACCACAAGGAATTATTTCTCAGTTGTGCTGGATTGCAGCCACGAGAAACGATGTCTGCAGGATTTCGCTCCGATGATATATGCCTCCATTGTGAGACATCTGTCAGAACTTGTATTTTAGCCACTCTGGTAGCGACAAAGGTTTTCAATTCTGCTGGAGACTTCTGAATCCAGGACAAAACAATTTTGCTGTCCGAAAAATACCAAATTTTATCTATCTTAAGTTCTAGAGAAGTGCTAATCTTTTTCATCAATTTAGATAGCAATACACCTGCACACAGTTCAAGTCTTGGAATCGAAAGTGTTTTGATTGGTGCAACTCTTCCTTTGCTGCACACTAGATGTGAAGTTAATTCACCACTCGCTGATTCGCATCTTAGATAGACTGCTGCACCATAATAGTCCTCCGATGCATCCGAGAATCCAAAGAGTTCAATTTTTACAACATTCTCTGGAAGCATACATCGCTTTATTTTAATACAGTTAATGTCATACAACCCATCAAAAAACTGTAACCATTCTTGTACGACATCTGATGGCAGTCTTTCATCCCAATCTATTGATAACCTCCACAAGCGTTGCATAAAAACCTTAGCCTTTGTAAGTACAGGTCCTATCAAACCAAGTGGGTCAAAAATGCGGGCAATTATGGACAAAATTTCTCTCTTTGTAACCATAGAAGCATCTTTTTTAGGCATATTGTAAGAAAACTCATCACTCTTGGCCTTCCATAGCAACCCTAATGTTTTTGTTTGATCAAAGCTATAGTCATTTGAATCTTCAGAAAATTCTCTTAACTCTGGACAGTTACTTTGCCATTTATGTAGTTCCATACCACAAGTTTTAAATATTTGAGTTAATTCTTGCTTTAGACACTTTACACTTTCTAAATTTGACCCTCCACTCAATATATCATCCATGTACATATCCTTCTGTATTACTTGAGAAGCCAATGGAAATTTCTGTTGTTCATCAGTACCTAACTGTTGAAGACATCTCTGAGCCAAATATGGAGCACTAGTGGTTCCATACGTCACTGTGCATAATTGATACGTTTTAATATTCGCTTCCTTACTATCTTTCCATACAATTCTTAGCAAATCTCTTTGTGCAGGATCAATCCAAATCATTCTATACATTTTTTGAATGTCGGTAGTAAAAGCAAAAAGATGTTTTCTAAACCTCAATAATATAGCAAATAAATCATCTTGAATTACACCACCATTTAGCTGTATGGAATTTAATGACTCACCAGTTGAAGTAATTTGTGAAGCGTTGAACACAACTCTACATTTCGTACTCGTTTTCTGTGGTCTATAAACTGCATGATGAGGTAAATAGTAGACCACTTCAGGTTCTTGCGTCATAGAAACTTCTTGCATATGATTCAAGCACTCATATTCACTCATAAATTGACGATATAATGACAGAAGTTCTGGATTCCCTTCTAACTTATTCCACAAGGCATTTAATCTTTTGACTGCAATCTCTCTAGACTCTCCCAATAATTTTGGATCTTTTTTAAATGGCATCTGTACTACAAATTTTCCCGATTTATCCCTTTTATGAGTTTTTATAAAATGATTATTAGCTTCAATTCTCTCTGCAGTTTCAAATTTCTGTGTTTCTTCAATTTGTTCTATTTCCCAAAAATTCCGCATAATTTTATTTAAGTCGGCACCCTCGTTTATAAGCCCACAGTGTACTTTAGTCTCAGTTTCTATTGGTACACTACCACTCACTACAAATCCGAATACTGTGTTTTGTAAAATTAAATTAGTATTAGTAGGGTAAATTCTGTCAGGTTTTAATAGTCCATAAAAATTCTCTGCTCCCAGAATTAAATCGATTGGACCTGGAACATTAAATCCCGAATCCGCTAACTTAATGTTTTTTAATTCAGGAACGCAAATATCAATTTGCCTTAAAGGGGTCAAATTTGTAACACTAGGAACAACCAAAAATTCTAAATCTAATTTGAAATTTCTTATATCATTAACAATCGTAGCATTAACTTTAGATTTAATTGTCAGAGACATTCCATTTAAACCTGAAACTCCAATATTTATTTTTTCCTTTCTTAAATTAAGCTTGGCAGCGCAACTCTTACTCAAAAAATTAGCGCTGGCTCCAACGTCTAATAAACCACGAACGCGTAAAACATTTCCCAAGTCATCGGTTAAAAAACAAATAAAACTGCTAAGTAGTATAGACTTCGAATTTGCAGACGAAGTATAACTAGTCGCCGCTAAGCAATTTTGATCCTGACCACTTGACTCTTGTTTATTGCCAGTAGGAACGAATTCTAAAGCTGTGGGGGAGGGGAAGGAACTCACTTTCGCATTGAGAGTATTTATATTCTCATTCTCAACAGGCGCCGAAAAACGTTCTTGTTTTTGCTCTGACTGAAAGTGAAGTGTGGCATGATGACGCCGCCTACAGATATTGCACGAATGTTTTGATTTACAAGTTGTTACTCTATGATTATTCCCCAAGCAATTAAAACATAAGTTATTTGATTTTACAAACTCAATACGCTCATTTACTGACATATTTCTATAATTAGGGCATTTATATATGGGGTGATTCTCATTACATGATAAAACACACTTATTATTTTTAACTTCCGAAAGGAAAACTCTCGATGTGTATTTTGACTCGGACAATTTATTAAACTTTGAGTTTTCCACCAAAGTCTTACCTCGGGAAGTAAAATATAAATCAATTTCTTTCCCTAATTCAGAGGGTTTAAACCATGTGTCAGCCTGTCTCATATTAATATGACACGTAGTTTCTCTATCTAAGGTCTGGCATATTTTATCCGACACAATTAAATCTTTGAGTGTTTCGAAATCTGTTACCTTCCTCAATTGTAAATAATATTCCCAGCTCGTCGTTAATCGCGATGCAAATTGTACGTATGTTTCATTTGGTTGGCGGTGGGCTTTCCTAAAATGTTCTAAACATGATTGAGGGGTAGGCTCAAATTCTCGAAGTACTATTGTTTTTACTTTAGAATACTCATTTAACTCGTCATCCTTTATGTAAGTTATTACATTAGTCGCCCTTTCCCCTAGCAAATTTAACAAAATCTCCGCTTTGTATTTATCAGGGACGTTTTTTGAAATAAAGGCCCTTTCTAAAGATGCAAAAAAATAACTCCAACCCTCAGGTCTACTAGGAGTTTTAATAGTTAAAGTACGGACACTTTTTATGAGAGAGTCTAAAGATTCAGTCTGATTATTTTCAATATTTTCACCTTCTGAATTTAACTTAGATTCCGCTTTCACGCGAGCAATTTCTAATTCCATTTTCGTTCTTTCAAGTTTAAGTTTTTCTAATTCTAATTGTTGAAGCTCTTCAGATTTTCTCTGTTCGAGCTTAATTTTCTCTAACTCTAGTTGCCGCAACTCATCGGACTTTCGCTCTTCAATTATCGTATTTGCTAATTCTACAACGGAATCTTTCTCTGTCACGTACTTTTGGTTTTGTTTTATAATCCTGCTTAATTCTGAAACAGTCATTTTCTCATTGACATCTTCTCCTAACTCAATAGCAATTAATATCAAATCCTCTTTTTTTACGCCTTTAAACATTTTGGATAGTTATTAATACTTCAATATAAATATAAAGATCTATTCTCAGAACAAGAAAATTACTCAATCACATACCTCAATTACGTTGACGATACTCAGCAGAGGCGTAAATTATCACTCATAGCCATTATATAGATCCATAGGTTGCTTATTTTCTCCGGTGAGACTATGACCAATGTTAATAGCTCAGTTTTAACTCAATAAACACTCACTCAAGGACTGTATAAAAACACACACTTTATTTCTCCGACTCACAATGGCTACTGCCGGTTTCTCTTTATAACTCAAAGGGGGCGCTGCGCTCGCAGGCGCCAACAGTTATCTTAAACGAGAAAATATACATCAAGCGGACAGCGAACCAAACTCTACTTATTGACGTTACGATTTCTCCCCTCATCAGCTGATGAATAAAATTACAAAAAAGGCAATATGTGACAAAAACTTGGGTAAGGGTCCTAAAGTTGAGTTGAGTTTGAATACAATTCACGCAGAGTGCTACGGAGTGCAGTAGTTCTCGACTGCCGGTCCGCGAAGTATCCAGCTATCCGTCCAAAATCCAAAGTGTCATCGGTCGACAACCGATATTAAAACAGCACCGACATTACGATAACAACCACTTACTAGTTTAGAAAATAATAGGGGGATCGATGATGAAAAATATAATAAACTGGCAACTATGCACCTAAATCGCCTCTCATGAATTGCCGTGCCACGCACATAGTACACACCAGTTAGTGCGCCTGCCCCTGTCTGCCTCGAGTATCGCTGATTACTTGA